>JARLTB010000510.1:0-305714 GCA_030141615.1 Unio pictorum
CATAACATGAAAAACAAAAAAGTCCGTTTTTCATCAAAAGTCATGCTGAAAAAAATGGTGGGAACCGGTTTTAAAGTATGGTGACGTACTATCCAATGGTGCGCAGCAATAAACCAAGTATTAACCAAATCCAAGCGGGGTAAAGGGTTTCAACAGCTTTTATCTAAGCCCAACTGATCCATAACATGAAAAACAAAAAAAGTCCGTTTTTCATCAAAAGTCATGCTGAAAAAAATGGTGGGAACCGGTTTTAAAGTATGGTGACGTACTATCCAATGGGTGCGCAGCCAATAAACCAAGTATTAACCAAATCCAAGCGGGGTAAAGGGTTTCAACAGCTTTTATCTAAGCCCAACTGATCCATAACATGAAAAACAAAAAAGTCCGTTTTTCATCAAAAGTCATGCTGAAAAAAATGGTGGGAACCGGTTTTAAAGTATGGTGACGTACTATCCAATGGTGCGCAGCCAATAAACCAAGTATTAACCAAATCCAAGCGGGGTAAAGGGTTTTCAACAGCTTTTATCTAAGCCCAACTGATCCATAACATGAAAAACAAAAAAGTCCGTTTTTTCATCAAAAGTCATGCTGAAAAAAATGGTGGGAACCGGTTTTAAAGTATGGTGACGTACTATCCAATGGTGCGCAGCCAATAAACCAAGTATTAACCAAATCCAAGCGGGGTAAAGGGTTTCAACAGCTTTTATCTAAGCCCAACTGATCCATAACATGAAAAACAAAAAAGTCCGTTTTTCATCAAAAGTCATGCTGAAAAAAATGGTGGGAACCGGTTTTAAAGTATGGTGACGTACTATCCAATGGTGCGCAGCCAATAAACCAAGTATTAACCAAATCCAAGCGGGGTAAAGGGTTTCAACAGCTTTTATCTAAGCCCAACTGATCCATAACATGAAAAACAAAAAAGTCCGTTTTTCATCAAAAGTCATGCTGAAAAAAAATGGTGGGAACCGGTTTTAAAGTATGGTGACGTACTATCCAATGGTGCGCAGCCAAATAAACCAAGTATTAACCAAATCCAAGCGGGGTAAAGGGTTTCAACAGCTTTTATCTAAGCCCAAACTGATCCATAACATGAAAAACAAAAAAGTCCGTTTTTCATCAAAAGTCATGCTGAAAAAAATGGTGGGAACCGGTTTTAAAGTATGGTGACGTACTATCCAATGGTGCGCAGCCAATAAACCAAGTATTAACCAAATCCAAGCGGGGTAAAGGGTTTCAACAGCTTTTATCTAAGCCCAACTGATCCATAACATGAAAAACAAAAAAGTCCGTTTTTCATCAAAAGTCATGCTGAAAAAAAATGGTGGGAACCGGGTTTTAAAGTATGGTGACGTACTATCCAATGGTGCGCAGACCAATAAACCAAGTATTAACCAAATCCAAGCGGGGTAAAGGGTTTCAACAGCTTTTATCTAAGCCCAACTGATCCATAACATGAAAAACAAAAAAGTCCGTTTTTCATCAAAAGTCATGCTGAAAAAAATGGTGGGAACCGGTTTTAAAGTATGGTGACGTACTATCCAATGGTGCGCAGCCAATAAACCAAGTATTAACCAAATCCAAGCGGGGTAAAGGGTTTCAACAGATTTTATCTAAGCCCAACTGATCCATAACATGAAAAACAAAAAAGTCCGTTTTTTATCAAAAGTCATGCTGAAAAAAATGGTGGGAACCGGTTTTAAAGTATGGTGACGTACTATCCAATGGTGCGCAGCCAATAAACCAAGTATTAACCAAATCCAAGCGGGGTAAAGGGTTTCAACAGCTTTTATCTAAGCCCAACTGATCCAAAACATTTAAAACAAAAAAGTCCGTTTTTCATCAAAAGTCATGCTGAAAAAAATGGTGGGAACCGGTTTTTAAAGTATGGTGACGTACTATCCAATGGTGCGCAGCCAATAAACCAAGTATTAACCAAATCCAAGCGGGGTAAAGGGTTTCAACAGCTTTTATCTAAGCCCAACTGATCCATAACATGAAAAACAAAAAAGTCCGTTTTTCATCAAAAGTCATGCTAAAAAAAATGGTGGGAACCGGTTTTAAAGTATGGTGACGTACTATCTAATGGTGCGCAGCCAATAAACCAAGTATTAACCAAATCCAAGCGGGGTAAAGGGTTTCAACAGCTTTTATCTAAGCCCAACTGATCCATAACATGAAAAACAAAAAAGTCCGTTTTTCATCAAAAGTCATGCTGAAAAAAATGGTGGGAACCGGTTTTAAAGTATGGTGACGTACTATCCAATGGTGCGCAGCCAATAAACCAAGTATTAACCAAATCCAAGCGGGGTAAAGGGTTTCAACAGCTTTTATCTAAGCCCAACTGATCCATAACATGAAAAACAAAAAAGTCCGTTTTTCATCAAAAGTCATGCTGAAAAAAATGGTGGGAACCGGTTTTAAAGTATGGTGACGTACTATCCAATGGTGCGCAGCCAATAAACCAAGTATTAACCAAATCCAAGCGGGGTAAAGGGTTTCAACAGCTTTTATCTAAGCCCAACTGATCCATAACATGAAAAACAAAAAAGTCCGTTTTTCATCAAAAGTCATGCTGAAAAAAATGGTGGGAACCGGTTTTAAAGTATGGTGACGTACTATCCAATGGTGCGCAGCCAATAAACCAAGTATTAACCAAATCCAAGCGGGGTAAAGGGTTTCAACAGCTTTTATCTAAGCCCAACTGATCCAAAACATGAAAAACAAAAAAGTCCGTTTTTCATCAAAAGTCATGCTGAAAAAAATGGTGGGAACCGGTTTTAAAGTATGGTGACCGTACTATCCAATGGTGCGCAGCCAATAAACCAAGTATTAACCAAATCCAAGCGGGGTAAAGGGTTTCAACAGCTTTTATCTAAGCCCAACTGATCCATAACATGAAAAACAAAAAAGTCCGTTTTTTCATCAAAAGTCATGCTGAAAAAAATGGTGGGAACCGGTTTTAAAGTATGGTGACGTACTATCCAATGGTGCGCAGCCAATAAACCAAGTATTAACCAAATCCAAGCGGGGTAAAGGGTTTCAACAGCTTTTATCTAAGCCCAACTGATCCATAACATGAAAAACAAAAAAGTCCGTTTTTCATCAAAAGTCATGCTGAAAAAAATGGTGGGAACCGGTTTTAAAGTATGGTGACGTACTATCCAATGGTGCGCAGCCAATAAACCAAGTATTAACCAAATCCAAGCGGGGTAAAGGGTTTCAACAGCTTTTATCTAAGCCAACTGATCCATAACATGAAAAACAAAAAAGTCCGTTTTTCATCAAAAGTCATGCTGAAAAAAAATGGTGGGAACCGGTTTTAAAGTATGGTGACGTACTATCCAATGGTGCGCAGCCAATAAACCAAGTATTAACCAAATCCAAGCGGGGTAAAGGGTTTCAACAGCTTTTATCTAAGCCCAACTGATCCATAACATGAAAAACAAAAAAGTCCGTTTTTCATCAAAAGTCATGCTGAAAAAAATGGTGGGAACCGGTTTTAAAGTATGGTGACGTACTATCCAATGGTGCGCAGCCAATAAACCAAGTATTAACCAAATCCAAGCGGGGTAAAGGGTTTCAACAGCTTTTATCTAAGCCCAACTGATCCATAACATGAAAAACAAAAAAGTCCGTTTTTCATCAAAAGTCATGCTGAAAAAAATGGTGGGAACCGGTTTTAAAGTATGGTGACGTACTATCCAATGGTGCGCAGCCAATAAACCAAGTATTAACCAAATCCAAGCGGGGTAAAGGGTTTCAACAGCTTTTATCTAAGCCCAACTGATCCATAACATGAAAAACAAAAAAGTCCGTTTTTCATCAAAAGTCATGCTGAAAAAAATGGTGGGAACCGGTTTTAAAGTATGGTGACGTACTATCCAATGGTGCGCAGCCAATAAACCAAGTATTAACCAAATCCAAGCGGGGTAAAGGGTTTCAACAGCTTTTATCTAAGCCCAACTGATCCATAACATGAAAAACAAAAAAGTCCGTTTTTCATCAAAAGTCATGCTGAAAAAAATGGTGGGAACCGGTTTTAAAGTATGGTGACGTACTATCCAATGGTGCGCAGCCAATAAACCAAGTATTAACCAAATCCAAGCGGGGTAAAGGGTTTCAACAGCTTTTATCTAAGCCCAACTGATCCATAACATGAAAAACAAAAAAGTCCGTTTTTCATCAAAAGTCATGCTGAAAAAAATGGTGGGAACCGGTTTTAAAGTATGGTGACGTACTATCCAATGGTGCGCAGCCAATAAACCAAGTATTAACCAAATCCAAGCGGGGTAAAGGGTTTCAACAGCTTTTATCTAAGCCCAACTGATCCATAACATGAAAAACAAAAAAGTCCGTTTTTCATCAAAAGTCATGCTGAAAAAAATGGTGGGAACCGGTTTTAAAGTATGGTGACGTACTATCCAATGGTGCGCAGCCAATAAACCAAGTATTAACCAAATCCAAGCGGGGTAAAGGGTTTCAACAGCTTTTATCTAAGCCCAACTGATCCATAACATGAAAAACAAAAAAGTCCGTTTTTCATCAAAAGTCATGCTGAAAAAAATGGTGGGAACCGGTTTTAAAGTATGGTGACGTACTATCCAATGGTGCGCAGCCAATAAACCAAGTATTAACCAAATCCAAGCGGGGTAAAGGGTTTCAACAGCTTTTATCTAAGCCCAACTGATCCATAACATGAAAAACAAAAAAGTCCGTTTTTCATCAAAAGTCATGCTGAAAAAAATGGTGGGAACCGGTTTTAAAGTATGGTGACGTACTATCCAATGGTGCGCAGCCAATAAACCAAGTATTAACCAAATCCAAGCGGGGTAAAGGGTTTCAACAGCTTTTATCTAAGCCCAACTGATCCCATAACATGAAAAACAAAAAAGTCCGTTTTTCATCAAAAGTCATGCTGAAAAAAATGGTGGGAACCGGTTTTAAAGTATGGTGACGTACTATCCAATGGTGCGCAGCCAATAAACCAAGTATTAACCAAATCCAAGCGGGGTAAAGGGTTTCAACAGCTTTTATCTAAGCCCAACTGATCCATAACATGAAAAACAAAAAAGTCCGTTTTTCATCAAAAGTCATGCTGAAAAAAATGGTGGGAACCGGTTTTAAAGTATGGTGACGTACTATCCAATGGTGCGCAGCCAATAAACCAAGTATTAACCAAATCCAAGCGGGGTAAAGGGTTTCAACAGCTTTTATCTAAGCCCAACTGATCCATAACATGAAAAACAAAAAAGTCCGTTTTTCATCAAAAGTCATGCTGAAAAAAATGGTGGGAACCGGTTTTAAAGTATGGTGACGTACTATCCAATGGTGCGCAGCCAATAAACCAAGTATTAACCAAATCCAAGCGGGGTAAAGGGTTTCAACAGCTTTTATCTAAGCCCAACTGATCCATAACATGAAAAACAAAAAAGTCCGTTTTTCATCAAAAGTCATGCTGAAAAAAATGGTGGGAACCGGTTTTAAAGTATGGTGACGTACTATCCAATGGTGCGCAGCCAATAAACCAAGTATTAACCAAATCCAAGCGGGGTAAAGGGTTTCAACAGCTTTTATCTAAGCCCAACTGATCCATAACATGAAAAACAAAAAAGTCCGTTTTTTCATCAAAAGTCATGCTGAAAAAAATGGTGGGAACCGGTTTTAAAGTATGGTGACGTACTATCCAAATGGTGCGCAGCCAATAAACCAAGTATTAACCAAATCCAAGCGGGTAAAGGGTTTCAACAGCTTTTATCTAAGCCCAACTGATCCATAACATGAAAAACAAAAAGTCCGTTTTTCATCAAAAGTCATGCTGAAAAAAAATGGTGGGAACCGGTTTTAAAGTATGGTGACGTACTATCCAATGGTGCGCAGCCAATAAACCAAAGTATTAACCAAATCCAAGCGGGTAAAGGGTTTCAACAGCTTTTATCTAAGCCCAACTGATCCATAACATGAAAACAAAAAAGTCCGTTTTTCATCAAAAGTCATGCTGAAAAAAAATGGTGGGAACCGGTTTTAAAGTATGGTGACGTACTATCCAATGGTGCGCAGCCAATAAACCAAGTATTAACCAAATCCAAGCGGGGTAAAGGGTTTCAACAGCTTTTATCTAAGCCCAACTGATCCATAACATGAAAAACAAAAAAGTCCGTTTTTCATCAAAAGTCATGCTGAAAAAAATGGTGGGAACCGGTTTTAAAGTATGGTGACGTACTATCCTAATGGTGCGCAGCCAATAAACCAAGTATTAACCAAATCCAAGCGGGGGTAAAGGGTTTCAACAGCTTTTATCTAAGCCCAACTGATCCATAACATGAAAAACAAAAAAGTCGTTTTTCATCAAAAGTCATGCTGAAAAAAATGGTGGAACCGGTTTTAAAGTATGGTGACGTACTATCCAATGGTGCGCAGCCAATAAACCAAGTATTAACCAAATCCAAGCGGGGTAAAGGGTTTCAACAGCTTTTATCTAAGCCCAACTGATCCATAACATGAAAAACAAAAAAGTCCGTTTTTCATCAAAAGTCATGCTGAAAAAAATGGTGGGAACCGGTTTTAAAGTAATGGTGACGTACTATCCAATGGTGCGCAGCCAATAAACCAAGTATTAACCAAATCCAAGCGGGGTAAAGGGTTTCAACAGCTTTTATCTAAGCCCAACTGATCCATAACATGAAAACAAAAAAGTCCCGTTTTTTCATCAAAAGTCATGCTGAAAAAAATGGTGGGAACCGGTTTTAAAGTATGGTGACGTACTATCCAATGGTGCGCAGCCAATAAACCAAGTATTAACCAAATCCAAGCGGGGTAAAGGGTTTCAACAGCTTTTATCTAAGCCCAACTGATCCATAACATGGAAAACAAAAAAGTCCGTTTTTCATCAAAAGTCATGCTGAAAAAAATGGTGGGAACCGGTTTTAAAGTATGGTGACGTACTATCCAATGGTGCGCAGCCAATAAACCAAGTATTAACCAAATCCAAGCGGGGTAAAGGGTTTCAACAGCTTTTATCTAAGCCCAACTGATCCATAACATGAAAAACAAAAAAGTCCGTTTTTCATCAAAAGTCATGCTGAAAAAAATGGTGGGAACCGGTTTTAAAGTATGGTGACGTACTATCCAATGGTGCGCAGCCAATAAACCAAGTATTAACCAAATCCAAGCGGGGTAAAGGGTTTCAACAGCTTTTATCTAAGCCCAACTGATCCATAACATGAAAAACAAAAAAGTCCGTTTTTCATCAAAAGTCATGCTGAAAAAATGGTGGGAACCGGTTTTAAAGTATGGTGACGTACTATCCAATGGTGCGCAGCCAATAAACCAAGTATTAACCAAATCCAAGCGGGGTAAAGGGTTTCAACAGCTTTTATCTAAGCCCAACTGATCCATAACATGAAAAACAAAAAAGTCCGTTTTTCATCAAAAGTCATGCTGAAAAAAAATGGTGGGAACCGGTTTAAAGTATGGTGACGTACTATCCAATGGTGCGCAGCCAATAAACCAAGTATTAACCAAATCCAAGCGGGGTAAAGGGTTTCAACAGCTTTTATCTAAGCCCAACTGATCCATAACATGAAAAACAAAAAGTCCGTTTTTCATCAAAAGTCATGCTGAAAAAAATGGTGGGAACCGGTTTTAAAGTATGGTGACGTACTATCCAATGGTGCGCAGCCAATAAACCAAGTATTAACCAAATCCAAGCGGGGGTAAAGGGTTTCAACAGCTTTTATCTAAGCCCAACTGATCCATAACATGAAAAACAAAAAAGTCCGTTTTTCATCAAAAGTCATGCTGAAAAAAATGGTGGGAACCGGTTTTAAAGTATGGTGACGTACTATCCAATGGTGCGCAGCCAATAAACCAAGTATTAACCAAATCCAAGCGGGGTAAAGGGTTTCAACAGCTTTTATCTAAGCCCAACTGATCCATAACATGAAAAACAAAAAAGTCCGTTTTTCATCAAAAGTCATGCTGAAAAAAATGGTGGGAACCGGTTTTAAAGTATGGTGACGTACTATCCAATGGTGCGCAGCCAATAAACCAAGTATTAACCAAATCCAAGCGGGGTAAAGGGTTTCAACAGCTTTTATCTAAGCCCAACTGATCCATAACATGAAAAACAAAAAAGTCCGTTTTTTCATCAAAAGTCATGCTGAAATAAAATGGTGGGAACCGGTTTTAAAGTATGGTGACGTACTATCCAATGGTGCGCAGCCAATAAACCAAGTATTAACCAAATCCAAGCGGGGTAAAGGGTTTCAACAGCTTTTATCTAAGCCCAACTGATCCATAACATGAAAAACAAAAAGTCCGTTTTTCATCAAAAGTCATGCTGAATAAAATGGTGGGAACCGGTTTTAAAGTATGGTGACGTATATCCAATGGTGCGCAGCCAATAAACCAAGTATTAACCAAATCCAAGCGGGGTAAAGGGTTTCAACAGCTTTTATCTAAGCCCAACTGATCCATAACATGAAAAACAAAAATGTCCGTTTTTCATCAAAAGTCATGCTGAAAAAAATGGTGGGAACCGGTTTTAAAGTATGGTGACGTACTATCCAATGGTGCGCAGCCAATAAACCAAGTATTAACCAAATCCAAGCGGGGTAAAGGGTTTCAACAGCTTTTATCTAAGCCCAACTGATCCATAACATGAAAAACAAAAATGTCCGTTTTTCATCAAAAGTCATGCTGAAAAAAATGGTGGGAACCGGTTTTAAAGTATGGTGACGTACTATCCAATGGTGCGCAGCCAATAAACCAAGTATTAACCAAATCCAAGCGGGGGTAAAGGGTTTCAACAGCTTTTATCTAAGCCCAACTGATCCATAACATGAAAAACAAAAAAGTCCGTTTTTCATCAAAAGTCATGCTGAAAAAAATGGTGGGAACCGGTTTTAAAGTATGGTGACGTACTATCCAATGGTGCGCAGCCAATAAACCAAGTATTAACCAAATCCAAGCGGGGTAAAGGGTTTCAACAGCTTTTATCTAAGCCCAACTGATCCATAACATGAAAAACAAAAAAGTCCGTTTTTCATCAAAAGTCATGCTGAAAAAAATGGTGGGAACCGGTTTTAAAGTATGGTGACGTACTATCCAATGGTGCGCAGCCAATAAACCAAGTATTAACCAAATCCAAGCGGGGTAAAGGGTTTCAACAGCTTTTATCTAAGCCCAACTGATCCATAACATGAAAAACAAAAAAGTCCGTTTTTCATCAAAAGTCATGCTGAAAAAAATGGTGGGAACCGGTTTTAAAGTATGGTGACGTACTATCCAATGGTGCGCAGCAATAAACCAAGTATTAACCAAATCCAAGCGGTGTAAAGGGTTTCAACAGCTTTTATCTAAGCCCAACTGATCCATAACATGAAAAACAAAAAAGTCCGTTTTTCATCAAAAGTCATGCTGAAAAAAATGGTGGGAACCGGTTTTAAAGTAATGGTGACGTACTATCCAATGGTGCGCAGCCAATAAACCAAGTATTAACCAAATCCAAGCGGGGTAAAGGGTTTCAACAGCTTTTATCTAAGCCCAACTGATCCATAACATGAAAAACAAAAAAGTCCGTTTTGCATCAAAAGTCATGCTGAAAAAAATGGTCGGGAACCGGTTTTAAAGTATGGTGACGTACTATCCAATGGTGCGCAGCCAATAAACCAAGTATTAACCAAATCCAAGCGGGGGTAAAGGGTTTCAACAGCTTTTATCTAAGCCCAACTGATCCATAACATGAAAAACAAAAAAGTCCGTTTTTCATCAAAAGTCATGCTGAAAAAAATGGTGGGAACCGGTTTTAAAGTATGGTGACGTACTATCCAATGGTGCGCAGCCAATAAACCAAGTATTAACCAAATCCAAGCGGGGTAAAGGGTTTCAACAGCTTTTATCTAAGCCCAACTGATCCATAACATGAAAAACAAAAAAGTCCGTTTTTCATCAAAAGTCATGCTGAAAAAAATGGTGGGAACCGGTTTTAAAGTATGGTGACGTACTATCCAATGGTGTGCAGCCAATAAACCAAGTATTAACCAAATCCAAGCGGGGTAAAGGGTTTCAACAGCTTTTATCTAAGCCCAACTGATCCATAACATGAAAAACAAAAAAGTCCGTTTTTTCATCAAAAGTCATGCTGAAAAAATGGTGGGAACCGGTTTTAAAGTATGGTGACGTACTATAAAATGGTGCGCAGCCAATAAACCAAGTATTAACCAAATCCAAGCGGGGTAAAGGGTTTCAAACAGCTTTTATCTAAGCCCAACTGATCCATAACATGAAAAACAAAAAAGTCCGTTTTTCATCAAAAGTCATGCTGAAAAAAATGGTGGGAACCGGTTTTAAAGTATGGTGACGTACTATCCAATGGTGCGCAGCCAATAAACCAAGTATTACCAAATCCAAGCGGGGTAAAGGGTTTCAACAGCTTTTATCTAAGCCCAACTGATCCGTAACTTGAAAAACAAAAAAGTCCGTTTTTCATCAAAAGTCATGCTGAAAAAAATGGTGGGAACCGGTTTTAAAGTATGGTGACGTACTATCCAATGGTGCGCAGCCAATAAACCAAGTATTAACCAAATCCAAGCGGGGTAAAGGGTTTCAACAGCTTTTTATCTAAGCCCAACTGATCCATAACATGAAAAACAAAAAAGTCCGTTTTTCATCAAAAGTCATGCTGAAAAAAATGGTGGGAACCGGTTTTAAAGTATGGTGACGTACTATCCAATGGTGCGCAGCCAATAAACCAAGTATTAACCAAATCCAAGCGGGGTAAAGGGTTTCAACAGCTTTTATCTAAGCCCAACTGATCCATAACATGAAAAACAAAAAAAGTCCGTTTTTCATCAAAAGTCATGCTTAAAAAAATGGTGGGAACCGGTTTTAAAGTATGGTGACGTACTATCCAATGGTGCGCAGCCAATAAACCAAGTATTAACCAAATCCAAGCGGGGTAAAGGGTTTCAACAGCTTTTATCTAAGCCCAACTGATCCATAACATGAAAAACAAAAAAGTCCGTTTTTCATCAAAAGTCATGCTGAAAAAAATGGTGGGAACGGTTTTTAAAGTATGGTGACGTACTATCCAATGGTGCGCAGCCAATAAACCAAGTATTAACCAAATCCAAGCGGGGTAAAGGGTTTCAACAGCTTTTATCTAAGCCCAACTGATCCATAACATGAAAAACAAAAAAGTCCGTTTTTCATCAAAAGTCATGCTGAAAAAAATGGTGGGAACCGGTTTTAAAGTATGGTGACGTACTATCCAATGGTGCGCAGCCAATAAACCAAGTATTAACCAAAATCCAAGCGGGGTAAAGGGTTTCAACAGCTTTTATCTAAGCCCAACTGATCCATAACATGAAAACAAAAAAGTCCGTTTTTCATCAAAAGTCATGCTGAAAAAAATGGTGGGAACCGGTTTTTAAAGTATGGTGACGTACTATCCAATGGTGCGCAGCCAATAAACCAAGTATTAACCAAATCCAAGCGGGGTAAAGGGTTTCAACAGCTTTTATCTAAGCCCAACTGATCCATAACATGAAAAACAAAAAAGTCCGTTTTTCATCAAAAGTCATGCTGAAAAAAATGGTGGGAACCGGTTTTAAAGTATGGTGACGTACTATCCAATGGTGCGCAGCCAATAAACCAAGTATTAACCAAATCCAAGCGGGGTAAAGGGTTTCAACAGCTTTTATCTAAGCCCAACTGATCCATAACATGAAAAACAAAAAAAGTCCGTTTTTCATCAAAAGTCATGCTGAATAAAATGGTGGGAACCGGTTTTAAAGTATGGTGACGTACTATCCAATGGTGCGCAGCCAATAAACCAAGTATTAACCAAATCCAAGCGGGGTAAAGGGTTTCAACAGCTTTTATCTAAGCCCAACTGATCCATAACATGAAAAACAAAAATGTCCGTTTTTCATCAAAAGTCATGCTGAAAAAAATGGTGGGAACCGGTTTTAAAGTATGGTGACGTACTATCCAATGGTGCGCAGCCAATAAACCAAGTATTAACCAAATCCAAGCGGGGTAAAGGGTTTCAACAGCTTTTATCTAAGCCCAACTGATCCATAACATGAAAAAACAAAAAAGTCCGTTTTTCATCAAAAGTCATGCTGAAAAAAATGGTGGAACCGGTTTTAAAGTATGGTGACGTACTATCCAATGGTGCGCAGCCAATAAACCAAGTATTAACCAAATCCAAGCGGGGTAAAGGGTTTCAACAGCTTTTATCTAAGCCCAACTGATCCATAACATGAAAAACAAAAAAGTCCGTTTTTCATCAAAAGTCATGCTGAAAAAAATGGTGGAGCAGCAGAGAGGGTGAATCCTACAACGTTTTCAGACAAAATTTGATTGAAATCCTAAAACGAGCCGTCCTATAATCTCATTTTAACCAAAAAGAGGGCGAATCCTACAACGTTTTCAGACAAAAAAAATTGATTGAATCCTTAAAACGATCCGTAGGATTTCGTTGAAATCTACGAAATCTCATTTTAACTAAAAAAATGAAAACGATTTTTTAATTAATTTTGGTCGCAACTTGTTGTCATCCACCCTCTCTGCTGCTTAGTGATTTCATCACTGGTTAACAAAAAATAATAAATGATTTGATCGAGTCTTTATGATGAAAGTCCTTAGGATGAAAATCATTTATGATCTCACAAACAAACTAATCGCTAACACCTCTTCTTGTAGATCAATTAGATTATTGGATTGATCTGTGAGTTTGAAATTAATTCTCGTTAACGAATCATTATGACACCGCATATAGACTGGATTAACCGGAGACTCAATTATTAAAAATCCTGGAGGAGCTGTTGGTGCAAACGAATAAAGAATATATCCTTGCTGAGCTTGATTTGATCGTTCGAGATTAATTTGATAGCTTCCTTCGATAACATCACATACTAAATTGAGCGCAATCACTGAGGATATATTCACGTTGAACGGAGCGATATGCCTGCCGCCACCGTCTGGGTCATTATTATGTTTGAGGATTTTTATTTCCGGTGATGTTGTTTTCTTCCACGTATCATGAATTATTTTGAAACCAACATCGATGGCATCACTGAGTAGTTTTTTTAGTTCCGGTACGTTATATCCTTGTAGTTTGAATGTTGGAATATCTTCAACGCGGATATTATAGATCAGTGCAAATTCTGTTCTCGACTTGGGGTGATTATCATCTAGTATAACTCGAATAATTTGTGAATTAAATGTTTCCATGTCATTGATGATTTTGTTACATATTTTTACAACGCTGATAAATTCATCTCGGGTGAGAGAGCCGGATTTAATGGATATTAACAATAGTAAAAAATCATATTCCATCGATCTAAAATTATCCATAACTTTAAGATCGTCAGCAACATAATATCCTTCTTGATTCCCCACCACATCCTCTTCTTCAATTGGGGTGTAGAAGAAATAAAGAAAATCACTGGTTTGGTAATCTTTATAACTTTTTATTGGATTATCGGGGTTTATTTTGTCGGTGATATAATCATTTTTTTGTGGTTCGGGTATATTAACTGTTCCCCCCCGGGGTGGTAATTCAGGCCATCCTAGTACGGTTCTTATTGAGCTTTGATAGATATCTACGACGTATTCTTCTGCGTTTATTTCAATTGCGGATGATAGCGTCGGTTCATGAACTGTTATAGCGATTTTTGACTCTACTCCAGTAATCGATTTTATTCTACGCGCGAATTCATTATTGATTTGCTCGATTTGGTATGACCCTGTTGGTATTGAAACGACGTTCCAGTCTGGGGTTCCGTCGTCTTTATTCTTATTTGCAAACACTAAAGAATTATTGGGTTGTTGACCACCAAATGATTTTGATCTGATATTAGGCCAACTGTGATACACTCGTAGTTTTGCTAGCGCTATCTCCTTCACCGGAACGGGAGAGGGGAAATTCACACTGAATTCTGGATTCGTTGATGTTATTGATATCATGCTTGTTTGTACTGGGTTCGTGTTCTCCACTATTCGTTGAAGTAATTCCTGCGGTGTCGTCATTATATTCATGTTGTATTTCTAATTTTGGTATCGAGGAATCATAAATACTGACCATCACCGAGAACTCACAATCTGGTAATGTTGATATTATTGAGATCATTTTGTTTTTTGGGTTTGTTTTTTCTGATTCCATCTGTGTTGTCATTGTTATTATACTCATGTTGTTGCTCTAATTTCGATATTGCAGAATTAAAAATACTGACCATCTCTGAGAATTCATAATCTGATATAATTGTATTATCGAGTGACGATGATATCATCAATGATAACTGCGAATATGCGGTTGATGCAATATGAAATTGAAGTAAGTAATTCTGCAGTTTACTCTGGCTGCATGATGATATCCTTTTTGCTATCCCGGTTGATATACCCCCGATTGTAGCCACCGCAGAAATGCAAATTGGAACTACGACCGGGGCAATCATTGTAACCGATGCAAGTATTATTCCGGCGCCAGTGAGAATGCTTGACACCGAGTACATAATAACATCAATTGCGGTGATTCCTCGTCGGTATTTTTTTATTTTTATTTGATACTCCTCGGCGAGGGTTTTGAGTCTAGTCTGAAATTCTCTGACCTGATCATAGCGACATTGCGTTGATGAAATCATTGTTATTTTAAAAAAGCTAGCGTTTTCAATTGTGAAATCCTTTCAATTTAGTTATTTACTTAAATCCGCTACGAATTCAACATACCAGGTTACTGAAACCCCAATCAAATTTTTATCAGTAGCTGTTATAGTGAACTTTTCAGTTGTATCCTTGTCGATGATCGTTGAAATCGTATTATTAACCCCGGATGAACTCGACGATGATATATTAAATTGAGTTAATGGTGTTACTAGTGTTAATCGATAAATACCCTTAACGGTTGCAGTGATATTTAATTTGTTGTTTGTAGGTGTCCACTCAAATGATCCGTGTTGGATTGTATATACTACGTTGTTGGTTTTCTCATGAGGAATTTTTGTTTTTTCAATGATTGTTATCATCCTCGAAAAATCACCTTTGACGGCTTCGATGAAGTTTTTCGTCTCATCGATGGATTTTTTAATATCAGGGAGTTTTATTTCAATTTTATCCAACTGGGTTCCAATAAATTTATCAATGATATTTCTACGAAATGATATAAACTGTTTTCCGTTTTCTTCAATTTTAGATTCAAGTGTTTTTAGTACAAACAGAGAATTGTTTAACTCATCGTTGAGAGTTTTTAATCGATCTGTAATCGTCGAAACGATTACACCCGGTTTGAGTTTACCCTGATCGGAAAAAAGCGCGATAGTATTTTCGATTGCGTTTTGTTGTTTAACCAAAATATCATCCAGAGAAATATTACTGGTTTTCAATTTACCCTGTTTGTCTTGAAATACAACTATTTCATTAGGATCAACATTTGTTAAGTTCAACGTCTCAGCTATTTCATCTTTGATTAGTTTTTTTACATCCTTGACAGAATCAGGTGGTGCAGTGCCATCGGGTTTGGGTTTCAAAGATCTCCCCCAAATATCAATCATGTTATTGTAAAACTCTTTCTCTCTTTAAAATCGTTTTTGACGACTTCGTTGAAAAATCTTCGATTTTCTCCAGCGATTACTAGTGTATTCATTAACGACAACATGTGGTGGTTTTCCACTTGGGTTACTCAAGGAGTTAGAAATAGCGTCAAGGACATTTAATACTTCGCTGCCACATATTGGTGGGTCAATCATCGTTTGTGTTGGTAGCGTAGAATACCAAGTCTTCATTGGAAGGGTTTTTATATAACGCAAAAACTCTTTTGGTGGGGCTAATCCATATGAATCGAAATAGACAATCCCACGTGGATCAATAGCGTATGCAACCCAGTGAGTTCCAGGTCCGGTGCTATTATCGAGATTAATAATACCTGTTTCAACGCTGTTTGGTTGATGTGGTAATTGATCTTTCATAAAGACACCTCTGAAGTTTTTAATCGCCAGCTTTTTAGCAGCATCCATTAAATCAAAATTGGACATAGGAATCTTCGATTCCCGAATTAATAAATCGTTCCTGGTAGTCTTAGACCCTTTCCGCTGTACCACGAATACGGGGTTCCTGGTAGTCTTAGACCCTTTCCCTTTTTTTTATATCCTTTCCCAGTTGCTTTCTGTAGTGCCATTCCTGCTGCAGTACCAACGGCTCCTAACGCTGCCGCTTTAGCCACCGCTGGGGCTGCTGCTGCAATCAATGCTGGTATTGCAGCTAACAACGGGAATATACCGCCTGTTTTAATCATATTTTTGATAGCAGCCGCAGAAAGAGTAATCTGAACACCCTTTTTTGCTACTAGTGCATCATTGAAATGTTTCACCTGACGAGTTGTCAGCGATAATTTATTTGCACCACCAGTCATTTGGTTGGGTTTCAACGTGATTGTGGTTCCACATTTTTTAGCCGATTCTGATTGCAATTTTTTGATTTGACCAGGAGTTAACGCAACACTAATAACACTATATGACATTATACATAATAGATTGATTCTAAATCGTTTACAATTTCAATTACATGTTTTTGAAAATCAAAGATTTTCTACTGGGGCATCTACCACTCTCATTCTTCCACCAACACCTTCAAGTAGCATTGATTTATCACTGAGAATGACAGCAACCGCTCTATAATTCGGGATAAGGATAGGAGGTACCCCACCAACTGGTGGACCAGTCGGACGGGTTACACGGGCTCTAAAGTGTATATCAACGACAGATTGTCTCATCAAATCGAGATGTTCCAATGAGAAGTAATAGATCGGATAGAGGCTTTTAAAATCCAATTGTGATATTTGCAAACCAGTATCCACATTTAGATCACGTGCCATAAACGACAATAGGTTATGATACACGCGTGCAATATGATTCTGACCGTAATCAAGTTGTATATCCTCGGATGGTTCCTGCTGTCCGTTTATTCTCAGCGAGACTTCACTAACACCTAACTGATCAAATATCATATGGCTTCGTTCTTGATTACCAACTCGCGCATTATTCTGTAACGCTACGAATATATGACGTGGAGCTGAAACACCTTGTTTTGATGCCAGGTGCCATGTGAATGTACCATCAACATTGTCCTGTTTGATATCCGTAGTCACTGATAACCAACTTAACAACGACTTTCCTCCTTGGTCCATAAATGATAACAATTTTTCTTCTGCTATGATTGATGGAGTTAACACTGGCATCCACAATGATAGTTTTGTTAAAATGACTTTACCGGCAGCAACCCCAGCATTACGCCAGATTGCATCATCATCAGTACCCTTTCGTACAAGCGCTACTGTGTGTTTAGCTCCATAAATAACTTTTCGGACGTTTCTACAGAATCCAAATATATGATGCAGTGGAATCGCACATGAAAATCGTCGACGCTGCCCATGCAACGTTGCTACACGTGTTGCAAATCCTAAATTGAGATTACCATTAACGCCTCCGAGAATATCAAAAGCAGCTCCGGGTCTAGTTCGACGTTCTGGATTAGCTGCTTCCTGTTGATCGGCTTCTGCATTATCTCTTGCTGTTAACACTTTAATGAATTGAAGGTGGTCAGCGTTATCAGAGGTATCCTTTGCAAACATCATAGATGGACCCGCTGATCTTGAATAATCATCAGAATATCTCGCTAACCCTATGATTGTTGTGGCCACATCAACTTCACGGTCAATGGATTCAATTTCTTTTCCATCAATGAGATATCTAGCGCTTTCAAATAACGCCATTATGCCGTTATTAACAAAACCAACTCGGACATTTGCGTTATTGTCATATGGGGTATCAGCTGCAACATTTGTTACAAGTTCTCCTTCTACTTCAATAAATGCCTCACACGGTAGGAAGTATTTACTGGTATCATGAACTTGAAGTTCAATTCGCGATCGGAGATCTGGTTGTACTGCGTGATAAGAATAAAATTGATAATCGCGTACAGAATCATCCTTGCCAACTGGGGCATCTATATCAAATGCTGGATCACGTGACTGTTTGAACATTTTATTCTATTTATCAGAGTCTAAATCGCGATTTCCCATTTCATCGTCGTGTTTTTTTAAAGCCACTTCCTGCTATCATGTTTGCTATCATGTTATTTTGGTCCTCTTGATTTATCAAGGGAGTCACCATCGACGCTAATTTTTCATCTACTGCGTTATTTATAATTCTACTAACACTTGCAGGCATTTCTGCTGTAGACGGTAACGGTACCGGTTTCTTTTTTCGTCTCACTAATGATGTTATTTTATTCTTCGCAGTTGAAAACGCTTTTCCAGCAAGATCTCCAACAGCACCAATACCCTTATCACGAATAACATCAATGGCTTTCATTCCTAGTTGTTTAGCTAACGGCATCACTTTTGGAGCCATTCTCGCAAATAACCCTGCAATGGTATTGCCTAAACCATCTCCGTAGTATGCTCTATAAACCGGAAACCGTGAATTAACTACGTAGACGGGGGTTGGTTTATCATGATTGTAGTGTATGATCATTATTTTAAATCAGAAACAATTTTTCAATTGTTATTTATCTAATCGATTCAGTCACTATGATAACCATGGACGGTTTCACCGTCTACTAACTCGCCAATGAAATCTCGATATGTGCTGATATCCATGATACCACCCTGAAATAATCGTCTACAGATATCAGCTGCTTCATTAATTATTTCCGGTGAGTTATTTCCAGCTCGGAAACCTCCTACAAGAACTTCTAATCGTGATATATCATTGATAACACTACCAGGACATGAAATCCTTGGATTCTCACTGGAATCTTGCAATCCGCTTCCGCTATAACCCATTGCTACATCCATTTTTTTTATTTCGTCTAAATCGGCTTTTTGTAAATAACCAAAAGGATCATCATCATCATCATCATAACGTGGTATTTGTTGTTTTTCAGGCGAGAAAAATATCTTTGCAGGTTGTTGTTTTTTAGGTGAAAAAGATATTTTCTTTGCAGGTTGCTGTCGCCGTCTTTGCGTTTTTTGCGGTTTTTGTTGTTGTTTAAACTCTTCGTATTGATTATACACGTTTCCCACATCATTGATATATCCAATGTATGATGCACTATCTTTCTTAACCTGATTTTGTTCAGTTTTGATTTTGTAGAGTATATCAGCCCAGTGAGTTATATTCGTAACATATTTATGTTGTTCTGGTTTCAACATTTTTTTCCTGTTTTCATAAGTCGTAACAACAAGATTAGAAATATCTGCTAGTTTAGTATCATCAATTGCTGCTAACCCTTCCTCGTTAAATCTCACGCGTAAACCATCAACTGTTCTTTTTGATTCTATTTTTTGTACGGCCTGTTCTGTTTGTTCAGTTTTCGCTGCTATTTTTTCGAGTTCACCAATAACAGATTTCCCCGTCTCGGGACCATCTCCCAGTAAAGCGCGCTCTACTCCTTTCGTTGCTGTTGTTACTGGTTTAAACAATTCTTCAGATCCCGCAGCAAAATCAGTCTGAAAACTCTGTCGTTGTTGCAGTTTATTCCGTACAGAGTCACGAATTGGTACAAATCTCTTAATTGCATCTAATCGTTCACGAGCTAATCGGGTTGTTAATGCTTCATTGACCATTATTTGAAATCAGAAACAATGTTTCAATTGCAAAACAATTTTTCAATCCCGACCTAACGGCATCATGAAAGTGTTAGGGGCGTTATCAGTGATGAGGGAAGTATCATAATTGCTATAAAAATAAATAATATTGATAGTTCCCTCATTCTATTTTGATCATCCATTAACGGCCCATCACTGATTTTGACATTTTTAATCAAAAAATGCTAAAAAAAATGAAAATCTCTATGAGGGGACGGTCACAATCAAATAATGATAAATGGTTGGTCAATCAAAATTGTTCATTTTCTTGAATTAACGCCCGTAGGTTTCTAACTTTAGAATTAACCTCCTTTTTCAATTCGTATTCGTACCCCAATTCTTTTCGTATTCGTTCTACGATGGTATATAACGGAGCGAACACACTTACGTCACTGGAGAATGCGAGAGAGTCCTTAATAGAATTCTGAATTCTTTTGATGAGTGCATATTTCTTTGGCAGCATGTATTTATTGTTGTTAACTCCGTATTCTATATCCTGAAAATCAGACATGATTTGATCAGGATTTAACCCATCTGATAGTTCAATATCCCAACCTTTCAATTTTGAAATCTCGGATATGATGCTATTCATGTTTTCAGAATTCATTATTCTATAGCAATGACATATTTCTAAATGAAAAATATGACGTATTAGACGTAACTAAATTTAATTTTCTGTCCCGTCCCCTTTGAAATAGCCGATCGACAAACCCCCTCTGCAACATATCGTACAGAGGGTCTACAAATATTGAAATACTTGCCGGCTTCATATATTGATTTAAATACTTTTTCTTCGTTAGTTATTGTATTCAAAGATTTCACAGGTCTCGCTTTTTTCGAGTATTTCCCAGTCCCCCCTCGTTTGGTATTTTCACTATGTGTAACAGCCTGCAGATTTGATAAAGAATTGTTCTTCGGATTAGAATCAATATGATCAATAACAAAACCATCTTTGATCAATCCATGGAAACACTCGTACACGAAACGATGATTGTAATATTTCTTCTTTCCAACAGTAAAGAACAAATACCCCATACCATTATCCCACCCAACTGGGTTCTTCAGTCTACGGTTTCTTACAACACCATCACTGGATGCTTCATAATTTGTACTCACAGGGTGCTGTCTGAATTCTTGGGTCATTCTTATACTATACTATTTGTCTAATTCAATGACTGATCCATTGCAGGGGGGGATTCATTATACATAAATCTTTCATTTAGACACTTGTTTTTAGTATAGCATGAAAGAGTTCAAGAGATTGACTTCGAAAAATGCTGAATTCAATGCTGATAAGGAGTTTAAGAGATTATTGAAAATCAGTCCTAGATTTAATCTCGATAGACCCAAAAAACGTATCAAACGTCCAAGAGACGGAAACATGAAAGAGTTTAAGAGATTATTGAAAATCAGTCCTAGATTTAATCTCGATAGACCAAAAAAACGTATCAAACGTCCAAGAGACGGAAACATGAAAGAGTTTAAGAGATTATTGAAAATCAGTCCTAGATTTAATCTCGATAGACCAAAAAAACGTATCAAACGTCCAAGAGACGGAAACATGAAAGAGTTTAAGAGATTATTGAAAATCAGTCCTAGATTTAATCTCGATAGACCAAAAAAACGTAACAAATTTAATCTCGATAAACCCAAAATCCTTCGGATTTCAAAAGCGTCCAAGAAATTACCCTGGAAGGATGCTCAATTCAATCTCGATATAGTCTCTGATACACCAAAGAATAAAATTCTTGATAAAGCCATGATTAATAAAATCAGAGATTGTTTCAATGAATTTAAGCGTGATGGAGCATCCTATTGTTGGTCAACATTTCGAATTGATGGTGTTGTTGACGCTACCATGAATGATGAAAAAGCAGCAGTGATAATTTCACATGTTGGGGAAAAACGGTATTTTTTCCGAATCAAATTCATTATTGAAGTCGATGGCAAATGGATTATTAGGGATAAATTTGAACCAATCCTCAAGAATAAAAAAGCTGTCATTGTGAGTAGAGATTCCAAACCAGGGATTCTAACCGGCATTGACAAACCATACTACGAAAGATCTTATCCCGTAACAGCAATGGTTTATGGGATATATCCGTTAAATGATAAACCCGATATCGCAAAACTAGCTCCTATGAAATATTCGTCAGGGCTTAATTGTGTAGCAACACGGGTAATGGAGCACTTCACAAATGCATCCCGAGGAAATAAACTAACTGATCTGCGACGTAGGAAAATAACCGAATGGGAACTGACAGTGAAACAGCATGGTGCAAAGATTTCTGATATAGCTAAATTAGAAACATCATTAAGATTTCCAATAACAGTTATGACGATAACCGGAGAGGTTTTATACGAACCGAAATATAACAAAAATGGAGCACCAATACAGATTATTGATCATAACAAACACGCGTGGACACCTGCGGTAACAGTATTTCCACGAGAACGAACCGTGAAATATATCCCACCGGAATTTTCCGGGGAATTAGTCGGGGATGTTTTCTATGAAGAGAGATTATTTGATGCTATTAATGCGTTGTGTAAGGATGATCCTGTGTCAGTGTGGTTACTTAGAAGTGATGAAGATCCCGAAATAGGATTCGATCAATTTGTAAAACCAAATGGTGAATTATATCGCGTTGAAGAATTAGATAATAGAATGAGAAAAATCGCTAGTGATTTTTCACCGGAGAATTCCCATGAAAAACTACTCACGGATAGTTTTACTATTCCATCAGTGGTAGCTCACTTCGCAAGAGAAAAAAACTCATGGCGTCCAACACGAAGTGATTTTCTTGAGGATGTTAAATCGAGTTGCGTCGAATTTGGTCATGGAGGATTGTGGAATACGAAATACTCACGTGATGGTATGATTTCAATTGATATAGCCGCGTGTTATCCCGGAAGTTTTCTCGGGTATGGGGAATGCGCTGAGTACTTCAAACGATTTGGACACCCAACACATGAAATGACTCGTGTTGCGATTAATGGACCATTACCTGATTTTGATTTAACCGGATTCGCTCGTGTGATATCATTCGAATTAGCTACAGGGTTACATCCGTGTAGTTATGTTTGGCTCGGTAGACACCTATCTGAAAAGGCCTGGATGCCAATAGTGCTATTGAGATATATGATTGATTGTGGTATGCTAATATCGTTGATTGTTTCCGATGCTATTATATGCTATCGAGCTCAGAAAGAAGTTTGGCTACCACAACCCGATCTAGATAGAATAATCAGCGAATTGCGAAAACAATTCCCTGATTTCAATGAAGAACAAATCATGAATTGGTCTAAGAAGTTATTTGAAATTAAAAAAGAACAAGCAAAGGATCTCGGACGAAGAATAATCGGTAAATTCACTCAAGGTGGACGGTACGACAACGCAAAATACTCTTCGCGGTTGATCATAGATGTCGCTGAATACGATTTTCTTGTAGCGGATTTAATGAAACAGGGAAAACTTGTATCCCGTAAGGATGCTTTTCTATCCAATGGTGAGAAATTAGGTACGGTTGTTACCTACTGTGATGGACATAATTCCCAGTACACACATTTGAGAAGTTCAATGCTAGCCTATGCTTCTATTAATCTATTTTCGATGATAAATAGATTTCCTAATACCGCGGTTAGAGTGGCCACTGATTCGATGTATATACACAATAAATACAAATCAGCTGTAGCTAAATTCACAGATCCCGAAGAAAATTGGGGGCGTTGGCGATTTAAAAAGGAGATGCTACATGAGTATTGTGAATCCGCAGACGTTGCCATGGATGATAAATATCTTTGTTGTAACCGTATTGAAAATCAATCAGAATTTTCTAATGCACCACCGGTATCTGATCCAATCTGTAGATATAAAACAGTTTATTTAAACGGTTGTGGTGGGTCAGGAAAGACAACTCGTGCAATTGAATTATATCGTCGTGGTGGAAATACTTGTATTTCTACTAACATGATTGTGCTAACACCGACTCACAGACTCGCCAGAGAGATGATACAGCGAGGGGTAAATGCCTGTACTTACCATAGTTTCTTTCGATGGAAGGGTGACAAATGGACTCCTGAGCGTATGGGTGATAAATTCATTCCTGAAATCATAATCTGGGATGAAATATGCACAGTGTCATTAGATGTATTACAAACATTTCTTGAGTGGTTGTTAAACAAAAACACAAAAGTCGTCATGTGCGGTGATCACGGCCAACCACCACCATTTGTCGGTGCATCTCCACATGAATGGCTAAAGGGTTTTGTAGACTACTATGAAGAAATCACCACTGATTATAGATCACTTGATGAACGATTACGAGAATTTAAGAAACTAATTAGATTACAACCGGATAGAATCCAGTGCGAAATAGCGCGTGAAGTGATTTCAGAAACTCAAATAAACGATTTCTGGGAAACATGGAAACCAAATGATTTGATAATTGCAAGTAGAAAAATAGTCAGGGATACACTTCAGAAGAAGTTATTTGAATTGCATAAAGAAAAATTTGCAACGCTTCCAGTACCCCTTTGTTATAGGCCATCGGATACACGAAAACAGAATATTGAAGTTGATATTCCAGGACAGAGTGAAAAACAAATTCTCGTATTAAATGATATTGTGCTGGTTGATATCAATGTCGTTGAAGATGCATTGCGTGCTAATAAATCCCCGTGGACGCTAGGATACGCAGCAACAATACACTCTTCACAGGGATTGACTATATCGGATACAATTGTTTGGATGGTGGATAATCACATCGAATGGTCGAATTTAGTCTATCTCGCAGTATCCAGAGTACGAAGAATAAATCAGCTCCGAAGAATTGTCCTCAATGATGAAATCATTGGTGATGATAATGACACAACAATAAGTGATATTGATGTTAGCATCATTAATAAAAAACTCTCCGGTTACAAACAACAGGACAAAAAAAAACAACGAGAATTTGATATTGATGCTGAATCAATAATTACGCTGAAGAAACAACAGAATAATCACTGCGCGAGTTGCAATTGTATAATGCGTTGGCAGTATTCGGATAAGGATCCTCGCCAATTCACCGTAGACAGAAAAAATAACAGTCTCGGTCATGTCAGAAATAATGTGATGTTGACTTGTCTTGAGTGCAATAGACGCAACGGTGCTAGTTAAGACCATGCGGTGGCAATTGAGTATCCTCGGGAATCACTTGTAATTGTTGTCGAGTAAAACCCCGCTGAGGGGCAGTTGAATCCAGTTTATAGATTGCTGGTCTACCCGTAGATCGTGTTATACTAGATATCTTATGCGTAGTGACGCTCCAAATAGGATCAGTAGCCCTTTTTCTACCCCCTTCAAGCTCTCCTGGTTCGTATAAGTACCTCACAATGACATTACTACCAAGAATTGGTTCTTTGAAATCTTTTTGTGGTTGTACGGGTATTGACTTCTTTTTAATCGCGTTGATAGGTTTCATGTTGATTGTTCTAGTAATCTCGTTATTCAGTGCAGTAATCACAGATGGTAATCTTTTAACCCATTCACGGGATCTTTTTTCTTGGATGAATTCTTTTGCGTATTGATATCCAAATAACCGTTCAGCAAGAGTCCGATTAAATCGTTCTACAATGGCCTGATCGCGATGTAGCGCAGTATGCCCTCGTCGTATGGTGACATTATGATGTTTCATTGTAGATAACACTGCACCCTGAAATTCCTTACCAGGATCAACCTGCAATAGATTTGGCCAGTGCAGAGGACCTCGTCGATAAATCCTCTCAAATGCAGAAGCAACTTCAGTGGCTGATTTTGTTTTTAACGGTTCTGCTTCTTTGTATCGACTTGCAATATCAACTACGGTTAGCGCGTATTTGTAACCACGATCATGAGGTAAAAATAATATATCAGCCTGATGAACTTCATTAGGAGCGGTCACATCAAAATGCGAGAATTGAATTTGTTTAGGCGGTGGTAGATAAATTTGCCATAGTGCCTGTTTGGATAACCAATTAGCCGCAGTGGTTTTTTTCACTTTTGCAGCGCTAGCGAGTTTATGGACTGCTGATTTACCCCTCCAGTATCCTCTTGGGGAATAATAAATTGATTCCATATTATTAATTACCGGCACCTAACATCAATTTGCTTTTCATAGCCGATTTTATCAAAAATGAAGCCAATTTTTCTTTGAAGGATTTATCAGGAATAGCATTTAACGCATGAATTAATTTCACATCTGCGAGATGCCTGTGTTGCAAATTGCTGCTTTTATAAGCAACATCATGAAGGTGACAGGCCTTATCAATGGCGTTTATTGGTTCTTCACCGGGGTTGGGTTGATTTTGATTATTGAGTCTGATATCAAGTCTGGTTCCCGGTCCACAGTAGCTATATCCGGGAAGGTGCTTTTCTCCGGGGTACTTTGCCCATGGGGTTCCAGGGAGCTTTGCCAATTTGGCTGCGATATCACCTCCTCGTTTTTTTTTAAATCAGATTTCATAGACACAAATCTAAATTTCCTTGTACCACATTGCATGCATTTACCAGAAAGCGCTGATCGGTTATTTTTAGTTGTAACCGTCGTCACATCTTCTGTGCCAGTACGCGTTTTGCACTTCACACAATATAGATCCATAATTTATGTATAGAGATATGGATATAATTGATTTTTCAGCGACTAAAAGAAGAGAACCGGTTAAGCATCATGCAGCGCTACCAAACTCTATCCGGATGATTATAATCGGGCCATCTGGATCCGGTAAAACGCAATTGTTGCTCAATTTAATAATGAGATGGATGAAATGGGATAAGTTGTATTTAATTGCCCCTAGCGTAGATGATCAACGATGTTATGAAGTGCTAAAAGATTTTAACGACAGCGCGGTAGAAAAATCCGGAGAGGGTATTATTGAGTTTATAACCGATATCGATGAAGCACCGAGCATTGATGATATTGATGGAGATATTAACAATTTAGTCGTATACGACGATATAATGTTGGATAAACAAAAAAATCCTGCTAGAATATTTTCCCGTGGGCGTCACAAAAACACTGACGTGATATATGTCACTCAACGCTACACTCAGGTTCCAAAAGTCATCAGAGATAACTGCAATATTCTTTCTGTATTCAACGGCGTTGATACACATACGCTACGAAATATTTGGCAGACATGGTGTTCTGATATGGACTTCAATCAATTTCGAGATTTCTTTAGTCATGCTCAGTCGACTCCGCACGGATTCGCAACAATAAATTTGCATGATCCTCGGACACGATATCGTATCGGACTGGATCAAATATTCGGTTAAAATCATTTATTATTTTTTGTTAACCCAGTGATGAAATCACTAAGCAGCAGAGAGGGTGGATGACAACAAGTTGCGACCAAAATTAATTAAAAAATCGTAAAAATCTTCGTTTTCATTTTTTTAGTTAAAATGAGATTTCGTAGATTTCAACGAAATCCTACGGATCGTTTTAAGGATTCAATCAATTTTTTTTGTCTGAAAACGTTGTAGGATTCGCCCTCTTTTTGGTTAAAATGAGATTATAGGACGGCTCGTTTTAGGATTTCAATCAAATTTTGTCTGAAAACGTTTTCATCAAAAGTCATGCTGAAAAAAATGGTGGGAACCGGTTTTAAAGTATGGTGACGTACTATCCAATGGTGCGCAGCCAATAAACCAAGTATTAACCAAATCCAAGCGGGGTAAAGGGTTTCAACAGCTTTTATCTAAGCCCAACTGATCCATAACATGAAAAACAAAAAAGTCCGTTTTTCATCAAAAGTCATGCTGAAAAAAATGGTGGGAACCGGTTTTAAAGTATGGTGACGTACTATCCAATGGTGCGCAGCCAATAAACCAAGTATTAACCAAATCCAAGCGGGGTAAAGGGTTTCAACAGCTTTTATCTAAGCCCAACTGATCCATAACATGAAAAACAAAAAAGTCCGTTTTTCATCAAAAGTCATGCTGAAAAAAATGGTGGGAACCGGTTTTAAAGTATGGTGACGTACTATCCAATGGTGCGCAGCCAATAAACCAAGTATTAACCAAATCCAAGCGGGGTAAAGGGTTTCAACAGCTTTTATCTAAGCCCAACTGATCCATAACATGAAAAACAAAAAAGTCCGTTTTTCATCAAAAGTCATGCTGAAAAAAATGGTGGGAACCGGTTTTAAAGTATGGTGACGTACTATCCAATGGTGCGCAGCCAATAAACCAAGTATTAACCAAATCCAAGCGGGGTAAAGGGTTTCAACAGCTTTTATCTAAGCCCAACTGATCCATAACATGAAAAACAAAAAAGTCCGTTTTTCATCAAAAGTCATGCTGAAAAAAATGGTGGGAACCGGTTTTAAAGTATGGTGACGTACTATCCAATGGTGCGCAGCCAATAAACCAAGTATTAACCAAATCCAAGCGGGGTAAAGGGTTTCAACAGCTTTTATCTAAGCCCAACTGATCCATAACATGAAAAACAAAAAAGTCCGTTTTTCATCAAAAGTCATGCTGAAAAAAATGGTGGGAACCGGTTTTAAAGTATGGTGACGTACTATCCAATGGTGCGCAGCCAATAAACCAAGTATTAACCAAATCCAAGCGGGGTAAAGGGTTTCAACAGCTTTTATCTAAGCCCAACTGATCCATAACATGAAAAACAAAAAAGTCCGTTTTTCATCAAAAGTCATGCTGAAAAAAATGGTGGGAACCGGTTTTAAAGTATGGTGACGTACTATCCAATGGTGCGCAGCCAATAAACCAAGTATTAACCAAATCCAAGCGGGGTAAAGGGTTTCAACAGCTTTTATCTAAGCCCAACTGATCCATAACATGAAAAACAAAAAAGTCCGTTTTTCATCAAAAGTCATGCTGAAAAAAATGGTGGGAACCGGTTTTAAAGTATGGTGACGTACTATCCAATGGTGCGCAGCCAATAAACCAAGTATTAACCAAATCCAAGCGGGGTAAAGGGTTTCAACAGCTTTTATCTAAGCCCAACTGATCCATAACATGAAAAACAAAAAAGTCCGTTTTTCATCAAAAGTCATGCTGAAAAAAATGGTGGGAACCGGTTTTAAAGTATGGTGACGTACTATCCAATGGTGCGCAGCCAATAAACCAAGTATTAACCAAATCCAAGCGGGGTAAAGGGTTTCAACAGCTTTTATCTAAGCCCAACTGATCCATAACATGAAAAACAAAAAAGTCCGTTTTTCATCAAAAGTCATGCTGAAAAAAATGGTGGGAACCGGTTTTAAAGTATGGTGACGTACTATCCAATGGTGCGCAGCCAATAAACCAAGTATTAACCAAATCCAAGCGGGGTAAAGGGTTTCAACAGCTTTTATCTAAGCCCAACTGATCCATAACATGAAAAACAAAAAAGTCCGTTTTTCATCAAAAGTCATGCTGAAAAAAATGGTGGGAACCGGTTTTAAAGTATGGTGACGTACTATCCAATGGTGCGCAGCCAATAAACCAAGTATTAACCAAATCCAAGCGGGGTAAAGGGTTTCAACAGCTTTTATCTAAGCCCAACTGATCCATAACATGAAAAACAAAAAAGTCCGTTTTTCATCAAAAGTCATGCTGAAAAAAATGGTGGGAACCGGTTTTAAAGTATGGTGACGTACTATCCAATGGTGCGCAGCCAATAAACCAAGTATTAACCAAATCCAAGCGGGGTAAAGGGTTTCAACAGCTTTTATCTAAGCCCAACTGATCCATAACATGAAAAACAAAAAAGTCCGTTTTTCATCAAAAGTCATGCTGAAAAAAATGGTGGGAACCGGTTTTAAAGTATGGTGACGTACTATCCAATGGTGCGCAGCCAATAAACCAAGTATTAACCAAATCCAAGCGGGGTAAAGGGTTTCAACAGCTTTTATCTAAGCCCAACTGATCCATAACATGAAAAACAAAAAAGTCCGTTTTTCATCAAAAGTCATGCTGAAAAAAATGGTGGGAACCGGTTTTAAAGTATGGTGACGTACTATCCAATGGTGCGCAGCCAATAAACCAAGTATTAACCAAATCCAAGCGGGGTAAAGGGTTTCAACAGCTTTTATCTAAGCCCAACTGATCCATAACATGAAAAACAAAAAAGTCCGTTTTTCATCAAAAGTCATGCTGAAAAAAATGGTGGGAACCGGTTTTAAAGTATGGTGACGTACTATCCAATGGTGCGCAGCCAATAAACCAAGTATTAACCAAATCCAAGCGGGGTAAAGGGTTTCAACAGCTTTTATCTAAGCCCAACTGATCCATAACATGAAAAACAAAAAAGTCCGTTTTTCATCAAAAGTCATGCTGAAAAAAATGGTGGGAACCGGTTTTAAAGTATGGTGACGTACTATCCAATGGTGCGCAGCCAATAAACCAAGTATTAACCAAATCCAAGCGGGGTAAAGGGTTTCAACAGCTTTTATCTAAGCCCAACTGATCCATAACATGAAAAACAAAAAAGTCCGTTTTTCATCAAAAGTCATGCTGAAAAAAATGGTGGGAACCGGTTTTAAAGTATGGTGACGTACTATCCAATGGTGCGCAGCCAATAAACCAAGTATTAACCAAATCCAAGCGGGGTAAAGGGTTTCAACAGCTTTTATCTAAGCCCAACTGATCCATAACATGAAAAACAAAAAAGTCCGTTTTTCATCAAAAGTCATGCTGAAAAAAATGGTGGGAACCGGTTTTAAAGTATGGTGACGTACTATCCAATGGTGCGCAGCCAATAAACCAAGTATTAACCAAATCCAAGCGGGGTAAAGGGTTTCAACAGCTTTTATCTAAGCCCAACTGATCCATAACATGAAAAACAAAAAAGTCCGTTTTTCATCAAAAGTCATGCTGAAAAAAATGGTGGGAACCGGTTTTAAAGTATGGTGACGTACTATCCAATGGTGCGCAGCCAATAAACCAAGTATTAACCAAATCCAAGCGGGGTAAAGGGTTTCAACAGCTTTTATCTAAGCCCAACTGATCCATAACATGAAAAACAAAAAAGTCCGTTTTTCATCAAAAGTCATGCTGAAAAAAATGGTGGGAACCGGTTTTAAAGTATGGTGACGTACTATCCAATGGTGCGCAGCCAATAAACCAAGTATTAACCAAATCCAAGCGGGGTAAAGGGTTTCAACAGCTTTTATCTAAGCCCAACTGATCCATAACATGAAAAACAAAAAAGTCCGTTTTTCATCAAAAGTCATGCTGAAAAAAATGGTGGGAACCGGTTTTAAAGTATGGTGACGTACTATCCAATGGTGCGCAGCCAATAAACCAAGTATTAACCAAATCCAAGCGGGGTAAAGGGTTTCAACAGCTTTTATCTAAGCCCAACTGATCCATAACATGAAAAACAAAAAAGTCCGTTTTTCATCAAAAGTCATGCTGAAAAAAATGGTGGGAACCGGTTTTAAAGTATGGTGACGTACTATCCAATGGTGCGCAGCCAATAAACCAAGTATTAACCAAATCCAAGCGGGGTAAAGGGTTTCAACAGCTTTTATCTAAGCCCAACTGATCCATAACATGAAAAACAAAAAAGTCCGTTTTTCATCAAAAGTCATGCTGAAAAAAATGGTGGGAACCGGTTTTAAAGTATGGTGACGTACTATCCAATGGTGCGCAGCCAATAAACCAAGTATTAACCAAATCCAAGCGGGGTAAAGGGTTTCAACAGCTTTTATCTAAGCCCAACTGATCCATAACATGAAAAACAAAAAAGTCCGTTTTTCATCAAAAGTCATGCTGAAAAAAATGGTGGGAACCGGTTTTAAAGTATGGTGACGTACTATCCAATGGTGCGCAGCCAATAAACCAAGTATTAACCAAATCCAAGCGGGGTAAAGGGTTTCAACAGCTTTTATCTAAGCCCAACTGATCCATAACATGAAAAACAAAAAAGTCCGTTTTTCATCAAAAGTCATGCTGAAAAAAATGGTGGGAACCGGTTTTAAAGTATGGTGACGTACTATCCAATGGTGCGCAGCCAATAAACCAAGTATTAACCAAATCCAAGCGGGGTAAAGGGTTTCAACAGCTTTTATCTAAGCCCAACTGATCCATAACATGAAAAACAAAAAAGTCCGTTTTTCATCAAAAGTCATGCTGAAAAAAATGGTGGGAACCGGTTTTAAAGTATGGTGACGTACTATCCAATGGTGCGCAGCCAATAAACCAAGTATTAACCAAATCCAAGCGGGGTAAAGGGTTTCAACAGCTTTTATCTAAGCCCAACTGATCCATAACATGAAAAACAAAAAAGTCCGTTTTTCATCAAAAGTCATGCTGAAAAAAATGGTGGGAACCGGTTTTAAAGTATGGTGACGTACTATCCAATGGTGCGCAGCCAATAAACCAAGTATTAACCAAATCCAAGCGGGGTAAAGGGTTTCAACAGCTTTTATCTAAGCCCAACTGATCCATAACATGAAAAACAAAAAAGTCCGTTTTTCATCAAAAGTCATGCTGAAAAAAATGGTGGGAACCGGTTTTAAAGTATGGTGACGTACTATCCAATGGTGCGCAGCCAATAAACCAAGTATTAACCAAATCCAAGCGGGGTAAAGGGTTTCAACAGCTTTTATCTAAGCCCAACTGATCCATAACATGAAAAACAAAAAAGTCCGTTTTTCATCAAAAGTCATGCTGAAAAAAATGGTGGGAACCGGTTTTAAAGTATGGTGACGTACTATCCAATGGTGCGCAGCCAATAAACCAAGTATTAACCAAATCCAAGCGGGGTAAAGGGTTTCAACAGCTTTTATCTAAGCCCAACTGATCCATAACATGAAAAACAAAAAAGTCCGTTTTTCATCAAAAGTCATGCTGAAAAAAATGGTGGGAACCGGTTTTAAAGTATGGTGACGTACTATCCAATGGTGCGCAGCCAATAAACCAAGTATTAACCAAATCCAAGCGGGGTAAAGGGTTTCAACAGCTTTTATCTAAGCCCAACTGATCCATAACATGAAAAACAAAAAAGTCCGTTTTTCATCAAAAGTCATGCTGAAAAAAATGGTGGGAACCGGTTTTAAAGTATGGTGACGTACTATCCAATGGTGCGCAGCCAATAAACCAAGTATTAACCAAATCCAAGCGGGGTAAAGGGTTTCAACAGCTTTTATCTAAGCCCAACTGATCCATAACATGAAAAACAAAAAAGTCCGTTTTTCATCAAAAGTCATGCTGAAAAAAATGGTGGGAACCGGTTTTAAAGTATGGTGACGTACTATCCAATGGTGCGCAGCCAATAAACCAAGTATTAACCAAATCCAAGCGGGGTAAAGGGTTTCAACAGCTTTTATCTAAGCCCAACTGATCCATAACATGAAAAACAAAAAAGTCCGTTTTTCATCAAAAGTCATGCTGAAAAAAATGGTGGGAACCGGTTTTAAAGTATGGTGACGTACTATCCAATGGTGCGCAGCCAATAAACCAAGTATTAACCAAATCCAAGCGGGGTAAAGGGTTTCAACAGCTTTTATCTAAGCCCAACTGATCCATAACATGAAAAACAAAAAAGTCCGTTTTTCATCTCAAAAGTCATGCTGAAAAAAATGGTGGGAACCGGTTTTAAAGTATGGTGACGTACTATCCAATGGTGCGCAGCCAATAAACCAAGTATTAACCAAATCCAAGCGGGGTAAAGGGTTTCAACAGCTTTTATCTAAGCCCAACTGATCCATAACATGAAAAACAAAAAAGTCCGTTTTTCATCAAAAGTCATGCTGAAAAAAATGGTGGGAACCGGTTTTAAAGTATGGTGACGTACTATCCAATGGTGCGCAGCCAATAAACCAAGTATTAACCAAATCCAAGCGGGGTAAAGGGTTTCAACAGCTTTTATCTAAGCCCAACTGATCCATAACATGAAAAACAAAAAAGTCCGTTTTTCATCAAAAGTCATGCTGAAAAAAATGGTGGGAACCGGTTTTAAAGTATGGTGACGTACTATCCAATGGTGCGCAGCCAATAAACCAAGTATTAACCAAATCCAAGCGGGGTAAAGGGTTTCAACAGCTTTTATCTAAGCCCAACTGATCCATAACATGAAAAACAAAAAAGTCCGTTTTTCATCAAAAGTCATGCTGAAAAAAATGGTGGGAACCGGTTTTAAAGTATGGTGACGTACTATCCAATGGTGCGCAGCCAATAAACCAAGTATTAACCAAATCCAAGCGGGGTAAAGGGTTTCAACAGCTTTTATCTAAGCCCAACTGATCCATAACATGAAAAACAAAAAAGTCCGTTTTTCATCAAAAGTCATGCTGAAAAAAATGGTGGGAACCGGTTTTAAAGTATGGTGACGTACTATCCAATGGTGCGCAGCCAATAAACCAAGTATTAACCAAATCCAAGCGGGGTAAAGGGTTTCAACAGCTTTTATCTAAGCCCAACTGATCCATAACATGAAAAACAAAAAAGTCCGTTTTTCATCAAAAGTCATGCTGAAAAAAATGGTGGGAACCGGTTTTAAAGTATGGTGACGTACTATCCAATGGTGCGCAGCCAATAAACCAAGTATTAACCAAATCCAAGCGGGGTAAAGGGTTTCAACAGCTTTTATCTAAGCCCAACTGATCCATAACATGAAAAACAAAAAAGTCCGTTTTTCATCAAAAGTCATGCTGAAAAAAATGGTGGGAACCGGTTTTAAAGTATGGTGACGTACTATCCAATGGTGCGCAGCCAATAAACCAAGTATTAACCAAATCCAAGCGGGGTAAAGGGTTTCAACAGCTTTTATCTAAGCCCAACTGATCCATAACATGAAAAACAAAAAAGTCCGTTTTTCATCAAAAGTCATGCTGAAAAAAATGGTGGGAACCGGTTTTAAAGTATGGTGACGTACTATCCAATGGTGCGCAGCCAATAAACCAAGTATTAACCAAATCCAAGCGGGGTAAAGGGTTTCAACAGCTTTTATCTAAGCCCAACTGATCCATAACATGAAAAACAAAAAAGTCCGTTTTTCATCAAAAGTCATGCTGAAAAAAATGGTGGGAACCGGTTTTAAAGTATGGTGACGTACTATCCAATGGTGCGCAGCCAATAAACCAAGTATTAACCAAATCCAAGCGGGGTAAAGGGTTTCAACAGCTTTTATCTAAGCCCAACTGATCCATAACATGAAAAACAAAAAAGTCCGTTTTTCATCAAAAGTCATGCTGAAAAAAATGGTGGGAACCGGTTTTAAAGTATGGTGACGTACTATCCAATGGTGCGCAGCCAATAAACCAAGTATTAACCAAATCCAAGCGGGGTAAAGGGTTTCAACAGCTTTTATCTAAGCCCAACTGATCCATAACATGAAAAACAAAAAAGTCCGTTTTTCATCAAAAGTCATGCTGAAAAAAATGGTGGGAACCGGTTTTAAAGTATGGTGACGTACTATCCAATGGTGCGCAGCCAATAAACCAAGTATTAACCAAATCCAAGCGGGGTAAAGGGTTTCAACAGCTTTTATCTAAGCCCAACTGATCCATAACATGAAAAACAAAAAAGTCCGTTTTTCATCAAAAGTCATGCTGAAAAAAATGGTGGGAACCGGTTTTAAAGTATGGTGACGTACTATCCAATGGTGCGCAGCCAATAAACCAAGTATTAACCAAATCCAAGCGGGGTAAAGGGTTTCAACAGCTTTTATCTAAGCCCAACTGATCCATAACATGAAAAACAAAAAAGTCCGTTTTTCATCAAAAGTCATGCTGAAAAAAATGGTGGGAACCGGTTTTAAAGTATGGTGACGTACTATCCAATGGTGCGCAGCCAATAAACCAAGTATTAACCAAATCCAAGCGGGGTAAAGGGTTTCAACAGCTTTTATCTAAGCCCAACTGATCCATAACATGAAAAACAAAAAAGTCCGTTTTTCATCAAAAGTCATGCTGAAAAAAATGGTGGGAACCGGTTTTAAAGTATGGTGACGTACTATCCAATGGTGCGCAGCCAATAAACCAAGTATTAACCAAATCCAAGCGGGGTAAAGGGTTTCAACAGCTTTTATCTAAGCCCAACTGATCCATAACATGAAAAACAAAAAAGTCCGTTTTTCATCAAAAGTCATGCTGAAAAAAATGGTGGGAACCGGTTTTAAAGTATGGTGACGTACTATCCAATGGTGCGCAGCCAATAAACCAAGTATTAACCAAATCCAAGCGGGGTAAAGGGTTTCAACAGCTTTTATCTAAGCCCAACTGATCCATAACATGAAAAACAAAAAAGTCCGTTTTTCATCAAAAGTCATGCTGAAAAAAATGGTGGGAACCGGTTTTAAAGTATGGTGACGTACTATCCAATGGTGCGCAGCCAATAAACCAAGTATTAACCAAATCCAAGCGGGGTAAAGGGTTTCAACAGCTTTTATCTAAGCCCAACTGATCCATAACATGAAAAACAAAAAAGTCCGTTTTTCATCAAAAGTCATGCTGAAAAAAATGGTGGGAACCGGTTTTAAAGTATGGTGACGTACTATCCAATGGTGCGCAGCCAATAAACCAAGTATTAACCAAATCCAAGCGGGGTAAAGGGTTTCAACAGCTTTTATCTAAGCCCAACTGATCCATAACATGAAAAACAAAAAAGTCCGTTTTTCATCAAAAGTCATGCTGAAAAAAATGGTGGGAACCGGTTTTAAAGTATGGTGACGTACTATCCAATGGTGCGCAGCCAATAAACCAAGTATTAACCAAATCCAAGCGGGGTAAAGGGTTTCAACAGCTTTTATCTAAGCCCAACTGATCCATAACATGAAAAACAAAAAAGTCCGTTTTTCATCAAAAGTCATGCTGAAAAAAATGGTGGGAACCGGTTTTAAAGTATGGTGACGTACTATCCAATGGTGCGCAGCCAATAAACCAAGTATTAACCAAATCCAAGCGGGGTAAAGGGTTTCAACAGCTTTTATCTAAGCCCAACTGATCCATAACATGAAAAACAAAAAAGTCCGTTTTTCATCAAAAGTCATGCTGAAAAAAATGGTGGGAACCGGTTTTAAAGTATGGTGACGTACTATCCAATGGTGCGCAGCCAATAAACCAAGTATTAACCAAATCCAAGCGGGGTAAAGGGTTTCAACAGCTTTTATCTAAGCCCAACTGATCCATAACATGAAAAACAAAAAAGTCCGTTTTTCATCAAAAGTCATGCTGAAAAAAATGGTGGGAACCGGTTTTAAAGTATGGTGACGTACTATCCAATGGTGCGCAGCCAATAAACCAAGTATTAACCAAATCCAAGCGGGGTAAAGGGTTTCAACAGCTTTTATCTAAGCCCAACTGATCCATAACATGAAAAACAAAAAAGTCCGTTTTTCATCAAAAGTCATGCTGAAAAAAATGGTGGGAACCGGTTTTAAAGTATGGTGACGTACTATCCAATGGTGCGCAGCCAATAAACCAAGTATTAACCAAATCCAAGCGGGGTAAAGGGTTTCAACAGCTTTTATCTAAGCCCAACTGATCCATAACATGAAAAACAAAAAAGTCCGTTTTTCATCAAAAGTCATGCTGAAAAAAATGGTGGGAACCGGTTTTAAAGTATGGTGACGTACTATCCAATGGTGCGCAGCCAATAAACCAAGTATTAACCAAATCCAAGCGGGGTAAAGGGTTTCAACAGCTTTTATCTAAGCCCAACTGATCCATAACATGAAAAACAAAAAAGTCCGTTTTTCATCAAAAGTCATGCTGAAAAAAATGGTGGGAACCGGTTTTAAAGTATGGTGACGTACTATCCAATGGTGCGCAGCCAATAAACCAAGTATTAACCAAATCCAAGCGGGGTAAAGGGTTTCAACAGCTTTTATCTAAGCCCAACTGATCCATAACATGAAAAACAAAAAAGTCCGTTTTTCATCAAAAGTCATGCTGAAAAAAATGGTGGGAACCGGTTTTAAAGTATGGTGACGTACTATCCAATGGTGCGCAGCCAATAAACCAAGTATTAACCAAATCCAAGCGGGGTAAAGGGTTTCAACAGCTTTTATCTAAGCCCAACTGATCCATAACATGAAAAACAAAAAAGTCCGTTTTTCATCAAAAGTCATGCTGAAAAAAATGGTGGGAACCGGTTTTAAAGTATGGTGACGTACTATCCAATGGTGCGCAGCCAATAAACCAAGTATTAACCAAATCCAAGCGGGGTAAAGGGTTTCAACAGCTTTTATCTAAGCCCAACTGATCCATAACATGAAAAACAAAAAAGTCCGTTTTTCATCAAAAGTCATGCTGAAAAAAATGGTGGGAACCGGTTTTAAAGTATGGTGACGTACTATCCAATGGTGCGCAGCCAATAAACCAAGTATTAACCAAATCCAAGCGGGGTAAAGGGTTTCAACAGCTTTTATCTAAGCCCAACTGATCCATAACATGAAAAACAAAAAAGTCCGTTTTTCATCAAAAGTCATGCTGAAAAAAATGGTGGGAACCGGTTTTAAAGTATGGTGACGTACTATCCAATGGTGCGCAGCCAATAAACCAAGTATTAACCAAATCCAAGCGGGGTAAAGGGTTTCAACAGCTTTTATCTAAGCCCAACTGATCCATAACATGAAAAACAAAAAAGTCCGTTTTTCATCAAAAGTCATGCTGAAAAAAATGGTGGGAACCGGTTTTAAAGTATGGTGACGTACTATCCAATGGTGCGCAGCCAATAAACCAAGTATTAACCAAATCCAAGCGGGGTAAAGGGTTTCAACAGCTTTTATCTAAGCCCAACTGATCCATAACATGAAAAACAAAAAAGTCCGTTTTTCATCAAAAGTCATGCTGAAAAAAATGGTGGGAACCGGTTTTAAAGTATGGTGACGTACTATCCAATGGTGCGCAGCCAATAAACCAAGTATTAACCAAATCCAAGCGGGGTAAAGGGTTTCAACAGCTTTTATCTAAGCCCAACTGATCCATAACATGAAAAACAAAAAAGTCCGTTTTTCATCAAAAGTCATGCTGAAAAAAATGGTGGGAACCGGTTTTAAAGTATGGTGACGTACTATCCAATGGTGCGCAGCCAATAAACCAAGTATTAACCAAATCCAAGCGGGGTAAAGGGTTTCAACAGCTTTTATCTAAGCCCAACTGATCCATAACATGAAAAACAAAAAAGTCCGTTTTTCATCAAAAGTCATGCTGAAAAAAATGGTGGGAACCGGTTTTAAAGTATGGTGACGTACTATCCAATGGTGCGCAGCCAATAAACCAAGTATTAACCAAATCCAAGCGGGGTAAAGGGTTTCAACAGCTTTTATCTAAGCCCAACTGATCCATAACATGAAAAACAAAAAAGTCCGTTTTTCATCAAAAGTCATGCTGAAAAAAATGGTGGGAACCGGTTTTAAAGTATGGTGACGTACTATCCAATGGTGCGCAGCCAATAAACCAAGTATTAACCAAATCCAAGCGGGGTAAAGGGTTTCAACAGCTTTTATCTAAGCCCAACTGATCCATAACATGAAAAACAAAAAAGTCCGTTTTTCATCAAAAGTCATGCTGAAAAAAATGGTGGGAACCGGTTTTAAAGTATGGTGACGTACTATCCAATGGTGCGCAGCCAATAAACCAAGTATTAACCAAATCCAAGCGGGGTAAAGGGTTTCAACAGCTTTTATCTAAGCCCAACTGATCCATAACATGAAAAACAAAAAAGTCCGTTTTTCATCAAAAGTCATGCTGAAAAAAATGGTGGGAACCGGTTTTAAAGTATGGTGACGTACTATCCAATGGTGCGCAGCCAATAAACCAAGTATTAACCAAATCCAAGCGGGGTAAAGGGTTTCAACAGCTTTTATCTAAGCCCAACTGATCCATAACATGAAAAACAAAAAAGTCCGTTTTTCATCAAAAGTCATGCTGAAAAAAATGGTGGGAACCGGTTTTAAAGTATGGTGACGTACTATCCAATGGTGCGCAGCCAATAAACCAAGTATTAACCAAATCCAAGCGGGGTAAAGGGTTTCAACAGCTTTTATCTAAGCCCAACTGATCCATAACATGAAAAACAAAAAAGTCCGTTTTTCATCAAAAGTCATGCTGAAAAAAATGGTGGGAACCGGTTTTAAAGTATGGTGACGTACTATCCAATGGTGCGCAGCCAATAAACCAAGTATTAACCAAATCCAAGCGGGGTAAAGGGTTTCAACAGCTTTTATCTAAGCCCAACTGATCCATAACATGAAAAACAAAAAAGTCCGTTTTTCATCAAAAGTCATGCTGAAAAAAATGGTGGGAACCGGTTTTAAAGTATGGTGACGTACTATCCAATGGTGCGCAGCCAATAAACCAAGTATTAACCAAATCCAAGCGGGGTAAAGGGTTTCAACAGCTTTTATCTAAGCCCAACTGATCCATAACATGAAAAACAAAAAAGTCCGTTTTTCATCAAAAGTCATGCTGAAAAAAATGGTGGGAACCGGTTTTAAAGTATGGTGACGTACTATCCAATGGTGCGCAGCCAATAAACCAAGTATTAACCAAATCCAAGCGGGGTAAAGGGTTTCAACAGCTTTTATCTAAGCCCAACTGATCCATAACATGAAAAACAAAAAAGTCCGTTTTTCATCAAAAGTCATGCTGAAAAAAATGGTGGGAACCGGTTTTAAAGTATGGTGACGTACTATCCAATGGTGCGCAGCCAATAAACCAAGTATTAACCAAATCCAAGCGGGGTAAAGGGTTTCAACAGCTTTTATCTAAGCCCAACTGATCCATAACATGAAAAACAAAAAAGTCCGTTTTTCATCAAAAGTCATGCTGAAAAAAATGGTGGGAACCGGTTTTAAAGTATGGTGACGTACTATCCAATGGTGCGCAGCCAATAAACCAAGTATTAACCAAATCCAAGCGGGGTAAAGGGTTTCAACAGCTTTTATCTAAGCCCAACTGATCCATAACATGAAAAACAAAAAAGTCCGTTTTTCATCAAAAGTCATGCTGAAAAAAATGGTGGGAACCGGTTTTAAAGTATGGTGACGTACTATCCAATGGTGCGCAGCCAATAAACCAAGTATTAACCAAATCCAAGCGGGGTAAAGGGTTTCAACAGCTTTTATCTAAGCCCAACTGATCCATAACATGAAAAACAAAAAAGTCCGTTTTTCATCAAAAGTCATGCTGAAAAAAATGGTGGGAACCGGTTTTAAAGTATGGTGACGTACTATCCAATGGTGCGCAGCCAATAAACCAAGTATTAACCAAATCCAAGCGGGGTAAAGGGTTTCAACAGCTTTTATCTAAGCCCAACTGATCCATAACATGAAAAACAAAAAAGTCCGTTTTTCATCAAAAGTCATGCTGAAAAAAATGGTGGGAACCGGTTTTAAAGTATGGTGACGTACTATCCAATGGTGCGCAGCCAATAAACCAAGTATTAACCAAATCCAAGCGGGGTAAAGGGTTTCAACAGCTTTTATCTAAGCCCAACTGATCCATAACATGAAAAACAAAAAAGTCCGTTTTTCATCAAAAGTCATGCTGAAAAAAATGGTGGGAACCGGTTTTAAAGTATGGTGACGTACTATCCAATGGTGCGCAGCCAATAAACCAAGTATTAACCAAATCCAAGCGGGGTAAAGGGTTTCAACAGCTTTTATCTAAGCCCAACTGATCCATAACATGAAAAACAAAAAAGTCCGTTTTTCATCAAAAGTCATGCTGAAAAAAATGGTGGGAACCGGTTTTAAAGTATGGTGACGTACTATCCAATGGTGCGCAGCCAATAAACCAAGTATTAACCAAATCCAAGCGGGGTAAAGGGTTTCAACAGCTTTTATCTAAGCCCAACTGATCCATAACATGAAAAACAAAAAAGTCCGTTTTTCATCAAAAGTCATGCTGAAAAAAATGGTGGGAACCGGTTTTAAAGTATGGTGACGTACTATCCAATGGTGCGCAGCCAATAAACCAAGTATTAACCAAATCCAAGCGGGGTAAAGGGTTTCAACAGCTTTTATCTAAGCCCAACTGATCCATAACATGAAAAACAAAAAAGTCCGTTTTTCATCAAAAGTCATGCTGAAAAAAATGGTGGGAACCGGTTTTAAAGTATGGTGACGTACTATCCAATGGTGCGCAGCCAATAAACCAAGTATTAACCAAATCCAAGCGGGGTAAAGGGTTTCAACAGCTTTTATCTAAGCCCAACTGATCCATAACATGAAAAACAAAAAAGTCCGTTTTTCATCAAAAGTCATGCTGAAAAAAATGGTGGGAACCGGTTTTAAAGTATGGTGACGTACTATCCAATGGTGCGCAGCCAATAAACCAAGTATTAACCAAATCCAAGCGGGGTAAAGGGTTTCAACAGCTTTTATCTAAGCCCAACTGATCCATAACATGAAAAACAAAAAAGTCCGTTTTTCATCAAAAGTCATGCTGAAAAAAATGGTGGGAACCGGTTTTAAAGTATGGTGACGTACTATCCAATGGTGCGCAGCCAATAAACCAAGTATTAACCAAATCCAAGCGGGGTAAAGGGTTTCAACAGCTTTTATCTAAGCCCAACTGATCCATAACATGAAAAACAAAAAAGTCCGTTTTTCATCAAAAGTCATGCTGAAAAAAATGGTGGGAACCGGTTTTAAAGTATGGTGACGTACTATCCAATGGTGCGCAGCCAATAAACCAAGTATTAACCAAATCCAAGCGGGGTAAAGGGTTTCAACAGCTTTTATCTAAGCCCAACTGATCCATAACATGAAAAACAAAAAAGTCCGTTTTTCATCAAAAGTCATGCTGAAAAAAATGGTGGGAACCGGTTTTAAAGTATGGTGACGTACTATCCAATGGTGCGCAGCCAATAAACCAAGTATTAACCAAATCCAAGCGGGGTAAAGGGTTTCAACAGCTTTTATCTAAGCCCAACTGATCCATAACATGAAAAACAAAAAAGTCCGTTTTTCATCAAAAGTCATGCTGAAAAAAATGGTGGGAACCGGTTTTAAAGTATGGTGACGTACTATCCAATGGTGCGCAGCCAATAAACCAAGTATTAACCAAATCCAAGCGGGGTAAAGGGTTTCAACAGCTTTTATCTAAGCCCAACTGATCCATAACATGAAAAACAAAAAAGTCCGTTTTTCATCAAAAGTCATGCTGAAAAAAATGGTGGGAACCGGTTTTAAAGTATGGTGACGTACTATCCAATGGTGCGCAGCCAATAAACCAAGTATTAACCAAATCCAAGCGGGGTAAAGGGTTTCAACAGCTTTTATCTAAGCCCAACTGATCCATAACATGAAAAACAAAAAAGTCCGTTTTTCATCAAAAGTCATGCTGAAAAAAATGGTGGGAACCGGTTTTAAAGTATGGTGACGTACTATCCAATGGTGCGCAGCCAATAAACCAAGTATTAACCAAATCCAAGCGGGGTAAAGGGTTTCAACAGCTTTTATCTAAGCCCAACTGATCCATAACATGAAAAACAAAAAAGTCCGTTTTTCATCAAAAGTCATGCTGAAAAAAATGGTGGGAACCGGTTTTAAAGTATGGTGACGTACTATCCAATGGTGCGCAGCCAATAAACCAAGTATTAACCAAATCCAAGCGGGGTAAAGGGTTTCAACAGCTTTTATCTAAGCCCAACTGATCCATAACATGAAAAACAAAAAAGTCCGTTTTTCATCAAAAGTCATGCTGAAAAAAATGGTGGGAACCGGTTTTAAAGTATGGTGACGTACTATCCAATGGTGCGCAGCCAATAAACCAAGTATTAACCAAATCCAAGCGGGGTAAAGGGTTTCAACAGCTTTTATCTAAGCCCAACTGATCCATAACATGAAAAACAAAAAAGTCCGTTTTTCATCAAAAGTCATGCTGAAAAAAATGGTGGGAACCGGTTTTAAAGTATGGTGACGTACTATCCAATGGTGCGCAGCCAATAAACCAAGTATTAACCAAATCCAAGCGGGGTAAAGGGTTTCAACAGCTTTTATCTAAGCCCAACTGATCCAGAACATGAAAAACAAAAAAGTCCGTTTTTCATCAAAAGTCATGCTGAAAAAAATGGTGGGAACCGGTTTTAAAGTATGGTGACGTACTATCCAATGGTGCGCAGCCAATAAACCAAGTATTAACCAAATCCAAGCGGGGTAAAGGGTTTCAACAGCTTTTATCTAAGCCCAACTGATCCATAACATGAAAAACAAAAAAGTCCGTTTTTCATCAAAAGTCATGCTGAAAAAAATGGTGGGAACCGGTTTTAAAGTATGGTGACGTACTATCCAATGGTGCGCAGCCAATAAACCAAGTATTAACCAAATCCAAGCGGGGTAAAGGGTTTCAACAGCTTTTATCTAAGCCCAACTGATCCATAACATGAAAAACAAAAAAGTCCGTTTTTCATCAAAAGTCATGCTGAAAAAAATGGTGGGAACCGGTTTTAAAGTATGGTGACGTACTATCCAATGGTGCGCAGCCAATAAACCAAGTATTAACCAAATCCAAGCGGGGTAAAGGGTTTCAACAGCTTTTATCTAAGCCCAACTGATCCATAACATGAAAAACAAAAAAGTCCGTTTTCATCAAAAGTCATACTTTAAAACCGGTTCCCACCATTTTTTTCAGCATGACTTTTGATGAAAAACGGACTTTTTTGTTTTTCATGTTATGGATCAGTTGGGCTTAGATAAAAGCTGTTGAAACCCTTTACCCCGCTTGGATTTGGTTAATACTTGGTTTATTGGCTGCGCACCATTGGATAGTACGTCACCATACTTTAAAACCGGTTCCCACCATTTTTTTCAGCATGACTTTTGATGAAAAACGGACTTTTTTGTTTTTCATGTTATGGATCAGTTGGGCTTAGATAAAAGCTGTTGAAACCCTTTACCCCGCTTGGATTTGGTTAATACTTGGTTTATTGGCTGCGCACCATTGGATAGTACGTCACCATACTTTAAAACCGGTTCCCACCATTTTTTTCAGCATGACTTTTGATGAAAAACGGACTTTTTTGTTTTTCATGTTATGGATCAGTTGGGCTTAGATAAAAGCTGTTGAAACCCTTTACCCCGCTTGGATTTGGTTAATACTTGGTTTATTGGCTGCGCACCATTGGATAGTACGTCACCATACTTTAAAACCGGTTCCCACCATTTTTTTCAGCATGACTTTTGATGAAAAACGGACTTTTTTGTTTTTCATGTTATGGATCAGTTGGGCTTAGATAAAAGCTGTTGAAACCCTTTACCCCGCTTGGATTTGGTTAATACTTGGTTTATTGGCTGCGCACCATTGGATAGTACGTCACCATACTTTAAAACCGGTTCCCACCATTTTTTTCAGCATGACTTTTGATGAAAAACGGACTTTTTTGTTTTTCATGTTATGGATCAGTTGGGCTTAGATAAAAGCTGTTGAAACCCTTTACCCCGCTTGGATTTGGTTAATACTTGGTTTATTGGCTGCGCACCATTGGATAGTACGTCACCATACTTTAAAACCGGTTCCCACCATTTTTTTCAGCATGACTTTTGATGAAAAACGGACTTTTTTGTTTTTCATGTTATGGATCAGTTGGGCTTAGATAAAAGCTGTTGAAACCCTTTACCCCGCTTGGATTTGGTTAATACTTGGTTTATTGGCTGCGCACCATTGGATAGTACGTCACCATACTTTAAAACCGGTTCCCACCATTTTTTTCAGCATGACTTTTGATGAAAAACGGACTTTTTTGTTTTTCATGTTATGGATCAGTTGGGCTTAGATAAAAGCTGTTGAAACCCTTTACCCCGCTTGGATTTGGTTAATACTTGGTTTATTGGCTGCGCACCATTGGATAGTACGTCACCATACTTTAAAACCGGTTCCCACCATTTTTTTCAGCATGACTTTTGATGAAAAACGGACTTTTTTGTTTTTCATGTTATGGATCAGTTGGGCTTAGATAAAAGCTGTTGAAACCCTTTACCCCGCTTGGATTTGGTTAATACTTGGTTTATTGGCTGCGCACCATTGGATAGTACGTCACCATACTTTAAAACCGGTTCCCACCATTTTTTTCAGCATGACTTTTGATGAAAAACGGACTTTTTTGTTTTTCATGTTATGGATCAGTTGGGCTTAGATAAAAGCTGTTGAAACCCTTTACCCCGCTTGGATTTGGTTAATACTTGGTTTATTGGCTGCGCACCATTGGATAGTACGTCACCATACTTTAAAACCGGTTCCCACCATTTTTTTCAGCATGACTTTTGATGAAAAACGGACTTTTTTGTTTTTCATGTTATGGATCAGTTGGGCTTAGATAAAAGCTGTTGAAACCCTTTACCCCGCTTGGATTTGGTTAATACTTGGTTTATTGGCTGCGCACCATTGGATAGTACGTCACCATACTTTAAAACCGGTTCCCACCATTTTTTTCAGCATGACTTTTGATGAAAAACGGACTTTTTTGTTTTTCATGTTATGGATCAGTTGGGCTTAGATAAAAGCTGTTGAAACCCTTTACCCCGCTTGGATTTGGTTAATACTTGGTTTATTGGCTGCGCACCATTGGATAGTACGTCACCATACTTTAAAACCGGTTCCCACCATTTTTTTCAGCATGACTTTTGATGAAAAACGGACTTTTTTGTTTTTCATGTTATGGATCAGTTGGGCTTAGATAAAAGCTGTTGAAACCCTTTACCCCGCTTGGATTTGGTTAATACTTGGTTTATTGGCTGCGCACCATTGGATAGTACGTCACCATACTTTAAAACCGGTTCCCACCATTTTTTTCAGCATGACTTTTGATGAAAAACGGACTTTTTTGTTTTTCATGTTATGGATCAGTTGGGCTTAGATAAAAGCTGTTGAAACCCTTTACCCCGCTTGGATTTGGTTAATACTTGGTTTATTGGCTGCGCACCATTGGATAGTACGTCACCATACTTTAAAACCGGTTCCCACCATTTTTTTCAGCATGACTTTTGATGAAAAACGGACTTTTTTGTTTTTCATGTTATGGATCAGTTGGGCTTAGATAAAAGCTGTTGAAACCCTTTACCCCGCTTGGATTTGGTTAATACTTGGTTTATTGGCTGCGCACCATTGGATAGTACGTCACCATACTTTAAAACCGGTTCCCACCATTTTTTTCAGCATGACTTTTGATGAAAAACGGACTTTTTTGTTTTTCATGTTATGGATCAGTTGGGCTTAGATAAAAGCTGTTGAAACCCTTTACCCCGCTTGGATTTGGTTAATACTTGGTTTATTGGCTGCGCACCATTGGATAGTACGTCACCATACTTTAAAACCGGTTCCCACCATTTTTTTCAGCATGACTTTTGATGAAAAACGGACTTTTTTGTTTTTCATGTTATGGATCAGTTGGGCTTAGATAAAAGCTGTTGAAACCCTTTACCCCGCTTGGATTTGGTTAATACTTGGTTTATTGGCTGCGCACCATTGGATAGTACGTCACCATACTTTAAAACCGGTTCCCACCATTTTTTTCAGCATGACTTTTGATGAAAAACGGACTTTTTTGTTTTTCATGTTATGGATCAGTTGGGCTTAGATAAAAGCTGTTGAAACCCTTTACCCCGCTTGGATTTGGTTAATACTTGGTTTATTGGCTGCGCACCATTGGATAGTACGTCACCATACTTTAAAACCGGTTCCCACCATTTTTTTCAGCATGACTTTTGATGAAAAACGGACTTTTTTGTTTTTCATGTTATGGATCAGTTGGGCTTAGATAAAAGCTGTTGAAACCCTTTACCCCGCTTGGATTTGGTTAATACTTGGTTTATTGGCTGCGCACCATTGGATAGTACGTCACCATACTTTAAAACCGGTTCCCACCATTTTTTTCAGCATGACTTTTGATGAAAAACGGACTTTTTTGTTTTTCATGTTATGGATCAGTTGGGCTTAGATAAAAGCTGTTGAAACCCTTTACCCCGCTTGGATTTGGTTAATACTTGGTTTATTGGCTGCGCACCATTGGATAGTACGTCACCATACTTTAAAACCGGTTCCCACCATTTTTTTCAGCATGACTTTTGATGAAAAACGGACTTTTTTGTTTTTCATGTTATGGATCAGTTGGGCTTAGATAAAAGCTGTTGAAACCCTTTACCCCGCTTGGATTTGGTTAATACTTGGTTTATTGGCTGCGCACCATTGGATAGTACGTCACCATACTTTAAAACCGGTTCCCACCATTTTTTTCAGCATGACTTTTGATGAAAAACGGACTTTTTTGTTTTTCATGTTATGGATCAGTTGGGCTTAGATAAAAGCTGTTGAAACCCTTTACCCCGCTTGGATTTGGTTAATACTTGGTTTATTGGCTGCGCACCATTGGATAGTACGTCACCATACTTTAAAACCGGTTCCCACCATTTTTTTCAGCATGACTTTTGATGAAAAACGGACTTTTTTGTTTTTCATGTTATGGATCAGTTGGGCTTAGATAAAAGCTGTTGAAACCCTTTACCCCGCTTGGATTTGGTTAATACTTGGTTTATTGGCTGCGCACCATTGGATAGTACGTCACCATACTTTAAAACCGGTTCCCACCATTTTTTTCAGCATGACTTTTGATGAAAAACGGACTTTTTTGTTTTTCATGTTATGGATCAGTTGGGCTTAGATAAAAGCTGTTGAAACCCTTTACCCCGCTTGGATTTGGTTAATACTTGGTTTATTGGCTGCGCACCATTGGATAGTACGTCACCATACTTTAAAACCGGTTCCCACCATTTTTTTCAGCATGACTTTTGATGAAAAACGGACTTTTTTGTTTTTCATGTTATGGATCAGTTGGGCTTAGATAAAAGCTGTTGAAACCCTTTACCCCGCTTGGATTTGGTTAATACTTGGTTTATTGGCTGCGCACCATTGGATAGTACGTCACCATACTTTAAAACCGGTTCCCACCATTTTTTTCAGCATGACTTTTGATGAAAAACGGACTTTTTTGTTTTTCATGTTATGGATCAGTTGGGCTTAGATAAAAGCTGTTGAAACCCTTTACCCCGCTTGGATTTGGTTAATACTTGGTTTATTGGCTGCGCACCATTGGATAGTACGTCACCATACTTTAAAACCGGTTCCCACCATTTTTTTCAGCATGACTTTTGATGAAAAACGGACTTTTTTGTTTTTCATGTTATGGATCAGTTGGGCTTAGATAAAAGCTGTTGAAACCCTTTACCCCGCTTGGATTTGGTTAATACTTGGTTTATTGGCTGCGCACCATTGGATAGTACGTCACCATACTTTAAAACCGGTTCCCACCATTTTTTTCAGCATGACTTTTGATGAAAAACGGACTTTTTTGTTTTTCATGTTATGGATCAGTTGGGCTTAGATAAAAGCTGTTGAAACCCTTTACCCCGCTTGGATTTGGTTAATACTTGGTTTATTGGCTGCGCACCATTGGATAGTACGTCACCATACTTTAAAACCGGTTCCCACCATTTTTTTCAGCATGACTTTTGATGAAAAACGGACTTTTTTGTTTTTCATGTTATGGATCAGTTGGGCTTAGATAAAAGCTGTTGAAACCCTTTACCCCGCTTGGATTTGGTTAATACTTGGTTTATTGGCTGCGCACCATTGGATAGTACGTCACCATACTTTAAAACCGGTTCCCACCATTTTTTTCAGCATGACTTTTGATGAAAAACGGACTTTTTTGTTTTTCATGTTATGGATCAGTTGGGCTTAGATAAAAGCTGTTGAAACCCTTTACCCCGCTTGGATTTGGTTAATACTTGGTTTATTGGCTGCGCACCATTGGATAGTACGTCACCATACTTTAAAACCGGTTCCCACCATTTTTTTCAGCATGACTTTTGATGAAAAACGGACTTTTTTGTTTTTCATGTTATGGATCAGTTGGGCTTAGATAAAAGCTGTTGAAACCCTTTACCCCGCTTGGATTTGGTTAATACTTGGTTTATTGGCTGCGCACCATTGGATAGTACGTCACCATACTTTAAAACCGGTTCCCACCATTTTTTTCAGCATGACTTTTGATGAAAAACGGACTTTTTTGTTTTTCATGTTATGGATCAGTTGGGCTTAGATAAAAGCTGTTGAAACCCTTTACCCCGCTTGGATTTGGTTAATACTTGGTTTATTGGCTGCGCACCATTGGATAGTACGTCACCATACTTTAAAACCGGTTCCCACCATTTTTTTCAGCATGACTTTTGATGAAAAACGGACTTTTTTGTTTTTCATGTTATGGATCAGTTGGGCTTAGATAAAAGCTGTTGAAACCCTTTACCCCGCTTGGATTTGGTTAATACTTGGTTTATTGGCTGCGCACCATTGGATAGTACGTCACCATACTTTAAAACCGGTTCCCACCATTTTTTTCAGCATGACTTTTGATGAAAAACGGACTTTTTTGTTTTTCATGTTATGGATCAGTTGGGCTTAGATAAAAGCTGTTGAAACCCTTTACCCCGCTTGGATTTGGTTAATACTTGGTTTATTGGCTGCGCACCATTGGATAGTACGTCACCATACTTTAAAACCGGTTCCCACCATTTTTTTCAGCATGACTTTTGATGAAAAACGGACTTTTTTGTTTTTCATGTTATGGATCAGTTGGGCTTAGATAAAAGCTGTTGAAACCCTTTACCCCGCTTGGATTTGGTTAATACTTGGTTTATTGGCTGCGCACCATTGGATAGTACGTCACCATACTTTAAAACCGGTTCCCACCATTTTTTTCAGCATGACTTTTGATGAAAAACGGACTTTTTTGTTTTTCATGTTATGGATCAGTTGGGCTTAGATAAAAGCTGTTGAAACCCTTTACCCCGCTTGGATTTGGTTAATACTTGGTTTATTGGCTGCGCACCATTGGATAGTACGTCACCATACTTTAAAACCGGTTCCCACCATTTTTTTCAGCATGACTTTTGATGAAAAACGGACTTTTTTGTTTTTCATGTTATGGATCAGTTGGGCTTAGATAAAAGCTGTTGAAACCCTTTACCCCGCTTGGATTTGGTTAATACTTGGTTTATTGGCTGCGCACCATTGGATAGTACGTCACCATACTTTAAAACCGGTTCCCACCATTTTTTTCAGCATGACTTTTGATGAAAAACGGACTTTTTTGTTTTTCATGTTATGGATCAGTTGGGCTTAGATAAAAGCTGTTGAAACCCTTTACCCCGCTTGGATTTGGTTAATACTTGGTTTATTGGCTGCGCACCATTGGATAGTACGTCACCATACTTTAAAACCGGTTCCCACCATTTTTTTCAGCATGACTTTTGATGAAAAACGGACTTTTTTGTTTTTCATGTTATGGATCAGTTGGGCTTAGATAAAAGCTGTTGAAACCCTTTACCCCGCTTGGATTTGGTTAATACTTGGTTTATTGGCTGCGCACCATTGGATAGTACGTCACCATACTTTAAAACCGGTTCCCACCATTTTTTTCAGCATGACTTTTGATGAAAAACGGACTTTTTTGTTTTTCATGTTATGGATCAGTTGGGCTTAGATAAAAGCTGTTGAAACCCTTTACCCCGCTTGGATTTGGTTAATACTTGGTTTATTGGCTGCGCACCATTGGATAGTACGTCACCATACTTTAAAACCGGTTCCCACCATTTTTTTCAGCATGACTTTTGATGAAAAACGGACTTTTTTGTTTTTCATGTTATGGATCAGTTGCGCTTAGATAAAAGCTGTTGAAACCCTTTACCCCGCTTGGATTTGGTTAATACTTGGTTTTTTGGCTGCGCACCATTGGATAGTACGTCACCATACTTTAAAACCGGTTCCCACCATTTTTTTCAGCATGACTTTTGATGAAAAACGGACTTTTTTGTTTTTCATGTTATGGATCAGTTGGGCTTAGATAAAAGCTGTTGAAACCCTTTACCCCGCTTGGATTTGGTTAATACTTGGTTTATTGGCTGCGCACCATTGGATAGTACGTCACCATACTTTAAAACCGGTTCCCACCATTTTTTTCAGCATGACTTTTGATGAAAAACGGACTTTTTTGTTTTTCATGTTATGGATCAGTTGGGCTTAGATAAAAGCTGTTGAAACCCTTTACCCCGCTTGGATTTGGTTAATACTTGGTTTATTGGCTGCGCACCATTGGATAGTACGTCACCATACTTTAAAACCGGTTCCCACCATTTTTTTCAGCATGACTTTTGATGAAAAACGGACTTTTTTGTTTTTCATGTTATGGATCAGTTGGGCTTAGATAAAAGCTGTTGAAACCCTTTACCCCGCTTGGATTTGGTTAATACTTGGTTTATTGGCTGCGCACCATTGGATAGTACGTCACCATACTTTAAAACCGGTTCCCACCATTTTTTTCAGCATGACTTTTGATGAAAAACGGACTTTTTTGTTTTTCATGTTATGGATCAGTTGGGCTTAGATAAAAGCTGTTGAAACCCTTTACCCCGCTTGGATTTGGTTAATACTTGGTTTATTGGCTGCGCACCATTGGATAGTACGTCACCATACTTTAAAACCGGTTCCCACCATTTTTTTCAGCATGACTTTTGATGAAAAACGGACTTTTTTGTTTTTCATGTTATGGATCAGTTGGGCTTAGATAAAAGCTGTTGAAACCCTTTACCCCGCTTGGATTTGGTTAATACTTGGTTTATTGGCTGCGCACCATTGGATAGTACGTCACCATACTTTAAAACCGGTTCCCACCATTTTTTTCAGCATGACTTTTGATGAAAAACGGACTTTTTTGTTTTTCATGTTATGGATCAGTTGGGCTTAGATAAAAGCTGTTGAAACCCTTTACCCCGCTTGGATTTGGTTAATACTTGGTTTATTGGCTGCGCACCATTGGATAGTACGTCACCATACTTTAAAACCGGTTCCCACCATTTTTTTCAGCATGACTTTTGATGAAAAACGGACTTTTTTGTTTTTCATGTTATGGATCAGTTGGGCTTAGATAAAAGCTGTTGAAACCCTTTACCCCGCTTGGATTTGGTTAATACTTGGTTTATTGGCTGCGCACCATTGGATAGTACGTCACCATACTTTAAAACCGGTTCCCACCATTTTTTTCAGCATGACTTTTGATGAAAAACGGACTTTTTTGTTTTTCATGTTATGGATCAGTTGGGCTTAGATAAAAGCTGTTGAAACCCTTTACCCCGCTTGGATTTGGTTAATACTTGGTTTATTGGCTGCGCACCATTGGATAGTACGTCACCATACTTTAAAACCGGTTCCCACCATTTTTTTCAGCATGACTTTTGATGAAAAACGGACTTTTTTGTTTTTCATGTTATGGATCAGTTGGGCTTAGATAAAAGCTGTTGAAACCCTTTACCCCGCTTGGATTTGGTTAATACTTGGTTTATTGGCTGCGCACCATTGGATAGTACGTCACCATACTTTAAAACCGGTTCCCACCATTTTTTTCAGCATGACTTTTGATGAAAAACGGACTTTTTTGTTTTTCATGTTATGGATCAGTTGGGCTTAGATAAAAGCTGTTGAAACCCTTTACCCCGCTTGGATTTGGTTAATACTTGGTTTATTGGCTGCGCACCATTGGATAGTACGTCACCATACTTTAAAACCGGTTCCCACCATTTTTTTCAGCATGACTTTTGATGAAAAACGGACTTTTTTGTTTTTCATGTTATGGATCAGTTGGGCTTAGATAAAAGCTGTTGAAACCCTTTACCCCGCTTGGATTTGGTTAATACTTGGTTTATTGGCTGCGCACCATTGGATAGTACGTCACCATACTTTAAAACCGGTTCCCACCATTTTTTTCAGCATGACTTTTGATGAAAAACGGACTTTTTTGTTTTTCATGTTATGGATCAGTTGGGCTTAGATAAAAGCTGTTGAAACCCTTTACCCCGCTTGGATTTGGTTAATACTTGGTTTATTGGCTGCGCACCATTGGATAGTACGTCACCATACTTTAAAACCGGTTCCCACCATTTTTTTCAGCATGACTTTTGATGAAAAACGGACTTTTTTGTTTTTCATGTTATGGATCAGTTGGGCTTAGATAAAAGCTGTTGAAACCCTTTACCCCGCTTGGATTTGGTTAATACTTGGTTTATTGGCTGCGCACCATTGGATAGTACGTCACCATACTTTAAAACCGGTTCCCACCATTTTTTTCAGCATGACTTTTGATGAAAAACGGACTTTTTTGTTTTTCATGTTATGGATCAGTTGGGCTTAGATAAAAGCTGTTGAAACCCTTTACCCCGCTTGGATTTGGTTAATACTTGGTTTATTGGCTGCGCACCATTGGATAGTACGTCACCATACTTTAAAACCGGTTCCCACCATTTTTTTCAGCATGACTTTTGATGAAAAACGGACTTTTTTGTTTTTCATGTTATGGATCAGTTGGGCTTAGATAAAAGCTGTTGAAACCCTTTACCCCGCTTGGATTTGGTTAATACTTGGTTTATTGGCTGCGCACCATTGGATAGTACGTCACCATACTTTAAAACCGGTTCCCACCATTTTTTTCAGCATGACTTTTGATGAAAAACGGACTTTTTTGTTTTTCATGTTATGGATCAGTTGGGCTTAGATAAAAGCTGTTGAAACCCTTTACCCCGCTTGGATTTGGTTAATACTTGGTTTATTGGCTGCGCACCATTGGATAGTACGTCACCATACTTTAAAACCGGTTCCCACCATTTTTTTCAGCATGACTTTTGATGAAAAACGGACTTTTTTGTTTTTCATGTTATGGATCAGTTGGGCTTAGATAAAAGCTGTTGAAACCCTTTACCCCGCTTGGATTTGGTTAATACTTGGTTTATTGGCTGCGCACCATTGGATAGTACGTCACCATACTTTAAAACCGGTTCCCACCATTTTTTTCAGCATGACTTTTGATGAAAAACGGACTTTTTTGTTTTTCATGTTATGGATCAGTTGGGCTTAGATAAAAGCTGTTGAAACCCTTTACCCCGCTTGGATTTGGTTAATACTTGGTTTATTGGCTGCGCACCATTGGATAGTACGTCACCATACTTTAAAACCGGTTCCCACCATTTTTTTCAGCATGACTTTTGATGAAAAACGGACTTTTTTGTTTTTCATGTTATGGATCAGTTGGGCTTAGATAAAAGCTGTTGAAACCCTTTACCCCGCTTGGATTTGGTTAATACTTGGTTTATTGGCTGCGCACCATTGGATAGTACGTCACCATACTTTAAAACCGGTTCCCACCATTTTTTTCAGCATGACTTTTGATGAAAAACGGACTTTTTTGTTTTTCATGTTATGGATCAGTTGGGCTTAGATAAAAGCTGTTGAAACCCTTTACCCCGCTTGGATTTGGTTAATACTTGGTTTATTGGCTGCGCACCATTGGATAGTACGTCACCATACTTTAAAACCGGTTCCCACCATTTTTTTTCAGCATGACTTTTGATGAAAAACGGACTTTTTTGTTTTTCATGTTATGGATCAGTTGGGCTTAGATAAAAGCTGTTGAAACCCTTTACCCCGCTTGGATTTGGTTAATACTTGGTTTATTGGCTGCGCACCATTGGATAGTACGTCACCATACTTTAAAACCGGTTCCCACCATTTTTTTCAGCATGACTTTTGATGAAAACGGACTTTTTTGTTTTTCATGTTATGGATCAGTTGGGCTTAGATAAAAGCTGTTGAAACCCTTTACCCCGCTTGGATTTGGTTAATACTTGGTTTATTGGCTGCGCACCATTGGATAGTACGTCACCATACTTTAAAACCGGTTCCCACCATTTTTTTCAGCATGACTTTTGATGAAAAACGGACTTTTTTGTTTTTCATGTTATGGATCAGTTGGGCTTAGATAAAAGCTGTTGAAACCCTTTACCCCGCTTGGATTTGGTTAATACTTGGTTTATTGGCTGCGCACCATTGGATAGTACGTCACCATACTTTAAAACCGGTTCCCACCATTTTTTTCAGCATGACTTTTGATGAAAAACGGACTTTTTTGTTTTTCATGTTATGGATCAGTTGGGCTTAGATAAAAGCTGTTGAAACCCTTTACCCCGCTTGGATTTGGTTAATACTTGGTTTATTGGCTGCGCACCATTGGATAGTACGTCACCATACTTTAAAACCGGTTCCCACCATTTTTTTCAGCATGACTTTTGATGAAAAACGGACTTTTTTGTTTTTCATGTTATGGATCAGTTGGGCTTAGATAAAAGCTGTTGAAACCCTTTACCCCGCTTGGATTTGGTTAATACTTGGTTTATTGGCTGCGCACCATTGGATAGTACGTCACCATACTTTAAAACCGGTTCCCACCATTTTTTTCAGCATGACTTTTGATGAAAAACGGACTTTTTTGTTTTTCATGTTATGGATCAGTTGGGCTTAGATAAAAGCTGTTGAAACCCTTTACCCCGCTTGGATTTGGTTAATACTTGGTTTATTGGCTGCGCACCATTGGATAGTACGTCACCATACTTTAAAACCGGTTCCCACCATTTTTTTCAGCATGACTTTTGATGAAAAACGGACTTTTTTGTTTTTCATGTTATGGATCAGTTGGGCTTAGATAAAAGCTGTTGAAACCCTTTACCCCGCTTGGATTTGGTTAATACTTGGTTTATTGGCTGCGCACCATTGGATAGTACGTCACCATACTTTAAAACCGGTTCCCACCATTTTTTTCAGCATGACTTTTGATGAAAAACGGACTTTTTTGTTTTTCATGTTATGGATCAGTTGGGCTTAGATAAAAGCTGTTGAAACCCTTTACCCCGCTTGGATTTGGTTAATACTTGGTTTATTGGCTGCGCACCATTGGATAGTACGTCACCATACTTTAAAACCGGTTCCCACCATTTTTTTCAGCATGACTTTTGATGAAAAACGGACTTTTTTGTTTTTCATGTTATGGATCAGTTGGGCTTAGATAAAAGCTGTTGAAACCCTTTACCCCGCTTGGATTTGGTTAATACTTGGTTTATTGGCTGCGCACCATTGGATAGTACGTCACCATACTTTAAAACCGGTTCCCACCATTTTTTTCAGCATGACTTTTGATGAAAAACGGACTTTTTTGTTTTTCATGTTATGGATCAGTTGGGCTTAGATAAAAGCTGTTGAAACCCTTTACCCCGCTTGGATTTGGTTAATACTTGGTTTATTGGCTGCGCACCATTGGATAGTACGTCACCATACTTTAAAACCGGTTCCCACCATTTTTTTCAGCATGACTTTGATGAAAAACGGACTTTTTTGTTTTTCATGTTATGGATCAGTTGGGCTTAGATAAAAGCTGTTGAAACCCTTTACCCCGCTTGGATTTGGTTAATACTTGGTTTATTGGCTGCGCACCATTGGATAGTACGTCACCATACTTTAAAACCGGTTCCCACCATTTTTTTCAGCATGACTTTTGATGAAAAACGGACTTTTTTGTTTTTCATGTTATGGATCAGTTGGGCTTAGATAAAAGCTGTTGAAACCCTTTACCCCGCTTGGATTTGGTTAATACTTGGTTTATTGGCTGCGCACCATTGGATAGTACGTCACCATACTTTAAAACCGGTTCCCACCATTTTTTTCAGCATGACTTTTGATGAAAAACGGACTTTTTTGTTTTTCATGTTATGGATCAGTTGGGCTTAGATAAAAGCTGTTGAAACCCTTTACCCCGCTTGGATTTGGTTAATACTTGGTTTATTGGCTGCGCACCATTGGATAGTACGTCACCATACTTTTAAAACCGGTTCCCACCATTTTTTCAGCATGACTTTTGATGAAAAACGGACTTTTTTGTTTTTCATGTTATGGATCAGTTGGGCTTAGATAAAAGCTGTTGAAACCCTTTACCCCGCTTGGATTTGGTTAATACTTGGTTTAATTGGCTGCGCACCATTGGATAGTACGTCACCATACTTTAAAACCGGTTCCCACCATTTTTTTCAGCATGACTTTTGATGAAAAACGGACTTTTTTGTTTTTCATGTTATGGATCAGTTGGGCTTAGATAAAAGCTGTTGAAACCCTTTACCCCGCTTGGATTTGGTTAATACTTGGTTTATTGGCTGCGCACCATTGGATAGTACGTCACCATACTTTAAAACCGGTTCCCACCATTTTTTCAGCATGACTTTTGATGAAAAACGGACTTTTTTGTTTTTCATGTTATGGATCAGTTGGGCTTAGATAAAAGCTGTTGAAACCCTTTACCCCCGCTTGGATTTGGTTAATACTTGGTTTATTGGCTGCGCACCATTGGATAGTACGTCACCATACTTTAAAACCGGTTCCCACCATTTTTTTCAGCATGACTTTTGATGAAAAACGGACTTTTTTGTTTTTCATGTTATGGATCAGTTGGGCTTAGATAAAAGCTGTTGAAACCCTTTACCCCGCTTGGATTTGGTTAATACTTGGTTTATTGGCTGCGCACCATTGGATAGTACGTCACCATACTTTAAAACCGGTTCCCACCATTTTTTTCAGCATGACTTTTGATGAAAAACGGACTTTTTTGTTTTTCATGTTATGGATCAGTTGGGCTTAGATAAAAGCTGTTGAAACCCTTTACCCCGCTTGGATTTGGTTAATACTTGGTTTATTGGCTGCGCACCATTGGATAGTACGTCACCATACTTTAAAACCGGTTCCCACCATTTTTTTCAGCATGACTTTTGATGAAAAACGGACTTTTTTGTTTTTCATGTTATGGATCAGTTGGGCTTAGATAAAAGCTGTTGAAACCCTTTACCCCGCTTGGATTTGGTTAATACTTGGTTTATTGGCTGCGCACCATTGGATAGTACGTCACCATACTTTAAAACCGGTTCCCACCATTTTTTTCAGCATGACTTTTGATGAAAAACGGACTTTTTTGTTTTTCATGTTATGGATCAGTTGGGCTTAGATAAAAGCTGTTGAAACCCTTTACCCCGCTTGGATTTGGTTAATACTTGGTTTATTGGCTGCGCACCATTGGATAGTACGTCACCATACTTTAAAACCGGTTCCCACCATTTTTTTCAGCATGACTTTTGATGAAAAACGGACTTTTTTGTTTTTCATGTTATGGATCAGTTGGGCTTAGATAAAAGCTGTTGAAACCCTTTACCCCGCTTGGATTTGGTTAATACTTGGTTTATTGGCTGCGCACCATTGGATAGTACGTCACCATACTTTAAAACCGGTTCCCACCATTTTTTTCAGCATGACTTTTGATGAAAAACGGACTTTTTTGTTTTTCATGTTATGGATCAGTTGGGCTTAGATAAAAGCTGTTGAAACCCTTTACCCCGCTTGGATTTGGTTAATACTTGGTTTATTGGCTGCGCACCATTGGATAGTACGTCACCATACTTTAAAACCGGTTCCCACCATTTTTTTCAGCATGACTTTTGATGAAAAACGGACTTTTTTGTTTTTCATGTTATGGATCAGTTGGGCTTAGATAAAAGCTGTTGAAACCCTTTACCCCGCTTGGATTTGGTTAATACTTGGTTTATTGGCTGCGCACCATTGGATAGTACGTCACCATACTTTAAAACCGGTTCCCACCATTTTTTTCAGCATGACTTTTGATGAAAAACGGACTTTTTTGTTTTTCATGTTATGGATCAGTTGGGCTTAGATAAAAGCTGTTGAAACCCTTTACCCCGCTTGGATTTGGTTAATACTTGGTTTATTGGCTGCGCACCATTGGATAGTACGTCACCATACTTTAAAACCGGTTCCCACCATTTTTTTCAGCATGACTTTTGATGAAAAACGGACTTTTTTGTTTTTCATGTTATGGATCAGTTGGGCTTAGATAAAAGCTGTTGAAACCCTTTACCCCGCTTGGATTTGGTTAATACTTGGTTTATTGGCTGCGCACCATTGGATAGTACGTCACCATACTTTAAAACCGGTTCCCACCATTTTTTTCAACATGACTTTTGATGAAAAACGGACTTTTTTGTTTTTCATGTTATGGATCAGTTGGGCTTAGATAAAAGCTGTTGAAACCCTTTACCCCGCTTGGATTTGGTTAATACTTGGTTTATTGGCTGCGCACCATTGGATAGTACGTCACCATACTTTAAAACCGGTTCCCCACCATTTTTTTCAGCATGACTTTTGATGAAAAACGGACTTTTTTGTTTTTCATGTTATGGATCAGTTGGGCTTAGATAAAAGCTGTTGAAACCCTTTACCCCGCTTGGATTTGGTTAATACTTGGTTTATTGGCTGCGCACCATTGGATAGTACGTCACCATACTTTAAAACCGGTTCCCACCATTTTTTTCAGCATGACTTTTGATGAAAAACGGACTTTTTTGTTTTTCATGTTATGGATCAGTTGGGCTTAGATAAAAGCTGTTGAAACCCTTTACCCCGCTTGGATTTGGTTAATACTTGGTTTATTGGCTGCGCACCATTGGATAGTACGTCACCATACTTTAAAACCGGTTCCCACCATTTTTTTCAGCATGACTTTTGATGAAAAACGGACTTTTTTGTTTTTCATGTTATAGATCAGTTGGGCTTAGATAAAAGCTGTTGAAACCCTTTACCCCGCTTGGATTTGGTTAATATTTGGTTTATTGGCTGCGCACCATTGGATAGTACGTCACCATACTTTAAAACCGGTTCCCACCATTTTTTTCAGCATGACTTTTGATGAAAAACGGACTTTTTTGTTTTTCATGTTATGGATCAGTTGGGCTTAGATAAAATGGGCTTAGATAAAAGCTGTTGAAACCCTTTACCCCGCTTGGATTTGGTTAATACTTGGTTTATTGGCTGCGCACCATTGGATAGTACGTCACCATACTTTAAAACCGGTTCCCACCATTTTTTTCAGCATGACTTTTGATGAAAAACGGACTTTTTTGTTTTTCATGTTATGGATCAGATGGGCTTAGATAAAAGCTGTTGAAACCCTTTACCCCGCTTGGATTTGGTTAATACTTGGTTTATTGGCTGCGCACCATTGGATAGTACGTCACCATACTTTAAAACCGGTTCCCACCATTTTTTTCAGCATGACTTTGATGAAAAACGGACTTTTTTGTTTTTCATGTTATGGATCAGTTGGGCTTAGATAAAAGCTGTTGAAACCCTTTACCCCGCTTGGATTTGGTTAATACTTGGTTTATTGGCTGCGCACCATTGGATAGTACGTCACCATACTTTAAAACCGGTTCCCACCATTTTTTTCAGCATGACTTTTGATGAAAAACGGACTTTTTTGTTTTTCATGTTATGGATCAGTTGGGCTTAGATAAAAGCTGTTGAAACCCTTTACCCCGCTTGGATTTGGTTAATACTTGGTTTATTGGCTGCGCACCATTGGATAGTACGTCACCATACTTTAAAACCGGTTCCCACCATTTTTTTCAGCATGACTTTTGATGAAAAACGGACTTTTTGTTTTTCATGTTATGGATCAGTTGGGCTTAGATAAAAGCTGTTGAAACCCTTTACCCCGCTTGGATTTGGTTAATACTTGTTTATTGGCTGCGCACCATTGGATAGTACGTCACCATACTTTAAAACCGGTTCCCACCATTTTTTTCAGCATGACTTTTGATGAAAAACGGACTTTTTTGTTTTTCATGTTATGGATCAGTTGGGCTTAGATAAAAGCTGTTGAAACCCTTTACCCCGCTTGGATTTGGTTAATACTTGGTTTATTGGCTGCGCACCATTGGATAGTACGTCACCATACTTTAAAACCGGTTCCCACCATTTTTTTCAGCATGACTTTTGATGAAAAACGGACTTTTTTGTTTTTCATGTTATGGATCAGTTGGGCTTAGATAAAAGCTGTTGAAACCCTTTACCCCGCTTGGATTTGGTTAATACTTGGTTTATTGGCTGCGCACCATTGGATAGTACGTCACCATACTTTAAAACCGGTTCCCACCATTTTTTTCAGCATGACTTTTGATGAAAAACGGACTTTTTTGTTTTTCATGTTATGGATCAGTTGGGCTTAGATAAAAGCTGTTGAAACCCTTTACCCCGCTTGGATTTGGTTAATACTTGGTTTATTGGCTGCGCACCATTGGATAGTACGTCACCATACTTTAAAACCGGTTCCCACCATTTTTTTCAGCATGACTTTTGATGAAAAACGGACTTTTTTGTTTTTCATGTTATGGATCAGTTGAGCTTAGATAAAAGCTGTTGAAACCCTTTACCCTGCTTGGATTTGGTTAATACTTGGTTTATTGGCTGCGCACCATTGGATAGTACGTCACCATACTTTAAAACCGGTTCCCACCATTTTTTTCAGCATGACTTTTGATGAAAAACGGACTTTTTTGTTTTTCATGTTATGGATCAGTTGGGCTTAGATAAAAGCTGTTGAAACCCTTTACCCCGCTTGGATTTGGTTAATACTTGGTTTATTGGCTGCGCACCATTGGATAGTACGTCACCATACTTTAAAACCGGTTCCCACCATTTTTTTCAGCATGACTTTTGATGAAAAACGGACTTTTTTGTTTTTCATGTTATGGATCAGTTGGGCTTAGATAAAAGCTGTTGAAACCCTTTACCCCGCTTGGATTTGGTTAATACTTGGTTTATTGGCTGCGCACCATTGATAGTACGTCACCATACTTTAAAACCGGTTCCCACCATTTTTTTCAGCATGACTTTTGATGAAAAACGGACTTTTTTGTTTTTCATGTTATGGATCAGTTGGGCTTAGATAAAAGCTGTTGAAACCCTTTACCCCGCTTGGATTTGGTTAATACTTGGTTTATTGGCTGCGCACCATTGGATAGTACGTCACCATACTTTAAAACCGGTTCCCACCATTTTTTTCAGCATGACTTTTGATGAAAAACGGACTTTTTTGTTTTTCATGTTATGGATCAGTTGGGCTTAGATAAAAGCTGTTGAAACCCTTTACCCCGCTTGGATTTGGTTAATACTTGGTTTATTGGCTGCGCACCATTGGATAGTACGTCACCATACTTTAAAACCGGTTCCCACCATTTTTTTCAGCATGACTTTTGATGAAAAACGGACTTTTTTGTTTTTCATGTTATGGATCAGTTGGGCTTAGATAAAAGCTGTTGAAACCCTTTACCCCGCTTGGATTTGGTTAATACTTGGTTTATTGGCTGCGCACCATTGGATAGTACGTCACCATACTTTAAAACCGGTTCCCACCATTTTTTTCAGCATGACTTTTGATGAAAAACGGACTTTTTTGTTTTTCATGTTATGGATCAGTTGGGCTTAGATAAAAGCTGTTGAAACCCTTTACCCCGCTTGGATTTGGTTAATACTTGGTTTATTGGCTGCGCACCATTGGATAGTACGTCACCATACTTTAAAACCGGTTCCCACCATTTTTTTCAGCATGACTTTTGATGAAAAACGGACTTTTTTGTTTTTCATGTTATGGATCAGTTGGGCTTAGATAAAAGCTGTTGAAACCCTTTACCCCGCTTGGATTTGGTTAATACTTGGTTTATTGGCTGCGCACCATTGGATAGTACGTCACCATACTTTAAAACCGGTTCCCACCATTTTTTTCAGCATGACTTTTGATGAAAAACGGACTTTTTTGTTTTTCATGTTATGGATCAGTTGGGCTTAGATAAAAGCTGTTGAAACCCTTTACCCCGCTTGGATTTGGTTAATACTTGGTTTATTGGCTGCGCACCATTGGATAGTACGTCACCATACTTTAAAACCGGTTCCCACCATTTTTTTCAGCATGACTTTTGATGAAAAACGGACTTTTTTGTTTTTCATGTTATGGATCAGTTGGGCTTAGATAAAAGCTGTTGAAACCCTTTACCCCGCTTGGATTTGGTTAATACTTGGTTTATTGGCTGCGCACCATTGGATAGTACGTCACCATACTTTAAAACCGGTTCCCACCATTTTTTTCAGCATGGACTTTTGATGAAAAACGGACTTTTTTGTTTTTCATGTTATGGATCAGTTGGGCTTAGATAAAAGCTGTTGAAACCCTTTACCCCGCTTGGATTTGGTTAACACTTGGTTTATTGGCTGCGCACCATTGGATAGTACGTCACCATACTTTAAAACCGGTTCCCACCATTTTTTTCAGCATGGCTTTTGATGAAAAACGGACTTTTTTGTTTTTCATGTTATGGATCAGTTGGGCTTAGATAAAAGCTGTTGAAACCCTTTACCCCGCTTGGATTTGGTTAATACTTGGTTTATTGGCTGCGCACCATTGGATAGTACGTCACCATACTTTAAAACCGGTTCCCACCATTTTTTTCAGCATGACTTTTGATGAAAAACGGACTTTTTTGTTTTTCATGTTATGGATCAGTTGGGCTTAGATAAAAGCTGTTGAAACCCTTTACCCCGCTTGGATTTGGTTAATACTTGGTTTATTGGCTGCGCACCATTGGATAGTACGTCACCATACTTTAAAACCGGTTCCCACCATTTTTTTCATCATGACTTTTGATGAAAAACGGACTTTTTTGTTTTTCATGTTATGGATCAGTTGGGCTTAGATAAAAGCTGTTGAAACCCTTTACCCCGCTTGGATTTGGTTAATACTTGGTTTATTGGCTGCGCACCATTGGATAGTACGTCACCATACTTTAAAACCGGTTCCCACCATTTTTTTCAGCATGACTTTTGATGAAAAACGGACTTTTTTGTTTTTCATGTTATGGATCAGTTGGGCTTAGATAAAAGCTGTTGAAACCCTTTACCCCGCTTGTATTTGGTTAATACTTGGTTTATTGGCTGCGCACCATTGGATAGTACGTCACCATACTTTAAAACCGGTTCCCACCATTTTTTTCAGCATGACTTTTGATGAAAAACGGACTTTTTTGTTTTTCATGTTATGGATCAGTTGGGCTTAGATAAAAGCTGTTGAAACCCTTTACCCCGCTTGGATTTGGTTAATACTTGGTTTATTGGCTGCGCACCATTGGATAGTACGTCACCATACTTTAAAACCGGTTCCCACCATTTTTTTCAGCATGACTTTTGATGAAAAACGGACTTTTTTGTTTTTCATGTTATGGATCAGTTGGGCTTAGATAAAAGCTGTTGAAACCCTTTACCCCGCTTGGATTTGGTTAATACTTGGTTTATTGGCTGCGCACCATTGGATAGTACGTCACCATACTTTAAAACCGGTTCCCACCATTTTTTTCAGCATGACTTTTGATGAAAAACGGACTTTTTTGTTTTTCATGTTATGGATCAGTTGGGCTTAGATAAAAGCTGTTGAAACCCTTTACCCCGCTTGGATTTGGTTAATACTTGGTTTATTGGCTGCGCACCATTGGATAGTACGTCACCATACTTTAAAACCGGTTCCCACCATTTTTTTCAGCATGACTTTTGATGAAAAACGGACTTTTTTGTTTTTCATGTTATGGATCAGTTGGGCTTAGATAAAAGCTGTTGAAACCCTTTACCCCGCTTGGATTTGGTTAATACTTGGTTTATTGGCTGCGCACCATTGGATAGTACGTCACCATACTTTAAAACCGGTTCCCACCATTTTTTTCAGCATGACTTTTGATGAAAAACGGACTTTTTTGTTTTTCATGTTATGGATCAGTTGGGCTTAGATAAAAGCTGTTGAAACCCTTTACCCCGCTTGGATTTGGTTAATACTTGATTTATTGGCTGCGCACCATTGGATAGTACGTCACCATACTTTAAAACCGGTTCCCACCATTTTTTTCAGCATGACTTTTGATGAAAAACGGACTTTTTTGTTTTTCATGTTATGGATCAGTTGGGCTTAGATAAAAGCTGTTGAAACCCTTTACCCCGCTTGGATTTGGTTAATACTTGGTTTATTGGCTGCGCACCATTGGATAGTACGTCACCATACTTTAAAACCGGTTCCCACCATTTTTTTCAGCATGACTTTTGATGAAAAACGGACTTTTTTGTTTTTCATGTTATGGATCAGTTGGGCTTAGATAAAAGCTGTTGAAACCCTTTACCCTGCTTGGATTTGGTTAATACTTGGTTTATTGGCTGCGCACCATTGGATAGTACGTCACCATACTTTAAAACCGGTTCCCACCATTTTTTTCAGCATGACTTTTGATGAAAAACGGACTTTTTTGTTTTTCATGTTATGGATCAGTTGGGCTTAGATAAAAGCTGTTGAAACCCTTTACCCCGCTTGGATTTGGTTAATACTTGGTTTATTGGCTGCGCACCATTGGATAGTACGTCACCATACTTTAAAACCGGTTCCCACCATTTTTTTCAGCATGACTTTTGATGAAAAACGGACTTTTTTGTTTTTCATGTTATGGATCAGTTGGGCTTAGATAAAAGCTGTTGAAACCCTTTACCCCGCTTGGATTTGGTTAATACTTGGTTTATTGGCTGCGCACCATTGGATAGTACGTCACCATACTTTAAAACCGGTTCCCACCATTTTTTTCAGCATGACTTTTGATGAAAAACGGACTTTTTTGTTTTTCATGTTATGGATCAGTTGGGCTTAGATAAAAGCTGTTGAAACCCTTTACCCCGCTTGGATTTGGTTAATACTTGGTTTATTGGCTGCGCACCATTGGATAGTACGTCACCATACTTTAAAACCGGTTCCCACCATTTTTTTCAGCATGACTTTTGATGAAACACGGACTTTTTTGTTTTCCATGTTATGGATCAGTTGGGCTTAGATAAAAGCTGTTGAAACCCTTTACCCCGCTTGGATTTGGTTAATACTTGGTTTATTGGCTGCGCACCATTGGATAGTACGTCACCATACTTTAAAACCGGTTCCCACCATTTTTTTCAGCATGACTTTTGATGAAAAACGGACTTTTTTGTTTTTCATGTTATGGATCAGTTGGGCTTAGATAAAAGCTGTTGAAACCCTTTACCCCGCTTGGATTTGGTTAATACTTGGTTTATTGGCTGCGCACCATTGGATAGTACGTCACCATACTTTAAAACCGGTTCCCACCATTTTTTTCAGCATGACTTTTGATGAAAAACGGACTTTTTTGTTTTTCATGTTATGGATCAGTTGGGCTTAGATAAAAGCTGTTGAAACCCTTTACCCCGCTTGGATTTGGTTAATACTTGGTTTATTGGCTGCGCACCATTGGATAGTACGTCACCATACTTTAAAACCGGTTCCCACCATTTTTTTCAGCATGACTTTTGATGAAAAACGGACTTTTTTGTTTTTCATGTTATGGATCAGTTGGGCTTAGATAAAAGCTGTTGAAACCCTTTACCCCGCTTGGATTTGGTTAATACTTGGTTTATTGGCTGCGCACCATTGGATAGTACGTCACCATACTTTAAAACCGGTTCCCACCATTTTTTTCAGCATGACTTTTGATGAAAAACGGACTTTTTTGTTTTTCATGTTATGGATCAGTTGGGCTTAGATAAAAGCTGTTGAAACCCTTTACCCCGCTTGGATTTGGTTAATACTTGGTTTATTGGCTGCGCACCATTGGATAGTACGTCACCATACTTTAAAACCGGTTCCCACCATTTTTTTCAGCATGACTTTTGATGAAAAACGGACTTTTTTGTTTTTCATGTTATGGATCAGTTGGGCTTAGATAAAAGCTGTTGAAACCCTTTACCCCGCTTGTATTTGGTTAATACTTGGTTTATTGGCTGCGCACCATTGGATAGTACGTCACCATACTTTAAAACCGGTTCCCACCATTTTTTTCAGCATGACTTTTGATGAAAAACGGACTTTTTTGTTTTTCATGTTATGGATCAGTTGGGCTTAGATAAAAGCTGTTGAAACCCTTTACCCCGCTTGGATTTGGTTAATACTTGGTTTATTGGCTGCGCACCATTGGATAGTACGTCACCATACTTTAAAACCGGTTCCCACCATTTTTTTCAGCATGACTTTTGATGAAAAACGGACTTTTTTGTTTTTCATGTTATGGATCAGTTGGGCTTAAATAAAAGCTGTTGAAACCCTTTACCCCGCTTGGATTTGGTTAATACTTGGTTTATTGGCTGCGCACCATTGGATAGTACGTCACCATACTTTAAAACCGGTTCCCACCATTTTTTTCAGCATGACTTTTGATGAAAAACGGACTTTTTTGTTTTTCATGTTATGGATCAGTTGGGCTTAGATAAAAGCTGTTGAAACCCTTTACCCCGCTTGGATTTGGTTAATACTTGGTTTATTGGCTGCGCACCATTGGATAGTACGTCACCATACTTTAAAACCGGTTCCCACCATTTTTTTCAGCATGACTTTTGATGAAAAACGGACTTTTTTGTTTTTCATGTTATGGATCAGTTGGGCTTAGATAAAAGCTGTTGAAACCCTTTACCCCGCTTGGATTTGGTTAATACTTGGTTTATTGGCTGCGCACCATTGGATAGTACGTCACCATACTTTAAAACCGGTTCCCACCATTTTTTTCAGCATGACTTTTGATGAAAAACGGACTTTTTTGTTTTTCATGTTATGGATAAGTTGGGCTTAGATAAAAGCTGTTGAAACCCTTTACCCCGCTTGGATTTGGTTAATACTTGGTTTATTGGCTGCGCACCATTGGATAGTACGTCACCATACTTTAAAACCGGTTCCCACCATTTTTTTCAGCATGACTTTTGATGAAAAACGGACTTTTTTGTTTTTCATGTTATGGATCAGTTGGGCTTAGATAAAAGCTGTTGAAACCCTTTACCCCGCTTGGATTTGGTTAATACTTGGTTTATTGGCTGCGCACCATTGGATAGTACGTCACCATACTTTAAAACCGGTTCCCACCATTTTTTTCAGCATGACTTTTGATGAAAAACGGACTTTTTTGTTTTTCATGTTATGGATCAGTTGGGCTTAGATAAAAGCTGTTGAAACCCTTTACCCCGCTTGGATTTGGTTAATACTTGGTTTATTGGCTGCGCACCATTGGATAGTACGTCACCATACTTTAAAACCGGTTCCCACCATTTTTTTCAGCATGACTTTTGATGAAAAACGGACTTTTTTGTTTTTCATGTTATGGATCAGTTGGGCTTAGATAAAAGCTGTTGAAACCCTTTACCCCGCTTGGATTTGGTTAATACTTGGTTTATTGGCTGCGCACCATTGGATAGTACGTCACCATACTTTAAAACCGGTTCCCACCATTTTTTTCAGCATGACTTTTGATGAAAAACGGACTTTTTTGTTTTTCATGTTATGGATCAGTTGGGCTTAGATAAAAGCTGTTGAAACCCTTTACCCCGCTTGGATTTGGTTAATACTTGGTTTATTGGCTGCGCACCATTGGATAGTACGTCACCATACTTTAAAACCGGTTCCCACCATTTTTTTCAGCATGACTTTTGATGAAAAACGGACTTTTTTGTTTTTCATGTTATGGATCAGTTGGGCTTAGATAAAAGCTGTTGAAACCCTTTACCCCGCTTGGATTTGGTTAATACTTGGTTTATTGGCTGCGCACCATTGGATAGTACGTCACCATACTTTAAAACCGGTTCCCACCATTTTTTTCAGCATGACTTTTGATGAAAAACGGACTTTTTTGTTTTTCATGTTATGGATCAGTTGGGCTTAGATAAAAGCTGTTGAAACCCTTTACCCCGCTTGGATTTGGTTAATACTTGGTTTATTGGCTGCGCACCATTGGATAGTACGTCACCATACTTTAAAACCGGTTCCCACCATTTTTTTCAGCATGACTTTTGATGAAAAACGGACTTTTTTGTTTTTCATGTTATGGATCAGTTGGGCTTAGATAAAAGCTGTTGAAACCCTTTACCCCGCTTGGATTTGGTTAATACTTGGTTTATTGGCTGCGCACCATTGGATAGTACGTCACCATACTTTAAAACCGGTTCCCACCATTTTTTTCAGCATGACTTTTGATGAAAAACGGACTTTTTTGTTTTTCATGTTATGGATCAGTTGGGCTTAGATAAAAGCTGTTGAAACCCTTTACCCCGCTTGGATTTGGTTAATACTTGGTTTATTGGCTGCGCACCATTGGATAGTACGTCACCATACTTTAAAACCGGTTCCCACCATTTTTTTCAGCATGACTTTTGATGAAAAACGGACTTTTTTGTTTTTCATGTTATGGATCAGTTGGGCTTAGATAAAAGCTGTTGAAACCCTTTACCCCGCTTGGATTTGGTTAATACTTGGTTTATTGGCTGCGCACCATTGGATAGTACGTCACCATACTTTAAAACCGGTTCCCACCATTTTTTTCAGCATGACTTTTGATGAAAAACGGACTTTTTTGTTTTTCATGTTATGGATCAGTTGGGCTTAGATAAAAGCTGTTGAAACCCTTTACCCCGCTTGGATTTGGTTAATACTTGGTTTATTGGCTGCGCACCATTGGATAGTACGTCACCATACTTTAAAACCGGTTCCCACCATTTTTTTCAGCATGACTTTTGATGAAAAACGGAAGCAGCAGAGAGGGTGAATCCTACAACGTTTTGAGACAAAATTTGATTGAAATCTTAAAACGAGCCGTCCTATAATCTCATTTTAACCAAAAAAGAGGGTGAATCCTACAACGTTTTTAGACAAAATTTGATTGAAATCCTAAAACGAGTCTTCCCTACGAAATCTCATTTTAACTAAAAAAAATGAAAACGGAGATTTTACGATTTTTTAATCAATTTTTTGATTGAAATCTTAAAACGAGCCTTCCTACGATCTCATTTTAACCAAAAAAAATGTCTCAGGGGCAAACCCTACAACGTTTTCAGACAAAAAATTGATTGAAATCTTAACGAGCTTTCCCTACGAAATCTCATTTTAACTAAAAAAATGAAAACGGAGACTTTTACGATTTTTTAATTAATTTTGGTCGCAACTTGTTGTCATCCACCCTCTCTGCTGCTATGGGTTAACAAAAAATAATAAATGATTTGATCAAGTCTTTAGGATCTCACAAACAGACTAATTGCTAACACCTCTTCTTGTAGATCAATTAGATTATTGGACTGATCTGTGAGTTTGAAATTAATTCTCGTTAACGAATTATTATGGCATCGCATGTAGACAGGATTAATTGGGTTCTCAATAATTAGGAATCCTGGAGGAGCTGTTGGTGCAAACGAATAAAGAATATATCCTTGCTGAGCTTGATTTGATCGTTCGAGATTAATTTGATAGCTTCCTTCGATAACATCGCATACTAAATTGAGCGCAATCACTGAGGATATATTCACGTTGAACGGAGCGATATGTCTGCCGCCACCATCTGGATCATTATTATGTTTGAGGATTTTTATTTCCGGTGATGCTGTTTTTTTCCATGCATCATGAATTATTTTAAAACCAACATCGATGGCATCACTGAGTAGTTTTTTTAGTTCCGGTACGTTGTATCCCGGTAGTTTGAATGTCGGGATATCTTCAACGCGGATATTATAGTCTGTTGCAAATCTTGTTCTCGATTTGGGAATATCGTCATCTAATACCACTTGAATGATTTGCAAATGAAATGTTTCCATGTCATTGATGATTTTGTTGCATGTTTTTACGACGCTGATAAATTCATCTCGGGTGAGAGAGCCGGATTTTAGAGATATTAACAACAATGAAAAATCATTATTCATCGCTGTGAAATTTTTAATGATTTCAGGTTCGTTAACAAAATGAAATCCCTCCTCCTCTTTTCTAGTTGGGTAGTATCCGAAATAAAAAAAAATCTGCAGGTATCCTGTATTCTTTATAACTCTTTATTGGATTATCAGGTTTTATTCTGTCGGTGATATAATCAGTTTTTTGTGGTTCTGGTAAATCAACGGTTTTTCCCCCTGGTGGTAATTCAGGCCATCCTAATACGGTTCTAATAGAACTCTGATAGATATCTACGACGTATCCTTCTGTGCTTATCTCAATTGCGGATGATAGCGTCGGTTCATGAATTGTTATAGCGATTTTTGACTCTACTCCAGTAATCGATTTTATTCTACGCGCGAATTCATTATTGATTTGTTCGATTTGGTATGACCCTGTTGGTATCGAAACGACGTTCCAGTCTGGAGTCCCGTCTTCTTTATTCTTATTTGCAAATACCAGTGAATTATTCGGTTGTTGACCACCAAATGATTTTGATCTGATATTAGGCCAACTGTGATACACTCGTAATTTTGCTAGCGCTATCTCCTTCACGGGGACTGGGCTAGGGAAATTCACACTAAACTCGGGTTCCGTTGATGTTATTGATATCATGCTTGTTTGTACTGGGTTCGTGTTCTCCACTATTTGTTGAAGTAATTCCATCGGTGTCGTCATTGTTATTATACTCATGTTGTATTTCTAATTTTGGTATCGAGGAATCATAAATACTGACCGTCACTGAGAACTCACAATCTGGTATGGTTGAGATTATTGAGATCATTTTGGTTTTTGGGTTTGTTTTTGGGTTCGTGTTTTCTAATTCCATCGGTGTTGTCATTGTTATTATACTCATGTTGTTGCTCTAATTTCGATATCGCGGAATCAAAAATACTGACCATCGCTGAGAATTCACTATCTGATATAATCGTATTATCGAGTGACGACGATATCATCAGGGATAACTGCGAGTATGCGGTTGATGCAATATGAAATTGAAGTAAGTAATTCTGCAGTTTACTCTGGCTGCATGATGATATCTTTTTTGCTATCCCGGTTGATATACCCCCGATTGTAGCCACCGCAGAAATGCAAATTGGAACTACGACCGGGGCAATCATTGTAACCGATGCAAGTATTATTCCGGCGCCAGCGAGAACGCTTGACACCGAGTACACAATAACATCAATTGCGGTGATTCTTCGTCGGTATTTTTTTATTTTTATTTGATACTCCTCAGTGAGGGTTTTGAGTCTATTTTGAAATTCTCTGACCTGATCATAGCGACATTGCGTTGATGAAATCATTGTTATTTTAAAAACGCTAGCGTTTTCAATTGTGAAATCCGAACGATTTTCCTTTCAATTTAGTTATTTACTTAAATCCGCTACGAATTCCACATACCAGGTTGCTGAAACCCCAATCAAATTTTTATTAGTAGCTGTTATAGTGAACTTTTCAGTTGTATCCTTGTCGATGATCGTTGAAATCGTATTATTGACCCCGGATGAACTCGACGATGATATATTAAATTGAGCCGTTGTCACCAGTGTTAATCGATAAATACCCTTAACGGTTGCAGTGATATCTAATTTGTTGTTTGTAGGTGTCCATATAAATGATCCGTGTTGGATTGTATATACTACGTTGTTGGTTTTCTCATGAGGAATTTTTGTTTTTTCAATGATTGTTATCATCCTCGAAAAATCACCTTTGATGGCTTCTATGAAAGTTTTCGTCTCATCGATGGATTTTTTAATATCAGGGAGTTTTATTTCAATTTTATCTAACGGGGTTCCAAGAAATTTATCCACGATATTTCTACGAAAAATTGAAAACTGTTTTCCGTGTTCTTCAATTCTAGATTGAAGTGTTGTTAGTTCCAACACAGAATTTTTCAACTCATTGTCATGGGTATCAATCTTATCAGTGATCGTAGACACAAGTGCACCTGGTTTAAGTCGTCCGTCGCTGGAATACAACGCAATAGAGTTGTCAGCGGCGTCGCGCTGCCGTATCAAAATATCATCCAATGACACATCACTGCTTTTCAATTTACCCTGCTTGTCCTGAAATACAACTATTTCGTTCGGGTCAACACTTGTTAAATTTAACGTCTCAGCGATTTCATCTTCAATTATTTTTTTTATATCCTTGACAGAATCAGGGGTTGCAGTGCCATCGGGTTTGGGTTTCAGAGGTCTTCCCCAAATATCAATCATGTTATTTGTAAAACTCTTTCTCTCTCTAAAAAGCGATTACTGGTGTAGTCATTTACGACAATGTGTGGTGGTTTTCTAGATGCTGAAATAGCATCAAGGACATTTAATACTTCGCTGCCACATATTGGTGGGTCAATCATCGTTTGTGTTGGTAGCGTAGAATACCAAGTCTTCATTGGAAGGGTTTTTATATAACGCAAAAACTCTTTTGGTGGGGCTAATCCATATGAATCAAAATAGACAATCCCACGTGGATCAATAGCGTATGCAACCCAGTGAGTTCCGGGTCCGGTGCTGTTATCTAAATTAATGATTCCGGTTTCAACGCTGTTTGGTTGATGTGGTAATTGATCTTTCATAAAGACACCTCTGAAGTTTTTAATCGCGAGTTTTTTAGCAGCATCCATTAAATCAAAATTGGACATTGGAACCATAGGTTCCTCAATTAATAAATCGTTCCTGGTAGTCTTAGACCCTTTCCGCTGTACCACGAATACGGGGTTCCTGGTAGTCTTAGACCCTTTCCGCTGTACCACGAATACGGGGTTCCTGGTAGTCTTAGACCCTTTCCCTTTTTTTTATATCCTTTCCCAGTTGCCTTCTTTAGTGCCATTCCTGCTGCAGTACCAACAGCTCCTAACGCTGCCGCTTTAGCCACCGCTGGGGCTGCTGCTGCAATCAATGCTGGTATCGCAGCTAACAACGGGAATATACCGCCTGTTTTAATCATATTTTTGATAGCAGCCGCAGAAAGAGTAATCTGAACACCCTTTTTTGCTACTAGTGCATCATTGAAATGTTTCACCTGACGAGTTGTCAGCGATAGTTTATTTGCACCACCAGTCATTTGATTAGGTTTCAACGTGATTGTGGTTCCACATTTTTTAGCTGATTCCGATTGCAATTTTTTTAATTGACCGGGAGTTAACGCAACACTAATAACACTATATGACATTATACATAATTGATTGATTCTAAATCGTTTACAATTTCAATTACATGTTTTCCACTGATGCATCTACCACTCTCATTCTTCCACCAACACCTTCAAGTATCATTGATTTATCACTGAGAATGACAGCAACCGCTCTATAATCAGCAATAGCACCACGAGTCACATTAGCTCTAAAATGTATATCAACAACAGATTGTCTCATCAAATCGAGATGTTCCAGTGAGAAGTAATAGATCGGATACAGATTTTTAAAATCATATTGTGATATTTGCAAACCAGTATCCACATTTTGATCGCGTGCCATAAATGACAACAGACGATGATAAACTCGTGCAATATGATTTTCTGTGTAATTAAGTTGTATATCCTCGGATGGTTCCTGTTGGCCGTTTATTCTCAGTGAGACGTCTTTCACACCTAATTGATCAAATATCATATGACTGAAACGTTGATCGCCAACTCGTGCGTTATCTTGTAACGCAATAAATATATGACGTGGCGCAGCAACACCTTGTTTTGATGCTAGGTTCCAAGTGAATAACCCGTTGATATTTGATTGTTTAACATCTGTACTCACGGTTAGCCAACTTAGTAATGATTTTCCTCCTTGGTCCATAAATGATAGTAATCGTTCTTCTGCGGTGATTGCTGGAGTCAACACTGGCATCCACAATGATATTTTTGTTAAATTGACTTTACCGGCATCAGCATTTGGATTTGCATTGTCTGCTGGAATCCTCCAGATTGCGTCGTTATCATCACTCTTTCGTACAAGCGATACTGTATGCTTCGCCCCGTAGATAACTTTTCTGACGTTTCTACAGAATCCAAATATGTGATGCAGTGGAATCGCGCATGAAAATGATTTACGCCCTACTCCCAACATTGAAATACGTGTTGCAGCTCCTAGATTGAAATTAGCATCGTTATTTATAATCATATTCTCGACATCAGCATCACTATTATCACGTTTTTTTGGTCGTCTTACAACAAATGGATTTCCTCCAGCGGTATTCTTACCATCTTTTGCAAACATCATAGAGGGTCCTGCTGATCTTGTATAATCATCAGAATATCTCGCTAACCCGATTATTGTTGTAGCCACATCAACATCACGATCTATGGACTCAATTTCTTTTCCATCAATGAGATATCTAGCACTCTCAAATAACGCCATGATACCATTATTGACAAAACCGACTTGAGTACCATCTGGATACGGTGCTGGTACAGCAGGAGTATCATCAGCTGTTACAAGTTCTCCTTCGATTTCAATAAACGCTTCACAGGGTAGAAAGTATTTACTGGTATCATGGACTTGAAGATCAATTCTTGCTCGACTATTTGAGTCTATGGCATGATAGGCGTAATATTGATAATCGCGTACAGAATCATCCTTGCCAACTGGGGCGTCTATATCAAATGCTGGATCACGTGACTGTTTGAACATTTTATTCTATTTATCAGAGTCTAAATCGCGATTTCCCATTTCATCGTCGTAGTTTTTTAAAGCCACTTCCTGCTATCATATTTGCAATATTGCTTTGGTCGGGGGTTAAAACCATCGACGCTAATTTTTCATCTACTGCGTTATTTATAATTCTACTAACACTTGCAGGCATTTCCGCTGTAGACGGTAACGGTTTTGAAAATCCTTTGGATTTCATCCGTGATTTCACTAATGATGTTAATTTATTCTTTGCGCTGAAAACGCTTTTCCAGCAAAATCTCCAACAGCACTAATACCCTTATCACGAATAACATCAATGGCTTTCATTCCTAGTTGTTTAGCCAACGGCATCACTTTGGAGCCATTCTCGCAAATAATCCTAAAATGGTATTACCTAAACCATCTCCGTAGTATGCTCTATAAACCGGAAACCGTGAATTAACTACGTAGACGGGGGTTGGTTTATCATGATTGTAGTGTATGATCATTATTTGAAATCAGAAACAATTTTTCAATTGTTATTTATCTAATCGAATGACTTTTCAATTCAGTCACTATGATACCCACTTTCCACTAACTCGCCAATGAAATCTCGATATGTGCTGATATCCATGATACCACCCTGAAATAATCGTCTACAGATATCAGCTGCTTCATTAATTATTTCCGGTGAGTTATTTCCAGCTCGGAACCCTCCTACAAGAACCTCTAATCGTGATATATCACTGAGAACACTACCAGGACATGAAACGCTAGCGTTTCCAACTAGACCACTCCCCAGAAATTTTTTCTCATCGTATGGCTGTCTTATTTGGAGTTGAAATTTTCTTTTGAAATCTCTGTAGTCCTTCATCCTTCTATCTAAACCCCCAGTATTTATTTCATACACTATATCAGCCCATTCATTATGTGACATTCTATAATCCGAATAATTGTCCGTGAAAAACTTCTCTTGTGAATCATAGCTGTTAGCAGCGAATTCACCTAAATTGTTTATATCCTCGTTGAGAATTTGTTGTTTAGCGCTCTCGGTAAATATAATTGATTTAGGTAGTCCACTAACTAGTTCTTCCTGAAATCTTTTAAATTTTCGTTCTGAAGCGGTTGATATATCCTGAGGAAGTGATTGCAAGGATTTTTTGGTTTGTTTAGTTCTTTTTGCTATTTTTTCTAACACAGGGAGAAAAGTCTCTTCTTGTTTTTTTCCTTGTTCAGAGATTGTTGACACTATCTCCTTCGTTGCTGTGGTTACTGGTTTAAACAATTCTTCAGATCCCGCAGCAAAATCAGTCTGAAGACTCTGTCGTTGTTGCAGTTTATTCCGTACAGAGTCACGAATTGGTACAAATCTCTTAATTGCATCCAGTCGTTCACGAGCCAATCGGGTTGTTAATGCTTCATTGACCATTATTTGAAATCAGAAACAATTTTTCAATTGTAAAACAATTTTTTTAATCCCGACCTAACACCATCGGATGGTCATGGAAGTGTTATTTCATCCTATAACGGCTCTATCAGTGATGAGGGAAGTGTGGAAATTGTATATAAAAATAATTAATATCACACTTCCCTCATTCTATTTTTGATCAATCCGAAAAAGCCATCAATTTTTTATTCACTGTTTCTGACATTATCAATCAAAAAATGCTAAAAAAAATTAAAATCTCTATGAGGGACGGTCACAATCAAATAATGATAAATGGTCGGTCAATCAAAATTGTTCATTTTCTTGAATTAACGCCCGTAGGTTTCTAACTTTAGAATTAACCTCCTTTTTCAATTCGTATTCGTACCCCAATTCTTTTCGTATTCGTTCTACGATGGTATACAACGGAGCGAACACACTTACGTCACTGGAAAATGCGAGAGAGTCCCGAATAGAATTCTGAATTCTTTTGATGAGTGCATATTTCTTTGGCAGCATGTATTTATTGTTGTTAACTCCGTATTCTATATCCTGAAAATCAGACATGATTTGATCAGGATTTAACCCATCTGATAGTTCAATATCCCAACCTTTCAATTTTGAAATCTCGGATATGATGCTATTCATGTTTTCAGAATTCATTATTCTATAATAATGATATATTTCTAAATGAAAAATATGACGCATTAGACGTAACTAAATTGAACTTTTTGTCCCGTCCTTTTTGAAATCGCCGTCTTGGTTATTCCCTCTGCAACTTTTCGTACTGAGGATATACAAATATCGAAGTGCCTACCGGCTTCATTCATTAATTGAAATATTTTTTCTTCGTTAGTTATCGTATTCAAAGATTTCACAGGTCTCTTCCCAACCGTTTTGCATTTTCCAGTCTTTCCTCGTTTGGTATTCTCACTTTGAGTAACAGCCTGCAGATTTGATAAAGAATTGTTTTTCGGATTAGAATCCTTGTGATCAATGACAGAATCATCCTCGATCAATCCATAAAAACACTCAAATGCGAAACGATGATTGAGATAAGTTTTCGTTTCTTTTCCCTCCCTAACAGTAAATATCAAATACCCCATACCATTGTCAGTACCAACTGGTTTCTTCAGTCTACGGTTTCTTACAACACCATCACTAGATGCTTCATAATTTGTGATCACAGGGTGTTGTCTGAATTCTTGGTTCATTCGTATACATAATACTATTGTTTGTCTAATTCATTGTTTGGTTTAATGATAAATCTTTCGATGTAGTCTTGAGGAGTTCTTATGATTTTATCCTTGATACTGACTTTGTCAGCGTCAAGGATACTGACTTTGTCAGCGTCAAGAATACTGACTTTGTCAGCGTCAGGGTCATAATTTCTGATTGATTGTCCATTTTTTATTCTTTTATCATAATAACGCTTCAACTCCCTGTATCGCTTTCCACCGCAATTCAAACACAACCGTGATTTTCCCCTGACCCCAACTCCACATAGAATACAAGGTAACGGACCAAGGCTTCCACGACGATAGCTTTGCATATGATACCCACAAAACTCACTTCTGCATGATTTGTTACACGGGGTTACTGATCCAATCATAAGCCACTTGCAGTGATTCATTATATAAAAATCTTTCATTTAAATGCTTGTTTTAATTATAGCATGAGCGAATTAAGGAAAACGCCTTCGAAAAATGCTGAATTCAATGCTGATAAAGAGTTTAAGAGATTGTTGAAAATCAATCCTAAATTTAATATCGATAGACCCAAAAAACGTCCAAGAGACGGAAACATGAAAGAGTTTAAGAGATTATTGAAAATCAATCCTAGATTTAATCTCGATAAACCAAAAAAACGTAACAAACGTCCAAGAGACGGAAACATGAAAGAGTTTAAGAGATTATTAAAAATCAATCCTAGATTTAATCTCGATAAACCCAAAAAACGTAACAAACGTCCAATAGACGGAAACATGAAAGAGTTTAAGAGATTATTGAAAATCAATCCTAGATTTAATCTCGATAAACCCAAAAAACGTAACAAGAGATTATTGAAAATCAATCCTAGATTTAATCTCGATAAACCCAAAAAACGTCCAATAGACGGAAACATGAAAGAGTTTAAGAGATTATTGAAAATCAATCCTAGATTTAATCTCGATAAACCCAAAAAAACGTCCAAGAGATTACCCTGGAAGGATGCTCAATTCAATCTCGATATAGTCTCTAATACACCCAAGAATACAATTCTTGATAAAGCCATGATTAGTAAAATCAGAGACTGTTTTAATGAATTCAAGCGTGATGGAGCATCCTATTGTTGGTCAACATTTCGAATTGATGGTGTTGTTGACGCTACCATGACTGATGAAAAAGCAGCAGTGATAATTTCACGTGTTGGGGAAAAACGGCATTTTTTCCGAATCAAATTCATTATCGAAGTCGATGGCAAATGGATTATTAGGGATAAATTTGAACCAATCCTCAAGAATAAAAAAGCTGTCATTGTGAGTAGAAATTCCAAACCAGGAATTCTAACTGGAATCGACAAACCATACTACGAAAGATCTTATCCCGTAACAGCAATGGTTTATGGGATATATCCGTTAAATGATAAACCCGATATCGCAAAACTAGCTCCTATGAAATATTCGTCAGGGCTTAATTGTGTAGCAGAACGAATAATAGAACACTTCACAAATGCGTCCCGGGGGAATAAACTAACTGATCTGCGACGTAGGAAAATAACCGAATGGGAACTGACAGTGAAACAGCATGGTGCAAAGATTTCTGACATAGCTAAATTAGAAACATCATTAAGATTTCCAATAACCGTTATGACGATAACCGGAGAGGTTTTATACGAACCGAAATATAACAAAAATGGAGCGCCAATACAGATTATTGATCATAACAAACACGCGTGGACACCTGCGGTAACAGTATTTCCACGAGAACGAACCGTGAAATATATCCCTAAGGAGTTCGTCGGGGATGTTTTCTATGAAGAGAGATTATTTGATGCTATTCATGCGTTGTGTAAAGATGATCCTGTGTCAGTGTGGTTACTTAGAAGTGATGAAGATCCCGAAATAGGATTCGATCAATTTGTAAAACCAAATGGTGAATTATATCGCGTTGAAGAATTAGATAACAGAATGAGAAAAATCGCTAGTGATTTTTCACCGGAGAGTTTCCATGAAAAACTACTCACGGATAGTTTTACTATTCCATCAGTGGTAGCTCACTTCGCAAGAGAAAAAAACTCATGGCGTCCAACACGAAGTGATTTTCTCGAAGATGTTAAATTGAGTTGCGTCGAATTTGGTCATGGAGGACTGTGGAATACGAAATACTCACGTGATGGTATGATTTCAATTGATATAGCCGCGTGTTATCCCGGAAGTTTTCTCGGGTATGGGGAATGCGCTGAGTACTTCAAACGATTTGGACACCCCACACATGAAATGACTCGTGTTGCGATTAATGGGCCATTACCTGATTTTGATTTAACCGGATTCGCTCGTGTGATATCATTTGAATTAGCTACAGGGTTACATCCGTGTAGTTATGTTTGGCTCGGTAAACACCTATCTGAAAAGGCCTGGATGCCAATAGTGCTATTGAGATATATGATTGATTGTGGTATGCTAATATCGTTGATTGTTTCCGAGGCTATTATATGCTATCGAGCTCAGAAAGAAGTTTGGCTACCACAACCCGATCTAGATAGAATAATCAGCGAACAGCGAAAACAATTCCCTGATTTCAGTGAAGAAGAAATCATAAATTGGTCTAAGAAGTTATTTGAAATTAAAAAAGAACAAGCAAAGGATCTCGGAAGAAGAATAATCGGTAAATTTACCCAGGGTGGACGATACGACAACGCAAAATATTCTTCGCGGTTAATCACAGATGTCGCTGAATACGATTTTATTGTAGCGGATTTAATGAAACAGGGAAAACTTGTATCCCGTAAGGATGCTTTTCTATCTAATGGTGAGAAAATGGGTACGGTTGTTACCTACTGTGATGGATATAATTCCCAGTATACACATTTGAGAAGTTCAATGCTAGCCTATGCTTCTATTAATCTATTTTCGATGATAAATAGATTTCCTAATACCGCGGTTAGAGTGGCCACTGATTCGATGTATATACCCAATAAGTACAAATCAGTTGTAGCGGCATTCACAGATCCCGAAGAAAATTGGGGGCGTTGGCGATTTAAAAAGGAGATGCTACATGAGTATTGTGAATCCGCAGACGTTGCCATGGATGATAAATATCTTTGTTGTAACCGTATTGAAAATCAATCAGAATTTTCTAATGCACCACCGGTATCTGATCCAGTATGTAGATACAAGACAGTTTATTTAAACGGTTGTGGTGGGTCAGGAAAGACAACTCGTGCAATTGAATTATTTCGTCGGTCAACCATGATTGTGCTAACACCGACTCACAGACTCGCCAGAGAGATGATACAGCGAGGGGTAAATGCCTGTACTTACCATAGTTTCTTTCGATGGAAGGGTGACAAATGGACTCCTGAGCGTATGGGTGATAAATTCATTCCTGAAATCATAATTTGGGATGAAATATGCACAGTGTCATTAGATGTATTACAAACATTTCTTGAGTGGTTGTTAAACAAAAACACAAAAGTCGTCATGTGCGGTGATCACGGCCAACCACCACCATTTGTCGGTGCATCTCCACATGAATGGCTAAGGGGTTTTGTAGACTATTATGAAGAAATCACCACTGATTATAGATCAATTGATGAACGATTACGAGAATTCAAAGCGCTAATTAGATTACAACCGGATAGAATCCAATGCGAAATAGCGCGTGAAGTGATTTCAGAAACTCCAATTAATGATTTCTGGGAAACATGGAGACCAAATGATTTGATAATTGCAAGTAGAAAAATAGTCAGGGACACACTTCAGATGAAGTTATTTGAATTGCATAAAGAAAAATTTGCAACGCTTCCAGTACCCCTTTGTTATAGGCCATCGGATACACGAAAACAGAACATTGAAGTTGATATTCCAGGACAGAGTGAAAAACAAATTCTCGTATTAAATGATATTGTGCTGGTTGATATCAGCGTCGTCGAAAATGCATTGCGTGCTAATAAATCCCCGTGGACGCTAGGATACGCAGCAACAATACACTCTTCACAGGGATTGACTATATCGGATACAATTGTTTGGATGGTGGATAATCACATCGAATGGTCGAATTTAGTCTATCTCGCAGTATCCAGAGTACGAAAAATAAATCAACTTCGAAGAGTTGTTTTCGATGATAATGACACAACAATGGATGATATTGATGTTAAAATTATTGATAAAAAACTCTCCGGTTACAAACAACAGGACAAAAAAAAACAACGAGAATTTGATATTGATGCTAACATAATAATTACGCTGAAGCAACAACAGAATAATCACTGCGCGAGTTGCAATTGTATAATGCGTTGGCAGTATTCGGATAAGGATCCTCGCCAATTCACCGTAGACAGAAAAAATAACAATCTCGGTCATGTCAGAAATAATGTGATGTTGACTTGTCTTGAGTGCAATAGACGCAACGGTGCTAGTTAAGACCATGCGGTGGCAATTGAGTATCCTCGGGAATTACCTGTAGTTGTTGTCGAGTAAAACCCCGCTGAGGGGCAGTTGAATCCAGTTTATAGACTGGAAGTATACCAGTTGATCGTGTTATACTAGATATCTTATGCGTAGTGACGCTCCAAATAGGATCAGTAGCCCTTTTTCTACCCCCTTCAAGCTCTCCTGGTTCGTATAAGTACCTCACAATGACATTACTACCAAGAATTGGTTCTTTGAAATCTTTTTGTGGTTGTACGGGTATTGACTTCTTTTTAATCGCATTGATAGGTTTCATGTTGATTGTTCTAGTAATCTCGTTATTCAGTGCAGTAATCACAGATGGTAATCTTTTAACCCATTCACGGGATCTTTTTTCTTGGATGAATTCTTTTGCGTATTGATATCCAAATAACCGCTCAGCAATCGTCCGATTAAATCGTTCTACAATGGCCTGATCGCGATGTAGCGCAGTATGCCCTCGTCGTATGGTGACATTATGATGTTTCATTGTAGATAACACTGCACCCTGAAATTCCTTGCCAGGATCAACCTGCAATAGATTTGGCCAGTGCAGAGGACCTCGTCGATAAATCCTTTCAAATGCAGAAGCGACTTCAGTGGCTGATTTTGTTTTTAACGGTTCTGCTTCTTTGTATCGACTTGCAATATCAACTACGGTTAATGCGTATTTGTAACCACGATCATGTGGCAGAAATAATATATCAGCCTGATGAACTTCATTAGGAGCGGTCACATCAAAATGCGAGAATTGAATTTGTTTAGGCGGTGGTAGATAAATTTGCCATAGTGCCTGTTTGGATAACCAATTAGCCGCAGTGGTTTTTTTCACTTTTGCAGCGCTAGCGAGTTTATGGACTGCTGATTTACCCCTCCAGTATCCTCTTGGGGAATAATAAATTGATTCCATATTATTAATTACCGGCACCTAACATCAATTTGCTTTTCATAGCCGATTTTATCAAAAATGAAGCCAATTTTTCTTTGAAGGATTTATCAGGAATAGCATTTAACGCATGAATTAATTTCACATCTGCTAGATGCCTGTGTTGCAGATTGCTGCTTTTATAAGCAACATCATGAAGGTGACAGGCCTTATCAATGGCGTTTATTGGTTCTTCACCGGGGTTGGGTTGATTTTGATTATTGAGTCTGATATCAAGTCTGGTTCCCGGTCCACAGTAGCTATATCCTGGGAGGTGCTTTTCTCCGGGGTACTTTGCCCATGGGGTTCCAGGGAGCTTTGCCAATTTGGCTGCGATATCACCTCCTCGTTTTTTTTAAAATCAGATTTCATAGACACAAATCTAAATTTCTTTGTACCACATTGCACGCATTTACCAGAAAGCATCGTTCGGTTATTTTTAGTTGTAATCGTCGTCAAGTCATCTGTGCCAGTACGCGTTTTACACTTCACACAATATAGATCCATAATTTATGTATAGAAATATGGATATAATTGATTTTTCAGCGACTAAAACAAGAGAACCGATTAAGCATCATGCAGCGCTACCAAACTCTATCCGGATGATTATAATCGGGCCATCTGGATCCGGTAAAACGCAATTGTTACTCAATTTAATAATGAGATGGATGAAGTGGGATAAGTTGTATTTAATTGCCCCTAGCGTAGATGATCAACGATGTTATGAAGTGCTAAAAGATTTTAACGACAGCGCGGTAGAAAAATCCGGAGAGGGTATTATTGAGTTTATAACCGATATCGATGAAGCACCGAGCATTGATGATATTGATGGAGATATTAACAATTTAGTCGTATACGACGATATAATGTTGGATAAGCAAAAAAATCCTGCTAGAATATTTTCCCGTGGGCGTCACAAAAACACTGACGTGATATATGTCACTCAACGCTACACTCAGGTTCCAAAAGTCATCAGAGATAACTGCAATATTCTTTCTGTATTCAACGGCGTTGATACACATACGCTACGAAATATTTGGCAGACATGGTGTTCTGATATGGACTTCAATCAATTTCGAGATTTCTTTAGTCATGCTCAGTCAAAACCACACGGATTCGCAACAATAAATTTGCATGATCCTCGGACACGATATCGTATCGGACTGGATCAAATATTCGGTTAAAATCATTTATTATTTTTTGTTAACCCATAGCAGCAGAGAGGGTGGATGACAACAAGTTGCGACCAAAATTAATTAAAAAATCGTAAAAGTCTCCGTTTTCATTTTTTTAGTTAAAATGAGATTTCGTAGGGAAAGCTCGTTAAGATTTCAATCAATTTTTTGTCTGAAAACGTTGTAGGGTTTGCCCCTGAGACATTTTTTTTGGTTAAAATGAGATCGTAGGAAGGCTCGTTTTAAGATTTCAATCAAAAAATTGATTAAAAAATCGTAAAATCTCCGTTTTCATTTTTTTAGTTAAAATGAGATTTCGTAGGGAAGACTCGTTTTAGGATTTCAATCAAATTTTGTCTAAAAACGTTGTAGGATTCACCCTCTTTTTTGGTTAAAATGAGATTATAGGACGGCTCGTTTTAAGATTTCAATCAAATTTTGTCTCAAAACGTTGTAGGATTCACCCTCTCTGCTGCTACGGACTTTTTTGTTTTTCATGTTATGGATCAGTTGGGCTTAGATAAAAGCTGTTGAAACCCTTTACCCCGCTTGGATTTGGTTAATACTTGGTTTATTGGCTGCGCACCATTGGATAGTACGTCACCATACTTTAAAACCGGTTCCCACCATTTTTTTCAGCATGACTTTTGATGAAAAACGGACTTTTTTGTTTTTCATGTTATGGATCAGTTGGGCTTAGATAAAAGCTGTTGAAACCCTTTACCCCGCTTGGATTTGGTTAATACTTGGTTTATTGGCTGCGCACCATTGGATAGTACGTCACCATACTTTAAAACCGGTTCCCACCATTTTTTTCAGCATGACTTTTGATGAAAAACGGACTTTTTTGTTTTTCATGTTATGGATCAGTTGGGCTTAGATAAAAGCTGTTGAAACCCTTTACCCCGCTTGGATTTGGTTAATACTTGGTTTATTGGCTGCGCACCATTGGATAGTACGTCACCATACTTTAAAACCGGTTCCCACCATTTTTTTCAGCATGACTTTTGATGAAAAACGGACTTTTTTGTTTTTCATGTTATGGATCAGTTGGGCTTAGATAAAAGCTGTTGAAACCCTTTACCCCGCTTGGATTTGGTTAATACTTGGTTTATTGGCTGCGCACCATTGGATAGTACGTCACCATACTTTAAAACCGGTTCCCACCATTTTTTCAGCATGACTTTTGATGAAAAACGGACTTTTTTGTTTTTCATGTTATGGATCAGTTGGGCTTAGATAAAAGCTGTTGAAACCCTTTACCCCGCTTGGATTTGGTTAATACTTGGTTTATTGGCTGCGCACCATTGGATAGTACGTCACCATACTTTAAAACCGGTTCCCACCATTTTTTTCAGCATGACTTTTGATGAAAAACGGACTTTTTTGTTTTTCATGTTATGGATCAGTTGGGCTTAGATAAAAGCTGTTGAAACCCTTTACCCCGCTTGGATTTGGTTAATACTTGGTTTATTGGCTGCGCACCATTGGATAGTACGTCACCATACTTTAAAACCGGTTCCCACCATTTTTTTCAGCATGACTTTTGATGAAAAACGGACTTTTTTGTTTTTCATGATATGGATCAGTTGGGCTTAGATAAAAGCTGTTGAAACCCTTTACCCCGCTTGGATTTGGTTAATACTTGGTTTATTGGCTGCGCACCATTGGATAGTACGTCACCATACTTTAAAACCGGTTCCCACCATTTTTTTCAGCATGACTTTTGATGAAAAACGGACTTTTTTGTTTTTCATGTTATGGATCAGTTGGGCTTAGATAAAAGCTGTTGAAACCCTTTACCCCGCTTGGATTTGGTTAATACTTGGTTTATTGGCTGCGCACCATTGGATAGTACGTCACCATACTTTAAAACCGGTTCCCACCATTTTTTTCAGCATGACTTTTGATGAAAAACGGACTTTTTTGTTTTTCATGTTATTGATCAGTTGGGCTTAGATAAAAGCTGTTGAAACCCTTTACCCCGCTTGGATTTGGTTAATACTTGGTTTATTGGCTGCGCACCATTGGATAGTACGTCACCATACTTTAAAACCGGTTCCCACCATTTTTTTCAGCATGACTTTTGATGAAAAACGGACTTTTTTGTTTTTCATGTTATGGATCAGTTGGGCTTAGATAAAAGCTGTTGAAACCCTTTACCCCGCTTGGATTTGGTTAATACTTGGTTTATTGGCTGCGCACCATTGGATAGTACGTCACCATACTTTAAAACCGGTTCCCACCATTTTTTTCAGCATGACTTTTGATGAAAAACGGACTTTTTTGTTTTTCATGTTATGGATCAGTTGGGCTTAGATAAAAGCTGTTGAAACCCTTTACCCCGCTTGGATTTGGTTAATACTTGGTTTATTGGCTGCGCACCATTGGATAGTACGTCACCATACTTTAAAACCGGTTCCCACCATTTTTTTCAGCATGACTTTTGATGAAAAACGGACTTTTTTGTTTTTCATGTTATGGATCAGTTGGGCTTAGATAAAAGCTGTTGAAACCCTTTACCCCGCTTGGATTTGGTTAATACTTGGTTTATTGGCTGCGCACCATTGGATAGTACGTCACCATACTTTAAAACCGGTTCCCACCATTTTTTTCAGCATGACTTTTGATGAAAAACGGACTTTTTTGTTTTTCATGTTATGGATCAGTTGGGCTTAGATAAAAGCTGTTGAAACCCTTTACCCCGCTTGGATTTGGTTAATACTTGGTTTATTGGCTGCGCACCATTGGATAGTACGTCACCATACTTTAAAACCGGTTCCCACCATTTTTTTCAGCATGACTTTTGATGAAAAACGGACTTTTTTGTTTTTCATGTTATGGATCAGTTGGGCTTAGATAAAAGCTGTTGAAACCCTTTACCCCGCTTGGATTTGGTTAATACTTGGTTTATTGGCTGCGCACCATTGGATAGTACGTCACCATACTTTAAAACCGGTTCCCACCATTTTTTTCAGCATGACTTTTGATGAAAAACGGACTTTTTTGTTTTTCATGTTATGGATCAGTTGGGCTTAGATAAAAGCTGTTGAAACCCTTTACCCCGCTTGGATTTGGTTAATACTTGGTTTATTGGCTGCGCACCATTGGATAGTACGTCACCATACTTTAAAACCGGTTCCCACCATTTTTTTCAGCATGACTTTTGATGAAAAACGGACTTTTTTGTTTTTCATGTTATGGATCAGTTGGGATTAGATAAAAGCTGTTGAAACCCTTTACCCCGCTTGGATTTGGTTAATACTTGGTTTATTGGCTGCGCACCATTGGATAGTACGTCACCATACTTTAAAACCGGTTCCCACCATTTTTTTCAGCATGACTTTTGATGAAAAACGGACTTTTTTGTTTTTCATGTTATGGATCAGTTGGGCTTAGATAAAAGCTGTTGAAACCCTTTACCCCGCTTGGATTTGGTTAATACTTGGTTTATTGGCTGCGCACCATTGGATAGTACGTCACCATACTTTAAAACCGGTTCCCACCATTTTTTTCAGCATGACTTTTGATGAAAAACGGACTTTTTTGTTTTTCATGTTATGGATCAGTTGGGCTTAGATAAAAGCTGTTGAAACCCTTTACCCCGCTTGGATTTGGTTAATACTTGGTTTATTGGCTGCGCACCATTGGATAGTACGTCACCATACTTTAAAACCGGTTCCCACCATTTTTTTCAGCATGACTTTTGATGAAAAACGGACTTTTTTGTTTTTCATGTTATGGATCAGTTGGGCTTAGATAAAAGCTGTTGAAACCCTTTACCCCGCTTGGATTTGGTTAATACTTGGTTTATTGGCTGCGCACCATTGGATAGTACGTCACCATACTTTAAAACCGGTTCCCACCATTTTTTTCAGCATGACTTTTGATGAAAAACGGACTTTTTTGTTTTTCATGTTATGGATCAGTTGGGCTTAGATAAAAGCTGTTGAAACCCTTTACCCCGCTTGGATTTGGTTAATACTTGGTTTATTGGCTGCGCACCATTGGATAGTACGTCACCATACTTTAAAACCGGTTCCCACCATTTTTTTCAGCATGACTTTTGATGAAAAACGGACTTTTTTGTTTTTCATGTTATGGATCAGTTGGGCTTAGATAAAAGCTGTTGAAACCCTTTACCCCGCTTGGATTTGGTTAATACTTGGTTTATTGGCTGCGCACCATTGGATAGTACGTCACCATACTTTAAAACCGGTTCCCACCATTTTTTTCAGCATGACTTTTGATGAAAAACGGACTTTTTTGTTTTTCATGTTATGGATCAGTTGGGCTTAGATAAAAGCTGTTGAAACCCTTTACCCCGCTTGGATTTGGTTAATACTTGGTTTATTGGCTGCGCACCATTGGATAGTACGTCACCATACTTTAAAACCGGTTCCCACCATTTTTTTCAGCATGACTTTTGATGAAAAACGGACTTTTTTGTTTTTCATGTTATGGATCAGTTGGGCTTAGATAAAAGCTGTTGAAACCCTTTACCCCGCTTGGATTTGGTTAATACTTGGTTTATTGGCTGCGCACCATTGGATAGTACGTCACCATACTTTAAAACCGGTTCCCACCATTTTTTTCAGCATGACTTTTGATGAAAAACGGACTTTTTTGTTTTTCATGTTATGGATCAGTTGGGCTTAGATAAAAGCTGTTGAAACCCTTTACCCCGCTTGGATTTGGTTAATACTTGGTTTATTGGCTGCGCACCATTGGATAGTACGTCACCATACTTTAAAACCGGTTCCCACCATTTTTTTCAGCATGACTTTTGATGAAAAACGGACTTTTTTGTTTTTCATGTTATGGATCAGTTGGGCTTAGATAAAAGCTGTTGAAACCCTTTACCCCGCTTGGATTTGGTTAATACTTGGTTTATTGGCTGCGCACCATTGGATAGTACGTCACCATACTTTAAAACCGGTTCCCACCATTTTTTTCAGCATGACTTTTGATGAAAAACGGACTTTTTTGTTTTTCATGTTATGGATCAGTTGGGCTTAGATAAAAGCTGTTGAAACCCTTTACCCCGCTTGGATTTGGTTAATACTTGGTTTATTGGCTGCGCACCATTGGATAGTACGTCACCATACTTTAAAACCGGTTCCCACCATTTTTTTCAGCATGACTTTTGATGAAAAACGGACTTTTTTGTTTTTCATGTTATGGATCAGTTGGGCTTAGATAAAAGCTGTTGAAACCCTTTACCCCGCTTGGATTTGGTTAATACTTGGTTTATTGGCTGCGCACCATTGGATAGTACGTCACCATACTTTAAAACCGGTTCCCACCATTTTTTTCAGCATGACTTTTGATGAAAAACGGACTTTTTTGTTTTTCATGTTATGGATCAGTTGGGCTTAGATAAAAGCTGTTGAAACCCTTTACCCCGCTTGGATTTGGTTAATACTTGGTTTATTGGCTGCGCACCATTGGATAGTACGTCACCATACTTTAAAACCGGTTCCCACCATTTTTTTCAGCATGACTTTTGATGAAAAACGGACTTTTTTGTTTTTCATGTTATGGATCAGTTGGGCTTAGATAAAAGCTGTTGAAACCCTTTACCCCGCTTGGATTTGGTTAATACTTGGTTTATTGGCTGCGCACCATTGGATAGTACGTCACCATACTTTAAAACCGGTTCCCACCATTTTTTTCAGCATGACTTTTGATGAAAAACGGACTTTTTTGTTTTTCATGTTATGGATCAGTTGGGCTTAGATAAAAGCTGTTGAAACCCTTTACCCCGCTTGGATTTGGTTAATACTTGGTTTATTGGCTGCGCACCATTGGATAGTACGTCACCATACTTTAAAACCGGTTCCCACCATTTTTTTCAGCATGACTTTTGATGAAAAACGGACTTTTTTGTTTTTCATGTTATGGATCAGTTGGGCTTAGATAAAAGCTGTTGAAACCCTTTACCCCGCTTGGATTTGGTTAATACTTGGTTTATTGGCTGCGCACCATTGGATAGTACGTCACCATACTTTAAAACCGGTTCCCACCATTTTTTTCAGCATGACTTTTGATGAAAAACGGACTTTTTTGTTTTTCATGTTATGGATCAGTTGGGCTTAGATAAAAGCTGTTGAAACCCTTTACCCCGCTTGGATTTGGTTAATACTTGGTTTATTGGCTGCGCACCATTGGATAGTACGTCACCATACTTTAAAACCGGTTCCCACCATTTTTTTCAGCATGACTTTTGATGAAAAACGGACTTTTTTGTTTTTCATGTTATGGATCAGTTGGGCTTAGATAAAAGCTGTTGAAACCCTTTACCCCGCTTGGATTTGGTTAATACTTGGTTTATTGGCTGCGCACCATTGGATAGTACGTCACCATACTTTAAAACCGGTTCCCACCATTTTTTTCAGCATGACTTTTGATGAAAAACGGACTTTTTTGTTTTTCATGTTATGGATCAGTTGGGCTTAGATAAAAGCTGTTGAAACCCTTTACCCCGCTTGGATTTGGTTAATACTTGGTTTATTGGCTGCGCACCATTGGATAGTACGTCACCATACTTTAAAACCGGTTCCCACCATTTTTTTCAGCATGACTTTTGATGAAAAACGGACTTTTTTGTTTTTCATGTTATGGATCAGTTGGGCTTAGATAAAAGCTGTTGAAACCCTTTACCCCGCTTGGATTTGGTTAATACTTGGTTTATTGGCTGCGCACCATTGGATAGTACGTCACCATACTTTAAAACCGGTTCCCACCATTTTTTTCAGCATGACTTTTGATGAAAAACGGACTTTTTTGTTTTTCATGTTATGGATCAGTTGGGCTTAGATAAAAGCTGTTGAAACCCTTTACCCCGCTTGGATTTGGTTAATACTTGGTTTATTGGCTGCGCACCATTGGATAGTACGTCACCATACTTTAAAACCGGTTCCCACCATTTTTTTCAGCATGACTTTTGATGAAAAACGGACTTTTTTGTTTTTCATGTTATGGATCAGTTGGGCTTAGATAAAAGCTGTTGAAACCCTTTACCCCGCTTGGATTTGGTTAATACTTGGTTTATTGGCTGCGCACCATTGGATAGTACGTCACCATACTTTAAAACCGGTTCCCACCATTTTTTTCAGCATGACTTTTGATGAAAAACGGACTTTTTTGTTTTTCATGTTATGGATCAGTTGGGCTTAGATAAAAGCTGTTGAAACCCTTTACCCCGCTTGGATTTGGTTAATACTTGGTTTATTGGCTGCGCACCATTGGATAGTACGTCACCATACTTTAAAACCGGTTCCCACCATTTTTTTCAGCATGACTTTTGATGAAAAACGGACTTTTTTGTTTTTCATGTTATGGATCAGTTGGGCTTAGATAAAAGCTGTTGAAACCCTTTACCCCGCTTGGATTTGGTTAATACTTGGTTTATTGGCTGCGCACCATTGGATAGTACGTCACCATACTTTAAAACCGGTTCCCACCATTTTTTTCAGCATGACTTTTGATGAAAAACGGACTTTTTTGTTTTTCATGTTATGGATCAGTTGGGCTTAGATAAAAGCTGTTGAAACCCTTTACCCCGCTTGGATTTGGTTAATACTTGGTTTATTGGCTGCGCACCATTGGATAGTACGTCACCATACTTTAAAACCGGTTCCCACCATTTTTTTCAGCATGACTTTTGATGAAAAACGGACTTTTTTGTTTTTCATGTTATGGATCAGTTGGGCTTAGATAAAAGCTGTTGAAACCCTTTACCCCGCTTGGATTTGGTTAATACTTGGTTTATTGGCTGCGCACCATTGGATAGTACGTCACCATACTTTAAAACCGGTTCCCACCATTTTTTTCAGCATGACTTTTGATGAAAAACGGACTTTTTTGTTTTTCATGTTATGGATCAGTTGGGCTTAGATAAAAGCTGTTGAAACCCTTTACCCCGCTTGGATTTGGTTAATACTTGGTTTATTGGCTGCGCACCATTGGATAGTACGTCACCATACTTTAAAACCGGTTCCCACCATTTTTTTCAGCATGACTTTTGATGAAAAACGGACTTTTTTGTTTTTCATGTTATGGATCAGTTGGGCTTAGATAAAAGCTGTTGAAACCCTTTACCCCGCTTGGATTTGGTTAATACTTGGTTTATTGGCTGCGCACCATTGGATAGTACGTCACCATACTTTAAAACCGGTTCCCACCATTTTTTTCAGCATGACTTTTGATGAAAAACGGACTTTTTTGTTTTTCATGTTATGGATCAGTTGGGCTTAGATAAAAGCTGTTGAAACCCTTTACCCCGCTTGGATTTGGTTAATACTTGGTTTATTGGCTGCGCACCATTGGATAGTACGTCACCATACTTTAAAACCGGTTCCCACCATTTTTTTCAGCATGACTTTTGATGAAAAACGGACTTTTTTGTTTTTCATGTTATGGATCAGTTGGGCTTAGATAAAAGCTGTTGAAACCCTTTACCCCGCTTGGATTTGGTTAATACTTGGTTTATTGGCTGCGCACCATTGGATAGTACGTCACCATACTTTAAAACCGGTTCCCACCATTTTTTTCAGCATGACTTTTGATGAAAAACGGACTTTTTTGTTTTTCATGTTATGGATCAGTTGGGCTTAGATAAAAGCTGTTGAAACCCTTTACCCCGCTTGGATTTGGTTAATACTTGGTTTATTGGCTGCGCACCATTGGATAGTACGTCACCATACTTTAAAACCGGTTCCCACCATTTTTTTCAGCATGACTTTTGATGAAAAACGGACTTTTTTGTTTTTCATGTTATGGATCAGTTGGGCTTAGATAAAAGCTGTTGAAACCCTTTACCCCGCTTGGATTTGGTTAATACTTGGTTTATTGGCTGCGCACCATTGGATAGTACGTCACCATACTTTAAAACCGGTTCCCACCATTTTTTTCAGCATGACTTTTGATGAAAAACGGACTTTTTTGTTTTTCATGTTATGGATCAGTTGGGCTTAGATAAAAGCTGTTGAAACCCTTTACCCCGCTTGGATTTGGTTAATACTTGGTTTATTGGCTGCGCACCATTGGATAGTACGTCACCATACTTTAAAACCGGTTCCCACCATTTTTTTCAGCATGACTTTTGATGAAAAACGGACTTTTTTGTTTTTCATGTTATGGATCAGTTGGGCTTAGATAAAAGCTGTTGAAACCCTTTACCCCGCTTGGATTTGGTTAATACTTGGTTTATTGGCTGCGCACCATTGGATAGTACGTCACCATACTTTAAAACCGGTTCCCACCATTTTTTTCAGCATGACTTTTGATGAAAAACGGACTTTTTTGTTTTTCATGTTATGGATCAGTTGGGCTTAGATAAAAGCTGTTGAAACCCTTTACCCCGCTTGGATTTGGTTAATACTTGGTTTATTGGCTGCGCACCATTGGATAGTACGTCACCATACTTTAAAACCGGTTCCCACCATTTTTTTCAGCATGACTTTTGATGAAAAACGGACTTTTTTGTTTTTCATGTTATGGATCAGTTGGGCTTAGATAAAAGCTGTTGAAACCCTTTACCCCGCTTGGATTTGGTTAATACTTGGTTTATTGGCTGCGCACCATTGGATAGTACGTCACCATACTTTAAAACCGGTTCCCACCATTTTTTTCAGCATGACTTTTGATGAAAAACGGACTTTTTTGTTTTTCATGTTATGGATCAGTTGGGCTTAGATAAAAGCTGTTGAAACCCTTTACCCCGCTTGGATTTGGTTAATACTTGGTTTATTGGCTGCGCACCATTGGATAGTACGTCACCATACTTTAAAACCGGTTCCCACCATTTTTTTCAGCATGACTTTTGATGAAAAACGGACTTTTTTGTTTTTCATGTTATGGATCAGTTGGGCTTAGATAAAAGCTGTTGAAACCCTTTACCCCGCTTGGATTTGGTTAATACTTGGTTTATTGGCTGCGCACCATTGGATAGTACGTCACCATACTTTAAAACCGGTTCCCACCATTTTTTTCAGCATGACTTTTGATGAAAAACGGACTTTTTTGTTTTTCATGTTATGGATCAGTTGGGCTTAGATAAAAGCTGTTGAAACCCTTTACCCCGCTTGGATTTGGTTAATACTTGGTTTATTGGCTGCGCACCATTGGATAGTACGTCACCATACTTTAAAACCGGTTCCCACCATTTTTTTCAGCATGACTTTTGATGAAAAACGGACTTTTTTGTTTTTCATGTTATGGATCAGTTGGGCTTAGATAAAAGCTGTTGAAACCCTTTACCCCGCTTGGATTTGGTTAATACTTGGTTTATTGGCTGCGCACCATTGGATAGTACGTCACCATACTTTAAAACCGGTTCCCACCATTTTTTTCAGCATGACTTTTGATGAAAAACGGACTTTTTTGTTTTTCATGTTATGGATCAGTTGGGCTTAGATAAAAGCTGTTGAAACCCTTTACCCCGCTTGGATTTGGTTAATACTTGGTTTATTGGCTGCGCACCATTGGATAGTACGTCACCATACTTTAAAACCGGTTCCCACCATTTTTTTCAGCATGACTTTTGATGAAAAACGGACTTTTTTGTTTTTCATGTTATGGATCAGTTGGGCTTAGATAAAAGCTGTTGAAACCCTTTACCCCGCTTGGATTTGGTTAATACTTGGTTTATTGGCTGCGCACCATTGGATAGTACGTCACCATACTTTAAAACCGGTTCCCACCATTTTTTTCAGCATGACTTTTGATGAAAAACGGACTTTTTTGTTTTTCATGTTATGGATCAGTTGGGCTTAGATAAAAGCTGTTGAAACCCTTTACCCCGCTTGGATTTGGTTAATACTTGGTTTATTGGCTGCGCACCATTGGATAGTACGTCACCATACTTTAAAACCGGTTCCCACCATTTTTTTCAGCATGACTTTTGATGAAAAACGGACTTTTTTGTTTTTCATGTTATGGATCAGTTGGGCTTAGATAAAAGCTGTTGAAACCCTTTACCCCGCTTGGATTTGGTTAATACTTGGTTTATTGGCTGCGCACCATTGGATAGTACGTCACCATACTTTAAAACCGGTTCCCACCATTTTTTTCAGCATGACTTTTGATGAAAAACGGACTTTTTTGTTTTTCATGTTATGGATCAGTTGGGCTTAGATAAAAGCTGTTGAAACCCTTTACCCCGCTTGGATTTGGTTAATACTTGGTTTATTGGCTGCGCACCATTGGATAGTACGTCACCATACTTTAAAACCGGTTCCCACCATTTTTTTCAGCATGACTTTTGATGAAAAACGGACTTTTTTGTTTTTCATGTTATGGATCAGTTGGGCTTAGATAAAAGCTGTTGAAACCCTTTACCCCGCTTGGATTTGGTTAATACTTGGTTTATTGGCTGCGCACCATTGGATAGTACGTCACCATACTTTAAAACCGGTTCCCACCATTTTTTTCAGCATGACTTTTGATGAAAAACGGACTTTTTTGTTTTTCATGTTATGGATCAGTTGGGCTTAGATAAAAGCTGTTGAAACCCTTTACCCCGCTTGGATTTGGTTAATACTTGGTTTATTGGCTGCGCACCATTGGATAGTACGTCACCATACTTTAAAACCGGTTCCCACCATTTTTTTCAGCATGACTTTTGATGAAAAACGGACTTTTTTGTTTTTCATGTTATGGATCAGTTGGGCTTAGATAAAAGCTGTTGAAACCCTTTACCCCGCTTGGATTTGGTTAATACTTGGTTTATTGGCTGCGCACCATTGGATAGTACGTCACCATACTTTAAAACCGGTTCCCACCATTTTTTTCAGCATGACTTTTGATGAAAAACGGACTTTTTTGTTTTTCATGTTATGGATCAGTTGGGCTTAGATAAAAGCTGTTGAAACCCTTTACCCCGCTTGGATTTGGTTAATACTTGGTTTATTGGCTGCGCACCATTGGATAGTACGTCACCATACTTTAAAACCGGTTCCCACCATTTTTTTCAGCATGACTTTTGATGAAAAACGGACTTTTTTGTTTTTCATGTTATGGATCAGTTGGGCTTAGATAAAAGCTGTTGAAACCCTTTACCCCGCTTGGATTTGGTTAATACTTGGTTTATTGGCTGCGCACCATTGGATAGTACGTCACCATACTTTAAAACCGGTTCCCACCATTTTTTTCAGCATGACTTTTGATGAAAAACGGACTTTTTTGTTTTTCATGTTATGGATCAGTTGGGCTTAGATAAAAGCTGTTGAAACCCTTTACCCCGCTTGGATTTGGTTAATACTTGGTTTATTGGCTGCGCACCATTGGATAGTACGTCACCATACTTTAAAACCGGTTCCCACCATTTTTTTCAGCATGACTTTTGATGAAAAACGGACTTTTTTGTTTTTCATGTTATGGATCAGTTGGGCTTAGATAAAAGCTGTTGAAACCCTTTACCCCGCTTGGATTTGGTTAATACTTGGTTTATTGGCTGCGCACCTTGGATAGTACGTCACCATACTTTAAAAACCGGTTCCCACCATTTTTTTTCAGCATGACTTTTGATGAAAAACGGACTTTTTTGTTTTTCATGTTATGGATCAGTTGGGCTTAGATAAAAGCTGTTGAAACCCTTTACCCCGCTTGGATTTGGTTAATACTTGGTTTATTGGCTGCGCACCATTGGATAGTACGTCACCATACTTTAAAACCGGTTCCCACCATTTTTTTCAGCATGACTTTTGATGAAAAACGGACTTTTTTGTTTTTCATGTTATGGATCAGTTGGGCTTAGATAAAAGCTGTTGAAACCCTTTACCCCGCTTGGATTTGGTTAATACTTGGTTTATTGGCTGCGCACCATTGGATAGTACGTCACCATACTTTAAAACCGGTTCCCCACCATTTTTTTCAGCATGACTTTTGATGAAAAACGGACTTTTTTGTTTTTCATGTTATGGATCAGTTGGGCTTAGATAAAAGCTGTTGAAACCCTTTACCCCGCTTGGATTTGGTTAATACTTGGTTTATTGGCTGCGCACCATTGGATAGTACGTCACCATACTTTAAAACCGGTTCCCACCATTTTTTTCAGCATGACTTTTGATGAAAAACGGACTTTTTTGTTTTTCATGTTATGGATCAGTTGGGCTTAGATAAAAGCTGTTGAAACCCTTTACCCCGCTTGGATTTGGTTAATACTTGGTTTATTGGCTGCGCACCATTGGATAGTACGTCACCATACTTTAAAACCGGTTCCCACCATTTTTTTCAGCATGACTTTTGATGAAAAACGGACTTTTTTGTTTTTCATGTTATGGATCAGTTGGGCTTAGATAAAAGCTGTTGAAACCCTTTACCCCGCTTGGATTTGGTTAATACTTGGTTTATTGGCTGCGCACCATTGGATAGTACGTCACCATACTTTAAAACCGGTTCCCCACCATTTTTTTCAGCATGACTTTTGATGAAAAACGGACTTTTTTGTTTTTCATGTTATGGATCAGTTGGGCTTAGATAAAAGCTGTTGAAACCCTTTACCCCGCTTGGATTTGGTTAATACTTGGGTTATTGGCTGCGCACCATTGGATAGTACGTCACCATACTTTAAAACCGGTTCCCACCATTTTTTTCAGCATGACTTTTGATGAAAAACGGACTTTTTTGTTTTTCATGTTATGGATCAGTTGGGCTTAGATAAAAGCTGTTGAAACCCTTTACCCGCTTGGATTTGGTTAATACTTGGTTTATTGGCTGCGCACCATTGGATAGTACGTCACCATACTTTAAAACCGGTTCCCACCATTTTTTCCAGCATGACTTTTGATGAAAAACGGACTTTTTTGTTTTTCATGTTATGGATCAGTTGGGCTTAGATAAAAGCTGTTGAAACCCTTTACCCCGCTTGGATTTGGTTAATACTTGGTTTATTGGCTGCGCACCAGTGGATAGTACGTCACCATACTTTAAAACCGGTTCCCACCATTTTTTCAGCATGACTTTTGATGAAAAACGGACTTTTTTGTTTTTCATGTTATGGATCAGTTGGGCTTAGATAAAAGCTGTTGAAACCCTTTACCCCGCTTGGATTTGGTTAATACTTGGTTTATTGGCTGCGCACCATTGGATAGTACGTCACCATACTTTAAAACCGGTTCCCACCATTTTTTTCAGCATGACTTTTGATGAAAAACGGACTTTTTTGTTTTTTTCATGTTATGGATCAGTTGGGCTTAGATAAAAGCTGTTGAACCCTTTACCCCGCTTGGATTTGGTTAATACTTGGTTTATTGGCTGCGCACCATTGGATAGTACGTCACCATACTTTAAAACCGGTTCCCACCATTTTTTTCAGCATGACTTTTGATGAAAAACGGACTTTTTTGTTTTTCATGTTATGGATCAGTTGGGCTTAGATAAAAGCTGTTGAAACCCTTTACCCCGCTTGGATTTGGTTAATACTTGGTTTATTGGCTGCGCACCATTGGATAGTACGTCACCATACTTTAAAACCGGTTCCCACCATTTTTTCAGCATGACTTTTGATGAAAAACGGACTTTTTTGTTTTTCATGTTATGGATCAGTTGGGCTTAGATAAAAGCTGTTGAAACCCTTTACCCCGCTTGGATTTGGTTAATACTTGGTTTATTGGCTGCGCACCATTGGATAGTACGTCACCATACTTTAAAACCGGTTCCCACCATTTTTTTCAGCATGACTTTTGATGAAAAACGGACTTTTTTGTTTTTCATGTTATGGATCAGTTGGCTTAGATAAAAGCTGTTGAAACCCTTTACCCCGCTTGGATTTGGTTAATACTTGGTTTATTGGCTGCGCACCATTGGATAGTACGTCACCATACTTTAAAACCGGTTCCCACCATTTTTTTCAGCATGACTTTTGATGAAAAACGGACTTTTTTGTTTTTCATGTTATGGATGAGTTGGGGCTTAGATAAAAGCTGTTGAAACCCTTTACCCCGCTTGGATTTGGTTAATACTTGGTTTATTGGCTGCGCACCATTGGATAGTACGTCACCATACTTTAAAACCGGTTCCCACCATTTTTTTCAGCATGACTTTTGATGAAAAACGGACTTTTTTGTTTTTCATCAGTTGGGCTTAGATAAAAGCTGTTTGAAACCCTTTACCCCCGCTTGGATTTGGTTAATACTTGGTTTATTGGCTGCGCACCATTGGATAGTACGTCACCATACTTTAAAACCGGTTCCCACCATTTTTTCAGCATGACTTTTGATGAAAAACGGACTTTAATGTTTTTCATGTTATGGATCAGTTGGGCTTAGATAAAAGCTGTTGAAACCCTTTACCCCGCTTGGATTTGGTTAATACTTGGTTTATTGGCTGCGCACCATTGGATAGTACGTCACCATACTTTAAAACCGGTTCCCACCATTTTTTTCAGCATGACTTTTGATGAAAAAACGGACTTTTTTGTTTTTCATGTTATGGATCAGTTGGGCTTAGATAAAAGCTGTTGAAACCCTTTACCCCGCTTGGATTTGGTTAATACTTGGTTTATTGGCTGCGCACCATTGGATAGTACGTCACCATACTTTAAAACCGGTTCCCACCATTTTTTTCAGCATGACTTTTGATGAAAAACGGACTTTTTTGTTTTTCATGTTATGGATCAGTTGGGCTTAGATAAAAAGCTGTTGAAACCCTTTACCCCCGCTTGGATTTGGTTAATACTTGGTTTATTGGCTGCGCACCATTGGATAGTACGTCACCATACTTTAAAACCGGTTCCCACCATTTTTTTCAGCATGACTTTTGATGAAAAACGGACTTTTTTGTTTTTCATGTTATGGATCAGTTGGGCTTAGATAAAAGCTGTTGAAACCCTTTACCCCGCTTGGATTTGGTTAATACTTGGTTTATTGGCTGCGCACCATTGGATAGTACGTCACCATACTTTAAAACCGGTTCCCACCATTTTTTTCAGCATGACTTTTGATGAAAAACGGACTTTTTTGTTTTTTCATGTTATGGATCAGTTGGGCTTAGATAAAAGCTGTTGAAACCCTTTACCCCGCTTGGATTTGGTTAATACTTGGTTTATTGGCTGCGCACCATTGGATAGTACGTCACCATACTTTAAAACCGGTTCCCACCATTTTTGTCAGCATGACTTTTGATGAAAAACGGACTTTTTTGTTTTTCATGTTATGGATCAGTTGGGCTTAGATAAAAGCTGTTGAAACCCTTTACCCCGCTTGGATTTGGTTAATACTTGGTTTATTGGCTGCGCACCATTGGATAGTACGTCACCATACTTTAAAACCGGTTCCCACCATTTTTTTCAGCATGACTTTTGATGAAAAATCGGACTTTTTTGTTTTTCATGTTATGGATCAGTTGGGCTTAGATAAAAGCTGTTGAAACCCTTTACCCCGCTTGGATTTGGTTAATACTTGGTTTATTGGCTGCGCACCATTGGATAGTACGTCACCATACTTTAAAACCGGTTCCCACCATTTTTTTCAGCATGACTTTTGATGAAAAACGGACTTTTTTGTTTTTCATGTTATGGATCAGTTGGGCTTAGATAAAAGCTGTTGAAACCCTTTACCCCGCTTGGATTTGGTTAATACTTGGTTTATTGGCTGCGCACCATTGGATAGTACGTCACCATACTTTAAAACCGGTTCCCACCATTTTTTTCAGCATGACTTTTGATGAAAAACGGACTTTTTTGTTGTTCATGTTATGGATCAGTTGGGCTTAGATAAAAGCTGTTGAAACCCTTTACCCCGCTTGGATTTGGTTAATACTTAGTTTATTGGCTGCGCACCATTGGATAGTACGTCACCATACTTTAAAACCGGTTCCCACCATTTTTTTCAGCATGACTTTTGATGAAAAACGGACTTTTTTGTTTTTCATGTTATGGATCAGTTGGGCTTAGATAAAAGCTGTTGAAACCCTTTACCCCGCTTGGATTTGGTTAATACTTGGTTTATTGCCTGCGCACCATTGGATAGTACGTCACCATACTTTAAAACCGGTTCCCACCATTTTTTTCAGCATGACTTTTGATGAAAAACGGACTTTTTTGTTTTTCATGTTATGGATCAGTTGGGCTTAGATAAAAGCTGTTGAAACCCTTTACCCCCGCTTGGATTTGGTTAATACTTGGTTTATTGGCTGCGCACCATTGGATAGTACGTCACCATACTTTAAAACCGGTTCCCACCATTTTTTTCAGCATGACTTTTGATGAAAAACGGACTTTTTTGTTTTTTATGTTATGGATCAGTTGGGCTTAGATAAAAGCTGTTGAAACCCTTTACCCCGCTTGGATTTGGTTAATACTTGGTTTATTGGCTGCGCACCATTGGATAGTACGTCACCATACTTTAAAACCGGTTCCCACCATTTTTTTCAGCATGACTTTTGATGAAAAACGGACTTTTTTGTTTTTCATGTTATGGATCAGTTGGGCTTAGATAAAAGCTGTTGAAACCCTTTACCCCGCTTGGATTTGGTTAATACTTGGTTTATTGGCTGCGCACCATTGGATAGTACGTCACCATACTTTAAAACCGGTTCCCACCATTTTTTTCAGCATGACTTTTGATGAAAAACGGACTTTTTTGTTTTTCATGTTATGGATCAGTTGGGCTTAGATAAAAGCTGTTGAAACCCTTTACCCCGCTTGGATTTGGTTAATACTTGGTTTATTGGCTGCGCACCATTGGATAGTACGTCACCATACTTTAAAACCGGTTCCCACCATTTTTTTCAGCATGACTTTTGATGAAAAACGGACTTTTTTGTTTTTCATGTTATGGATCAGTTGGGCTTAGATAAAAGCTGTTGAAACCCTTTAACCCGCTTGGATTTGGTTAATACTTGGTTTATTGGCTGCGCACCATTGGATAGTACGTCACCATACTTTAAAACCGGTTCCCACCATTTTTTTCAGCATGACTTTTGATGAAAAACGGACTTTTTTGTTTTTCATGTTATGGATCAGTTGGGCTTAGATAAAAGCTGTTGAAACCCTTTACCCCGCTTGGATTTGGTTAATACTTGGTTTATTGGCTGCGCACTATTGGATAGTACGTCACCATACTTTAAAACCGGTTCCCACCATTTTTTTCAGCATGACTTTTGATGAAAAACGGACTTTTTTGTTTTTCATGTTATGGATCAGTTGGGCTTAGATAAAAGCTGTTGAAACCCTTTACCCCGCTTGGATTTGGATAATACTTGGTTTATTGGCTGCGCACCATTGGATAGTACGTCACCATACTTTAAAACCGGTTCCCACCATTTTTTTCAGCATGACTTTTGTTGAAAAACGGACTTTTTTGTTTTTCATGTTATGGATCAGTTGGGCTTAGCTAAAAGCTGTTGAAACCCTTTACCCCGCTTGGATTTGGTTAATACTTGGTTTATTGGCTGCGCACCATTGGATAGTACGTCACCATACTTTAAAACCGGTTCCCACCATTTTTTTCAGCATGACTTTTGATGAAAAACGGACTTTTTTGTTTTTCATGTTATGGATCAGTTGGGCTTAGATAAAAGCTGTTGAAACCCTTTACCCCGCTTGGATTTGGTTAATACTTGGTTTATTGGCTGCGCACCATTGGATAGTACGTTACCATACTTTAAAACCGGTTCCCACCATTTTTTTCAGCATGACTTTTGATGAAAAACGGACTTTTTTGTTTTTCATGTTATGGATGAGTTGGGCTTAGATAAAAGCTGTTGAAACCCTTTACCCCGCTTGGATTTGGTTAATACTTGGTTTATTGGCTGCGCACCATTGGATAGTACGTCACCATACTTTAAAACCGGTTCCCACCATTTTTTTCAGCATGACTTTTGATGAAAAACGGACTTTTTTGTTTTTCATGTTATGGATCAGTTGGGCTTAGATAAAAGCTGTTGAAACCCTTTACCCCGCTTGGATTTGGTTAATACTTGGTTTATTGGCTGCGCACCATTGGATAGTACGTCACCGTACTTTAAAACCGGTTCCCACCATTTTTTTCAGTTGTGAGTTGCTTTGGAAAATCGAGTGTTCCAACATATTCAAAATACTCAATTAAATAGAATTTACATATATACTAGGTATTGTGAATACATTTAACAACTTGCTTTTTGATAGCTCCATTCATTTTCACAAATAAATATTCAAACAGTCGGGAAATAAATATATTGTATTGGAAAAGCAACGACCAAATCAATTTGCATTCATTGTTGAAAACTGTTGAAATTGTTCTTTTTTTACAGGAAAACAAAACATACCAATTTCAGGAGTAAATAGTCTTAACAATAAATGCATTCCGAAGATAATATACAATTACACGCGAAAACTCATTTAAATCTCAACTTTTGATTTAGTATCAAATAATAGGTATTATGTGGTATATAGGTTAATAGGTTCATCAGTTATATATATAGTTTCATCCTCAACTCTGCGTCTGGAATTGCGTTACCAAATTCGTGATACTGTAATGCATATAAGCAAACAGTTTTAAGTTACGTATTGCATGATGTAATCGAATTAGCCAATCGAATTCACTCATAGACTGTATATCAGTTTGACTTAACTTTGATGTTGATTTGCAAAGTAGAAATTGAATCAAGGTACCCTTCGTTATAAAGAATAATTCTAAAATAGTATCGTTTCAAAGAGATGCAAAAATAAAATCTGTGATTCTATAAACACTCATTATTTATACATGATGTAATTTGTTTTGTTAATAGATGCTAATGTGCGATTAATGGGAGGTAGGTCCCCAAATGAAGGACGAGTTGAAGTTCTCCTTGCTGACCAGTGGAGCAATGTGTGTGACGATGGTTGGGATGATAATGACGCCGTCGTTGTATGCCGAATGTTAGGCATCGGGTAGATTTTTTTATATTAGTCTTTTAAATTGTACAATATTCTTACCTAATATGAACATGTTTTATTGTCGTCGCATTACTAGATATGACCAAGTAAGCGCGTAGACTGGTTCTGCTTTCAGCGGGCTTTCTTCTAAGTCTGTAAAGATTTGCGATCGTTTTTCCCTCTCCCTAGAAATTATATTTCATATGGATAATATCATATCATACATATGATATTTTGAATGAGATAAGATAATTATTATAATGACGCTTAAGCAATGCAATTGACAGATACTATTTATTGCCTTTCAATTCTTTTTAACTATCACTACACATGCACATCTGCATTACAAGATAACCGGGATTATTATAACTTTAAACCAAGTTATTGAATAAGTAGAACCCTAACATATTTCTAGAAAACATTGTAAAATGGCAGCCGAAAAAAGTCATTAAGTTGGGCTGTTATCATTAATTGCGAAGCTTTTTATAATAACTAAATCAACATAATTGAAACAGGTTTTGCAATCAAATGATGTTACCTGGACGTACATCAAGATGTTTTCTAAAAGTCCTCTAATGTGACCAGTTTTAACAGATAACCTTGTAAATCCTTTCTTGTCGGTCAAAATTAATACCGATCTGGCGAAGGTGTACAATTTTTTTTCGGCCATAGTCCAGATTGCATTTTCTACTACCTATTGAAGGGCGTAAATACCAATTTATTTAATATAATTATTGTTTACCGACCAGATTTATGTGGTGTTGTGCACCCCTGTGCGAAGCAAACAAGAAGTTTGTGTGAACAAAATTATCGGCGCATAACAAATAATTTTATCTACAGTTTTGGTACTTTTATGCTCAGGATATCGTTTAAACTCACACATACAACTTTTGAAACTTTCTTTTTTATTATTAATTTCATATCCACTAATAACAAATTAAAGCATACATATTATGTTTTTATAGCAGTAAAAAATGTAAAAAAAAATGTAATCGTTTGCTTCTAATGTTGTCTCCAAATAAATGTTCCAACAGCAATTAACATGATAAAAAGAGTTGGCATAGCGTTTAAATAAAAAAAAGGTTTTTTATATACTTATGAAGACTCATGCCCTGAGACGGGCATTTAAACTAGTTATAGAATAGTAGCATTTCATATACGACTAATATTTACTATTAAATTTAAATATTTTGTCATTGATGCACAAGAGAAAGAATTCAATCGTACTTTATCAAGTCACGAAAGGGTTCCTCCAAAAACTTGAAATGGGTGCACCAATGTTGTGTTTGTGTAAGACTTCTTTTTGTAGCTAATTTGTACCACGACATATTATGAAATGAAATTTCTATATTGTCCCCAAAATGTTTAATATTCCAATTTTGAGTATTTTGTAACGAAATCCGATAACTATTAATATAGATCTATTGTCGTTAGCATGGGGCACGCCACGAAAGAGGCCACATTCAGTGCGGGTTCCGGAACCATCGTGATGAATATGGTGAACTGTTTTGGAAATGAGACAAATCTGTTTGATTGTAAGCATGGAGGATGGAGACCATATTCCTGTAGTCACAGTGAGGATGCTGGAGTCATTTGCGGACACATACCAAGTAACTTGATCTTCTTATTCTGTCTTGTCCTTCAGATTATGAAACCCCGAGTCACAGTTTTATTATATGAGGCTACACTTCAGAAACAGTCGAAGTGACTTTTGAGTTATAGAACCAGTTACAACAAAATATAAGGAACAAACTCTAAGCTCTGACGTTGTATAACTTCCACTCAAGTACATGTTTTCAACCTTTGTTGCTTTCCTGCTCCTTGACTCTTCTCTTTAATATTGATTTCGTAAGATTTTACGCTCAGAAAATTTGTACGAAAAAAATTGAATGTGGTCACAGCTGATAATTTGATTGAGGTACTTTAAAAGAGTTCTGTTCACCATTTTCTTCGGTACGATATAACTTCTGTTGATGTAATAATCCAATTGAAAGTAATCTCTCTCTTTATATCTCCTACTCCCGTTTTAGCAGCACACACTGAGACAACAAATGAAAGTATTGCAAACCAAAGAAAATGTAAGAACATAGGGGTGTAGCGATAATAAAACCATCATTATTGGATTCCTCCAAAACTAGTTTTAAAGAATTTCAAAAGACAAAGGAAAAGACTTGTAGGCAGAGCCCGAATGAAGCCTTCATTTTAAGATTCTACGGAAACTAGTTCCACATAATTTCTGAAAGGCTTCAGCTAGTCAGCAGTAATGTGTTTATATTAATTAGCATTTAACAAATTATGCAAATCCGGTACAATTGGCAAGAGAAACAAGGTAAATATAATTTATCGCTAATAAATGATAGAAGCAATATAAAACAAATTATTTGTTGATGCTTAAAGGGAAAGCGCTTTTAGGAACTCAAAATATGTTGGGGTTTTAAAAAAAAACGTTTTTTATTGTCTAACTTATACCAATATGGACAACAATAGACGTATCAACTCTAACTTCAATCAAAAGGATATATATATATATATATATATATATATATATATATATATATATATATATATATATATATATATATATATATATATATATATATATATGCGTGTTTGTCATGATGTAGATACCCACGTAAGATTGATTGGAGACGGTTCAGCAAGAGAAGGACGGGTTGAAATTCTCCTCGCTGGAGAGTGGGGTACCGTGTGTGATGATGAGTGGGACGACAAAGACGCTACAGTTGTCTGTAGAATGCTTGGCTTCAGGTACAACTATCTTGTCAAAAGTGAATCACTCATTTTCAGGCTCTCTTAAAAATAAGTGTACTAGAAATTAAAAAAAATTATTTTTCTGCGTTAATACTAGTCTATTTTCATTTTATAGTTTAGTCGTTTCCCTGCAATGTACCTCGTCCATATAAAATTGATCTACTTTCATCGACTATTGAAAAATCTGGAGAAGAATTAATATCAAACTGAGCTGTTGGAGCATCATTCTCCTGATTTATAGTTACACCATATTCGGTTTTTTTTATCCAAAGTCGTTTTGCATTAAGACATTTGAAATGTGTTATGTTGTGCAGACCTTCCATTGAACGACACATCGAACATAAACATCTACAAAGGAAGAGACTTGTACAACTTTTAAAGCTTTTCACATTCCTATATTTCTTTAGACCAATACATACAAAAACCAATTGTGGACTTAAGGAATATGAATTTTTCTGTAATGGAACATTTTCATCCAGACGGTAATGAATAATGTTGTTTACAAATGTTTTACTGGTTAATACTAACTTGCTCCGTTTGTTTTTATTAAGTCATTGGTCACAGCTGCTCGCATTACAAAATCATGTAAAACTCTTCATGACCATATAAATTAAAAATAAATAAATAAGAGTCCTTTTTTGAAAATATAAACTGTTTCATGAAATAATATGATAACCTTGAGTTGATATTCAACAATATATATATATATATATATATATATATATATATATATATATATATATATATATATATATATATATATATATATATATATATATATATATATATCATCGTCAGTTATGGAATAGGTGCAATAGAGGCCGTCTTTGGTGAGGGTTCGGGGCCGATCTGGCTCAATAAGGTCAACTGCAAAGGAAACGAGACAAACCTGGCAGATTGCAAGCAAGGAGGATGGGGTCGACATTCTTGTAGTCATAGTGAGGATACTGGAGCTATCTGCATATAGCTCTAAGGCCTATGCCTTTGTTTAACTATATATGTTGATTTGTATACCAGTCTATGATATTTTACACTGCTGAACTCATTCAATATTTTGATGTACCTTTGTTGTATTCTAATTATGCATCATAAGATTGTATCACATTAAATTCAGATATTTTGACTCTTTATTTAACTAATAAATATGTAGAAGGTTAAAATGTATTGATGTGTCGTTATTTTAATGTAAATTCGCTATTTTGACAGGACTGGACTTACGTCACGAACATGAAGTCATTCAGTATCATATATCATAAACATATCTAAATATTTTGTTTCCATTGTTTGGCTGGCGACAACTATTGTGTCTTAATACGTCGACACAAAACATAATTAATTATTAAGCCAAGCACAAATGTTTGTAATGCCGAATTAACCAATACTCGTGGAAACAGTTACTTTTTTTTCTAAAATAAGTATAACGAAATGTTATGTGATGTTTGTTATGCTTTCTACATTGCCTTCTTGCATTAAAAGAAACTCTTTCTTAAAAAATATTACAACGCAATATTTTTCGAAGTTTGAGGATAACCTTTTAAAAACTTTTTTCAATCGTAACCAAGTTCATTTTATGACGTTTATATTTATTGGGATGTGTTACGACCCTATAGTCTTAAACAAAACAACAGACAGAAGCAGCAGCAGAGAGGGCGAATCAGACAACTTTATAGAAGCGTCTATTTGGCAAACCAAGAATTCCTCCAAAATCGAAAAAAAAAAGTTTCCTTTGGAGACGCAATTTATAAACCTCACGTTTTGAGGAGCGATATGCCTATCACCACCATCTGGGTCATTATTATGTTTGAGGATTGTTGTTTGTTTATTTTTTTTCCATGCGTCGTGAATCCTTTTAAAACCATCATCGATGGCACCACTGAGAGATCGTTTTAGTTCTGGTGAATTATAGCCTGGCAACTTAAACTCGGGAATGATATCTTCTATGCGTATATTAAATTTCTTTGCAAATTCTGTTCTCGTTTTAGGATTATTATGATCTTATATAAATCGAACAAATCGCGAATTGAAAAATTCCATGTCTGCGATAATTTTATTACACGCCTCTATGTATTTGATGGCTTCATCTCGGTTGGGTGAATTTTACTAATTTCTTCTATGAAGTTAATTTTCAATTTTTCAAAACTGGAATTCATATCTGTGAATTGTTTGTTCATGTTGAATTCCTTTATTACATAATACTTATCGTCCCTGGGTCCTTCTAACTAAACAAAACCATGAGCAAAACCAGAATGATCTAGTGGTTCAACATAATAACCTAAACTGTTTTCGTATCCACTGCCGCCATACCACCTACGATAACTATGATAATCCTCCTTAGTTGAAATATAGAATTTTTCGGTTTGGGTATATTAACGGTTTCTTGTCGAAGTTGGATTTCAGGCCATCCTAGCACGGTTCTTATCGAACTCTGATAGATGTCTACGACATACCCGGGCGAGCTTATCTCAATCGCGGATGATAACGTCAGCTCGTAAACTGTTATAGCGATTTTCGATTCTTTTCCAGTAATGGATTTTATTATGCGTTGTAATTCATTATTGATTTGTTCGATTTCGTAGGACCCAGATGGTATAGAAACAACATTCCAGTCTGGAGTTCCATCTTGTTTATTCTTACTCGCAAACAACAGGGAATTATTCGATTGCTGACCACCGAATGGTACTGATCTGATATTTGGCCAACTATGGTATATTCGTAGTTTTGCTAGTGCTATCTCCTTCACGGGAACCGCAGTAGGGAAATTTACACTGAATTCAGGGTTTGCTTAAATTATTGATATCATGCTGGTTTTCACTGGGGTGGTATTTTCCGCTATTCGTTGAAGTAGTTCTTGTGATGTTGCCATTGTTATTATATTCGTGTTGTTTTTCTACTTTTGACATCGAGGAATCATAAACACGTACCATCGCAGAAAACTCCTTATCGGATATTAATGTATCATCGAAGGATGACGATCTCATCGAGGATAATTGTGAGTACGGGGTGGACACAACATGGAACTTAACTACGTAATCCTGCAGTTTACGCTGGCTGCATGATGATTTTTGTTGTTGTTATTATTGAAATAATTCCCGCGATTGTTGTCGTCGCGGATATACAAATTGGAACAGCTATCGAGGCAATCATTGTTACCGAGGATAATATTATACCAGCTCCGGTGATTACACCTGATACCGAGTACACGGTAACGTCAACTGCGGTAATTCTTCGTCGGTATTTTCTATTTTTATCTGATACTCCACGGTGAGTGTTTTGAGTTTAGTTTGAAATTCTCTGACCTGATCATAGCGATACTGCTGTGACGTTGCCAATGATGACATTTTATTTATTACAACAAATTTCAAATTGCTGGCGTTAAATTTGTCAGCGTTGAAAATCCTATGGATTTTTAATTCAGTTGTTTACTTAAATCCGCTACGAATTCCACATACCATGTTACTGAAATCCTAGTCAAATTATTATCAGTGGATATTATTGTGAATCGTTCAGTTGTTTCCTTGTCGATGATCGTTGATATCATATTGTTGAGCCCAGATGAACTCGTTGATGAAATATTAAATTGAGTCAGCGACACTAATGTTAATCGATAAATACCTTTGACGGTCGCGGTGATATTTAATATGTTAGTGGATGGTGTCCACGTAAATGATTCGTGTTGGATCGCGTACACATTATTTACGATATTTTTGTTCGTGAGGGATTTGTATTTTTTCAAGTTTTTCTATCATCTTCGGTAGATCATCCCTGATGACATCGTTGGTCGTTTAAATATCTTCACGAACAACTTCTATTCGCCGATTAATCGCTGTTATTTGATCGAGTTTCGTGATAATACCAGCGAGATCTGTTTTGATTTCTTCGGGTTTAGCATTTTTACCAACAAATGTATCGACGGCATCATCGGATTTTTTTAAAGTTTTTACGTAACGTAGTAAATTGTTCGATATGAGCGTCATAATCGGATCGCAACTTTGACAAATTATCCATGTAGGCTTTTATCTCTGTTAATTTTGGTGTGGTCATCGGTGGATTTCCAAAGAAATCTAATAGAGGTTTGTCAATATTGTCAATAGTACCTTTTTTGTAATTCAGAAAACCGATCGAATTTAGTTATATGGTCGGTTTTTTTAATGGTTCTAAAATGTTAATTCTATCCACAATAGTTGAAATGAGAACACCCGGTTTGAGTTTAGCCTCCTTGGAAAACAACGCGATAGTATCTTCTACTGAGTCGCATTGTTTAACTAAAATATTATCAAGGGAAACATTACTAGTTTTCAATTTACCCTAACGATCATGAAATACAACTATTTCATTGGGATAAACACTGGCGAGGTTTAACATCTCAGATATTTCATCTTCGATTATTTTTTTTACATCACCGGTTGCAGATATTTCCGTGGTGGGTTTTTTTCAGGCTTGATAGAGATCTCCCCTAAATATCAATCATGTTATTTTATATAATTTCTCTCTAAAAAGCGATTACTCGTATATTCGTGTACGGTTTTGTGGGGTGGTTTTCCAGATGATGAAATAGCGTTGAGTACATCCAATACTCCTATGCCGCATATTGGTGGGTCATTCATTTTCTGTGTTGGTAGCGTGGAATACCAGATAGGATTTTTTAGGCGGTTTATATAACGCATAAACTCTTTAGGCGGTGCTAATCCATATGAATCGAAATAAACAATTGCACGCGGATCAATCGCGTATGCAACACAGTGAGTTCCAGGTCCGGTGTTGTTATCGAGATTAATGATATCGGTTTCAAAGCTGTTTGGTTGTTGTGGTAATTGATCTCTCATAAAGACACCTCTAAAGTTTTTTATCGCTACTTTTTTATCAGCATCGAGTAAATCAAAATTTGACATGGGAACTATAGGTTCTCGCGATGGAAAACCTTCGGCGATATCTGCGATATCGGAGGTAGTAAACTGTTCCTAGTCTCAGGCCGTACCATGAATACGGAGTTGTTGGTAGTCTTAGACCCTTTCCTGATCGTTTGTTTTTGTATCCTTGTCCGGTAGCTTTCTTTAGTGCCATCCCTACCGCGGTACCAACAGCTCCTAGAGCGGCGGCTTTTGCTACCGCTGGGGCCACGGCCGCAATCAACGCTGTTAACACAGCGAAAAGTGGGAGTATACCACCTGATTTTATCATGTTCTTAATTGCGGCCGCAGAGAGAGAGAGAGTGCCCTGAACACCTTTTTTATCTTTTATGGCATCATTGAAGTGTTTTATCTGACGAGTTGTCAATAATAGTTTATTCTGACCACCAGACATCTGATTGTCCTTCAGCGATATTGTGGTTCCACATTTTTTAGCTGATTCCGATTGCAATGTTTTAATTTGACCAGGAGTTAATGTAACGCTAACATGACTATATGACATTTTATTTAATACGAGATTGATCTAATTGTCTACATATTTTCCACTGGTGCATCAATTACTCTCATTCGTTCACCAACACCTTCGAGTAGCATTGATTTCTCGCTGAGAATGACGGCAACTGCTCTGTAACCACCAGCAGGAGGAGCGGCTACACGAGCTCTGAAATGTATGTCAACTACGGATTGTCTTGTCAAGTCAACGAGAAGTAATAGATGGGATATCGTTTTTTTAAAATACCATTGTGATATTTACAGATCAGTATCCACATTATTATCGCGTCCCATAAATGATAGCAAACGATGATACGCGCGTGCTATTTGGTTTTGTCCGGAATTAAGTAAAATATCCTCGGATGGTTCCTGTTGACCGTTTATCCTCAACCAGACTTCATTAACACCCAATTGATCAAATATGATATGGCTGTGTTCCTGAGAGTTTAATCGCGCTTTATCCTGTAACGCAATGAATATATGCCACGGCACAGAAACCCTTTGTTTCGATGCCATGTGCAAAGTGAATATACCATTAACAGTACTATCCATAGTATCTGTTGTTGTTGTTGTTGTTAGCCAACTTAGTAATGACTTTCCTCCATGATCCATAAATAATAGTAATTTTTCCTCTGCGGTGATTGATGGAGTCATTACTGGCATCCACAATGATATTTTTGATATAATGACTTTACCAGCAGCAACACCAGCACCACGCCAGATTGCATCATTATCACTACTTTTGCACTTCGCTCCAAAGATAACTTTTCTAACATATTTGCAAAATCCGAAAATATGATGCAGTGGAATCGCGCATGAAAATTGTCGACTCTGTCCTTGCAACATTGCTACGCGTGTTGCAAACCCCAAGTTGTGATTAGGATTAACGCTTTTTATAATATCAAAGGCAGCAGCTGGTCTTGCTTTGTGTACAAGAGAACCAACTGTTTGTGGATCAGATGCAGTAGCTTGTGGTTTCAGCAATTTAGTATACTGATTGTGCTCAGCGTGATCAGTGAGATCCTTTGAGAACATCATAGACGGACTTGCCGATCTTGTATAATCATGAGAATATCTTGCTAACCCCACTATTGTTGTGGCAACATCAACCTCACGCTCTATAGATTCAATTTCTCTGTTATCAATCATATATCTTGCAGTCTCGAATAGCGCCATGATATCATTATTGACAAAGCCAACTCGGATATTTGGGTCATCTGCATATGGTGTATCATTATGAGCAGCAACATTTGTTACGAGTTCTCCTTCTACTTTAATAAACACTTCAGAGGGTAGAAAGTATTTGCTGGTATCATGGACCTGAAGTTCAATTCTTGATCGAAGATCCCGTTGTACTGCATGATAGGAATAGAATTGATAATCGCGTACAGAATCATTCTTGGGCACTGGGGCGTCCATATCGAACGCTCTATCAGGAACCGATTTGAACATATTATTATATATTTCTTTATATAAATCGCGATCTCGCTGGCGATTTCAATCCACTTCCCGCTATCATATTTGCGGTAATATTTCCCTGAGTGTCACCGTGGTGCTATTTTTTTGATCCACCGCGTTGTTTTTTACTAATATTCGCGGGCATAATATACATAGATGGTAGTGGCCCAAATGACGAAGTCGTTGTTGGTTTCATTCTTTGCCAAACTAACGCTAGTTGTTTTTCTTTCGCCACGGAAAATGCTTTCCCGGCAACATCACCAACAGCGCTAATACCCTTATCACGAAAAACATCAACAGCTTTCATTGATAATTGTTTTGCGATTGGTGCTATTTTTGGAGCCATTCTTGCAAATAACCCTGCAATGGTATTGCCGAGACCATCTCCATAGTATGCTCTATAAACTGGCAATCGTGAATTTAATACATAGACCATGGTTGGTTTGTTGTGGTTGTAGTTTATGATCATCTTATTTAAATGACATTTATCTAATCGAATGACGAAGTCATCAAATTAATCACCAATGACAAAGTAATCAGCGACAACGTCATTAATGACAAAATGTCACAAAGTCATCAAATTAATCACTATGGTAACCGTCCGCTAGCTCATCAATAAACTCTCGGTATACACCAATATCCATGATACCACCCTCAAATAGTCGTCTTCAAATATCAGCTGCCACATTAATTATTTCCGGTGTGTTATTTCCGGCTCGTTTTCCTCTTACAAGAACATCTAATCGTGATATATCCCCAAGAATACCACCATTAGGACAACGAACCACTACCTGAAAACCCTCTTGGATATCAACTAATGAATTTTTCAGTTGTACCAGTTGCACCTTGTGCATCATCATCATCATCTTCTGTTCGATGAGATGGTGATTGACCACTCTTTTTCTTTTATCATTTGTTTATACGAATTAAAATTATTATCATCGTTTGAGATTTTAATTCCACCGTATTTTGCCAAAAATATTTTTTATACCAGGTGTCAAAGGTTTTTATAGAGTCTTCAAACCCATCATTAATTATTTTTCCCTTGTTCCCTTTATAAAATTTTTAACAGTAAAGTCAACTAATTCATCATCCGTGGAATCTTTAAATTTTTGCATCGCTTCTTCCGTAAATATTTTTTCAGGTGGATATATTCTCTCTCTCGAAATTTCTTCATCTTGAATAATATCACCCTGTTGTTCTTGTTCATCATCTTCTTCAATAATATCAACATGTTCCTGAAGTCGTGCAGCGGCTATTATATCACCAGGAAGTGTTTTGAAAGATTTCTTTGTTTGCTTGGATCACTTAGCTATTTTTTCAAGTACAGGAAGAAGGGCTGATTTTTTCAATCGTTGTTCCTCAGGAATATTTCCCCATATGACTTTTTCAGTGGTCGATACGACTTTCGAGGTTGCAGTGGTTATTGTTTTGGTTAATTGTTCAGTTTCCGTTGTGAAGTCGGTTTGAAATTCCTGTCTCGTTTGGAGCTTATTTCGATCGGAATCACGAATCGGAATAAATTTCTTAATAGCAGCTAATCATTTGCGTGCTAATCTAGTTGTTAGGGCTTCACCTACCATTATAAATATAATATACGATCTAAATTGTAAGTGAAAACTCACCCACCCAATAAATCACTATCATACCCGTCTATACAAATTCGTTCTATGCGAGTAAGCGCATACCTGTCTATAGAATTATTTGGGGCTTTATTGTATTACTCATACTTGCAAACATGTATTGGTATTGTACATGTTTGTGTTTAGAGTGTCAGAGATTTTTCTCTGTGTTGAGGTAACCAAAGGGGAATTTTCATTTTGTCTGATGAGTTCTTCTCTTATTGTTTAGATTTTCGAGATTATTGTGCGTTTGATTTCATATTGTTTGCCCAATTCACTTCTGACCTTTTCGACAGCAATGAACAGGGAGATAAATTTGTTGATGTCGTTACAGAATACAAGCGAGTCATTTACCGCGTGCTGAATTCGTTTCATCAACCCATATTGTTTGGCGAGGACATATCTATTATTCCGAGCGCTATCATCAAGATCATGAAATTCAGAGAGAATTTCACTACAATCTAATTTATCTGATAATTGTATTCCTTCATTTTTCAAATTTGAAATCTCAATTATAATGACATTCATTTTTTCGAAATTCATATATGAAATATTATATATCTAATAAAAAAATTAGAGGGTCAATTTTTACCAGTTTTTTGTATGATATGATGAACCCCATTTGGAACCACTCAGGTGTTATTCACATCTGAGAGGCCCAGAGGTACCACGAAGCATAGTCTCCGAGAGGGGATCTAACTCATCAAATAACGTGTTAGAACCCCAAGAAGGTATGGTTTGTGACTGGACGTCACATTACATATGGATATATAGATATATACATGGTATTTACAAGTATTTACAAGTATTTACAATGAAATGATATGTTATTAACAAGTATTTATGATGAAATGATATGGTATTTACAATGATATATCCAAATAGGACAGTACAACACAATACAACATATAACAATGGATTATAGGTGGACACACAGCACATACACACACGGGGCTGTTCTACATTCAAACTGAAACCACCATACCCCCAACAAAATCACCCGGGTTGAATGCAAAAATACATTCACACTGTGTGACGGCGTGTGACATATGGTGGTTTCACGGTTTGAATTACGAATGGCTTAAAGCCCCAATATTATAGGAGACAGCATGGTATATAAGCTAACTAATACATGAAACCAATAAAGTGGTGTGTGATTTTTATTCTTTCGTGTACTTAATTATGAGTATTGAAAGTATCTAAACGAAACCAAATGCTTGAAAAGCAAACAAAAAAAGAATACCACCTATTTGATTCATTTTCCTACAAAACAAATACTTGAAAAAAACATAAAAAAGAATAATTGATTATTTCCATTGAGATCCGTGACTACAACAAAGGAGTTATTGTTGTTATAAAACTACACACACAAGCCCACACGAGTGATTCCCCTTAATACTACATGTAATAATTTAAATGTAAACAAATTTAATTCTATGTCCAGTTCTCTTGGAAATCGCTGATTGATATATTTGTTCTGCAACATATCGTACTGAGGCTCTACAAATATCGAAATACTTTCCAGCTTCATTCATTATTGAAATATTCTTTCTTCGTCATTACCTGCATTAAATGATTTTATAGGTTTCGCATTTTTCGAGTGTTTTCCAGTCCTCCTCGTTTTGGTTTTTTTCACTCTGAGTAATAGACTGTAGATTCGATAAATAATTGTTCTTAGGATTGGAATCAATATGATCGATTACAAACCCATCTTTTATCAATCCCTGGAAACACTCGTATACAATTCTGTGACAGTAATATTTTTTTCACTGCAGCACTAAACATAAGATATCCAAGACCATTATCATGCCCTAATGGTTTCTTCAGTCTGCGGTGTCTGACAATACCATCACGAGATGCTTCATTATCGATAATCACAGGATGTGGTTGAAATTCTTGGTTCATTTATATACTATAAAATTATTTGTCTAATGTATTATTTGGTTTAATTATTACTTGGGAATCTTTCAATGTAGTCTTGAGGTGTTCTTATGTTTTTGTCTTTGACAGAGTCAGAGTTATTGATGGAGTTTTAAACGGAATCTTTGATGGAGTTCTTGACGTAATCTTTGATGGAATCTTTGATTCTATTATCATAATAGCGCTTTAACTCTTTGCATCACTTACCACCGCAATTGAAACATAACTGCGACATACCACGCACACCTCCTCCTTTGGTATTCTCACTTTGTGAGATAGCCTGCAGATTATCTAAAGAATTATCAGTTTTTATACCATTTATGTGATCAATCACAAGACGATCCTTGATCAATCTATTAAACGCCTCGTGGACGAATCTGTGACAATAATAATTTTTCCCTCCAGCGGTAAACATCAAATATCCTTGATTATTCACAACACCCACTGATTTCTTCAGTATGCGGTGTCTGACAATACCATCATGAGATGCTAAATACATGTAATTGGTAATCACTGGATGTGGTTGAAATTCTTGGTTCATTTATATAATATTATTTGTCTAATTAATTATTTGGTTTAACTATTACTTGAGAATCTATCAATGTAGTCTTGAGGTGTTCTTATGATTTTGTCATTGAGGCTGTCAGAGTCATTGATGGAGTTCTTGACGGAATTTTTGATGGAGTTTTTAATGGAATCTTCGTTTATCATAATAGCACTTTAGTTCTCTGTATCGCTTACCACCACAGATGAGACACAACTGCGACTTATCATGAACACCTACCCCACATCGTATGCAAGGTAAGGGCCCAAAACGTCCACGACGTACGCTTTGTAAATGATATCCACAGAATTCATTTCTGCATGATTTGTTACAATCGGTTACTGATCCTATCATAAGCCATTTGCAATGATTCATTATATAATACATTCTTTATTTAAATACTTGTTTTAATTATAATATGGAGGAGTTCGAGAGATTATCGAAACTTACGCCTTGGAAAAATGTTGAATTCAATCTCGATAGAGTTTCCACTGATGTACCAAATGGTCTCATAAGTGATAGAAGCATGATAGGTAGAATCCGTGATGGTTTTAATGAATTCAAGCGCGATGGAGCATCTCACTGTTCGTCAACATTTCGAATTGATGGTTGTGTTGATGCTACCATGAACGACGAAAGAGCAGCAGTGATAATCTCACATCTTGACAAAAAAAAGTATTTTTTAGAGTGAAATTCATTATCAGCTCAGAAACGGGGAATTGGATTATGCTCGACAAATTTAAACCCATCCTGAAAAATAAGAGAACTGTCACTGTGAGTCAGGATTCCAAACCAGGAATTCTGACTGGAATTGACAAACCGTATTACGAGAGATCCTATCCTGTAATAGCGGTTGTGTATGGGATCTATCCGATAAATGATAAACCGAGTATAGAAAAATTAAAACCCATGAAATTGTCAAAGATAAATTGTGTAGCAGGACGAATAATAGAGCATTTTACAAATGCGTTGCGTGGAAACAAATTGACGGATCTAAGACGCAAAAAAATAAATGAATGGGGATTAACAGTGAAGGAGAGCGGAGCAACAATTCAAGATATAGCCAAATTAGAAACATCATTAAGATTCCCAATAACAGTAATGACGATAACAGGAGAGGTATTAAACGAATCGAAATATAAATCAAAAGGAGCTCCAATAAAACTTATTGACCATAATGAACACGCGTGGACACCTGCGATAACAATATTTCCGCGGGATAGAACCATAAAATATCTACCCGTGGAGTTCTTGGGAGGAAACCTGCCCCAGGAGAAATTATTTGATATTATTTACGAGTTAAGTAAAAACGATCCTGTGTCAGTGTGGTTACTTCACCGTTTTGAAGACGAAGAGGGTAAATTCGATTAATTTGTAAGACCCAATGGCGAATTATACCGTACTGAAGCCCTCCACAACGAGATGAAAAAACTAGCTAGTGGTTTTTTAACGGATTACGACGAACAATTGTTAACAAACTGTTTTACAATACCGTCAGTTGCAGCTCATTTCACGAGAAAGAGAAATCTATGGAAACCAACACGCGCAGAATTTCTCTCAGATATCGAATCAAGCTGCTTGGATTATGGCCATGGTGGATTATGGAATACAAATTATGACCCCAAAAGTATTATTTCGGTTGATATGATTGCGTGTTATCCAGGGAGATTTTTTGGGTATGGAGAGTGTTCTGAGTACTTCAAAAGATTTGGACATCCCACGCACGAGATGACCCGTGTTGCGATTAATGGACCACTGCCCAATTTTGATTTAACCGGATTCCCTCGTGTGGTATCATTTGAATTGGCTACAGGACTTCATCCATGCTGTTATGTTTGATTTCGTAGACACATCTCTGAAAAACACTGGATGCCAATAGTGTTATTACGGTATATGATTGATTCTAAAATGCTAATATCGCTAATTGTCAATGAAGCAATTATATCATATCGGAAACACACTGAAGTTTGGTAACCACAACCCGATAGTCTACATAGTATAATCATCGAAAAAAAAAAAACAATTCCCCGATCTCGACGAAGAATATATCGTGAAATGGTCCAAAGAAATCATTGAAGTTAGAAATAAACACGCAAAAGATTTCGGTAGAAAAATAATTGGTAAGTTCCCACAGGGTGGAAAATACGACCATAAACGATATTCTTCGCGGTTGATTATAGATGATGCTGAATACGATTTTATAATCGCAGATGTAACATCTAGGGGTATATACGTCGATCGTAAAGACGCTTTCTTGTCCGATGGAAACCAATTAGGTACAATTATTACTTACACAGATGGAGAAAATCCTCAGTGTACGTTCTTAAGGTCGTATATGCTGGCATATGCTTCTATTAATTTAGTTTCGATGATAACTAGATTTCCTGACTCCCCAGTTAGAGTCGCCACTGATTCATTTTATATAGACGTAAAACATAAAGAAGCATACAAGCATATGAGTATGAACCTACAAGCATATTGATCCTAACCTACAAGCATATGAGTATGAACCTACAAGCATATTGATCCTAACCTACAAGCATATGAGTATGAACCTACAAGCATATTGATCCTAACCTACAAGCATATGAGTATGAACCTACAAGCATATTGATCCTAACCTACAAGCATATGAGTATGCATTTTAGAGTTTTGATCATTGTTATACAAATTCTGAGGGTAATCAGAGTTCGATGGCATATATATTTACAATATTTATTAGTTACAATTCTACTCTCTCTCTCTCTCTCTCTCTGTCTCTCTCTCTCTCTCTCTCTCTCTCTCTCTCTCTCTCTCTATATATATATATATATATATATATATATATATATATATATATATATATATATATATATATATATAAAATCATCCCTTGTTGCTGCATAACAAGTTCTCATTATTTCAGATTTTTTGTCATTTCAAGTCATTATTTAAAAAACACTTCTTAAGTAAAGTGGGAAACGTTTTTGAACTTGAAATTATTCTATAGCATAAAGCAAAGTGTTGTTCCATAGTTTGTTTAAAATCTAGCATGGCTGTATAGTAAAATTGTCCTACCAAAAGGTTTTATAGAGTATCGGTTTGGTTAGTATTAGAATGGATTTATTGGAACCAAACTGTAAAGAAGACAGGGTGGAGGTTCACTTAGAATTTACAATAGTCTTAATCAATACTATGTTACATTTTTGTATCTTTAAAACAAATTTCACATGAATATTTTCTTGGGAGTATTTTGAGATTACTATGACTAAGTAAGTTTATGAAATATCAATCTATATTTTTCATCCATCAATCAACAATTGCTTCAAACATCACTGGGGGCCATAGTTCAATCCATGTTTACATATTCGTGATCTTGGATGAGGCCAATAATGAGAAAAAGCCGTGTGTATTTATGCGGTGATCTAGCATCTTGTTCAATGGCTGACTGCGCAGCCAGTCATGACAACACAAAGGTATTGTTTCTACAGCGAAGAGGCAGAGTTCACAAACAAATCCATCTTCGCTGAATTAACCATTGGATATGATGCAACTACACTGAGCCAACCAATCAGACAAATATATCGGCTGTTATTTATCAACGATGTAACCAATCATGTAGCATTATGGATGAAGATGAGAAACTTTTTTTATAAAGGGCTTAGATAAAAGCTGTTGAAACCCTTTACCCCGCTTGGATTTGGTTAATACTTGGTTTATTGGCTGCGCACCATTGGATAGTACGTCACCATACTTTAAAACCGGTTCCCACCATTTTTTTCAGCATGACTTTTGATGAAAAACGGACTTTTTTGTTTTTCATGTTATGGATCAGTTGGGCTTAGATAGAAGCTGTTGAAACCCTTTACCCCGCTTGGATTTGGTTAATACTTGGTTTATTGGCTGCGCACCATTGGATAGTACGTCACCATACTTTAAAACCGGTTCCCACCATTTTTTTCAGCATGACTTTTGATGAAAAACGGACTTTTTTGTTTTTCATGTTATGGATCAGTTGGGCTTAGATAAAAGCTGTTGAAACCCTTTACCCCGCTTGGATTTTGTTAATACTTGGTTTATTGGCTGCGCACCATTGGATAGTACGTCACCATACTTTAAAACCGGTTCCCACCATTTTTTTCAGCATGACTTTTGATGAAAAACGGACTTTTTTGTTTTTCATGTTATGGATCAGTTGGGCTTAGATAAAAGCTGTTGAAACCCTTTACCCCGCTTGGATTTGGTTAATACTTGGTTTATTGGCTGCGCACCATTGGATAGTACGTCACCATACTTTAAAACCGGTTCCCACCATTTTTTTCAGCATGACTTTTGATGAAAAACGGACTTTTTTGTTTTTCATGTTATGGATCAGTTGGGCTTAGATAAAAGCTGTTGAAACCCTTTACCCCGCTTGGATTTGGTTAATACTTGGTTTATTGGCTGCGCACCATTGGATAGTACGTCACCATACTTTAAAACCGGTTCCCACCATTTTTTTCAGCATGACTTTTGATGAAAAACGGACTTTTTTGTTTTTCATGTTATGGATCAGTTGGGCTTAGATAAAAGCTGTTGAAACCCTTTACCCCGCTTGGATTTGGTTAATACTTGGTTTATTGGCTGCGCACCATTGGATAGTACGTCACCATACTTTAAAACCGGTTCCCACCATTTTTTTCAGCATGACTTTTGATGAAAAACGGACTTTTTTGTTTTTCATGTTAATGGATCAGTTGGGCTTAGATAAAAGCTGTTGAAACCCTTTACCCCGCTTGGATTTGGTTAATACTTGGTTTATTGGCTGCGCACCATTGGATAGTACGTCACCATACTTTAAAACCGGTTCCCAGCGGGGTAAAGGGTTTCAACAGCTTTTATCTAAGCCCAACTGATCCATAACATGAAAAACAAAAAAGTCCTTTTTTCATCAAAAGTCATGCTGAAAAAAATGGTGGGAACCGGTTTTAAAGTATGGTGACGTACTATCCAATGGTGCGCAGCCAATAAACCAAGTATTAACCAAATCCAAGCGGGGTAAAGGGTTTCAACAGCTTTTATCTAAGCCCAACTGATCCATAACATGAAAAACAAAAAAGTCCGTTTTTCATCAAAAGTCATGCTGAAAAAAATGGTGGGAACCGGTTTTAAAGTATGGTGACGTACTATCCAATGGTGCGCAGCCAATAAACCAAGTATTAACCAAATCCAAGCGGGGTAAAGGGTTTCAACAGCTTTTATCTAAGCCCAACTGATCCATAACATGAAAAACAAAAAAGTCCGTTTTTCATCAAAAGTCATGCTGAAAAAAAATGGTGGGAACCGGTTTTAAAGTATGGTGACGTACTATCCAATGGTGCGCAGCCAATAAACCAAGTATTAACCAAATCCAAGCGGGGTAAAGGGTTTCAACAGCTTTTATCTAAGCCCAACTGATCCATAACATGAAAAACAAAAAAGTCCGTTTTTTCATCAAAAGTCATTGCTGAAAAAAATGGTGGGAACCGGTTTTAAAGTATGGTGACGTACTATCCAATGGTGCGCAGCCAATAAACCAAGTATTAACCAAATCCAAGCGGGGTAAAGGGTTTCAAACAGCTTTTATCTAAGCCCAACTGATCCATAACATGAAAAACAAAAAAGTCCGTTTTTCATCAAAAGTCATGCTGAAAAAAATGGTGGGAACCGGTTTTAAAGTATGGTGACGTACTATCTAATGGTGCGCAGCCAATAAACCAAGTATTAACCAAATCCAAGCGGGGGTAAAGGGTTTCAACAGCTTTTATCTAAGCCCAACTGATCCATAACATGAAAAACAAAAAAGTCCGTTTTTCATCAAAAGTCATGCTGAAAAAAATGGTGGGAACCGGTTTTAAAGTATGGTGACGTACTATCCAATGGTGCGCAGCCAATAAACCAAGTATTAACCAAATCCAAGCGGGGTAAAGGGTTTCAACAGCTTTTATCTAAGCCCAACTGATCCATAACATGAAAAACAAAAAAGTCCGTTTTTCATCAAAAGTCATGCTGAAAAAAATGGTGGGAACCGGTTTTAAAGTATGGTGACGTACTATCCAATGGTGCGCAGCCAATAAACCAAGTATTAACCAAATCCAAGCGGGGTAAAGGGTTTCAACAGCTTTTATCTAAGCCCAACTGATCCATAACATGAAAAACAAAAAAGTCCGTTTTTCATCAAAAGTCATGCTGAAAAAAATGGTGGGAACCGGTTTTAAAGTATGGTGACGTACTATCCAATGGTGCGCAGCCAATAAACCAAGTATTAACCAAATCCAAGCGGGGTAAAGGGTTTCAACAGCTTTTATCTAAGCCCAACTGATCCATAACATGAAAAACAAAAAAGTCCGTTTTTCATCAAAAGTCATGCTGAAAAAAATGGTGGGAACCGGTTTTAAAGTATGGTGACGTACTATCCAATGGTGCGCAGCCAATAAACCAAGTATTAACCAAATCCAAGCGGGGTAAAGGGTTTCAACAGCTTTTATCTAAGCCCAACTGATCCATAACATGAAAAACAAAAAAGTCCGTTTTTCATCAAAAGTCATGCTGAAAAAAATGGTGGGAACCGGTTTTAAAGTATGGTGACGTACTATCCAATGGTGCGCAGCCAATAAACCAAGTATTAACCAAATCCAAGCGGGGTAAAGGGTTTCAACAGCTTTTATCTAAGCCCAACTGATCCATAACATGAAAAAACAAAAAAGTCCGTTTTTCATCAAAAGTCATGCTGAAAAAAATGGTGGGAACCGGTTTTAAAGTATGGTGACGTACTATCCAATGGTGCGCAGCCAATAAACCAAGTATTAACCAAATCCAAGCGGGGTAAAGGGTTTCAACAGCTTTTATCTAAGCCCAACTGATCCATAACATGAAAAACAAAAAAGTCCGTTTTTCATCAAAAGTCATGCTGAAAAAAATGGTGGGAACCGGTTTTAAAGTATGGTGACGTACTATCCAATGGTGCGCAGCCAATAAACCAAGTATTAACCAAATCCAAGCGGGGTAAAGGGTTTCAACAGCTTTTATCTAAGCCCAACTGATCCATAACATGAAAAACAAAAAAGTCCGTTTTTCATCAAAAGTCATGCTGAAAAAAATGGTGGGAACCGGTTTTAAAGTATGGTGACGTACTATCCAATGGTGCGCAGCCAATAAACCAAGTATTAACCAAATCCAAGCGGGGTAAAGGGTTTCAACAGCTTTTATCTAAGCCCAACTGATCCATAACATGAAAAACAAAAAAGTCCGTTTTTCATCAAAAGTCATGCTGAAAAAAATGGTGGGAACCGGTTTTAAAGTATGGTGACGTACTATCCAATGGTGCGCAGCCAATAAACCAAGTATTAACCAAATCCAAGCGGGGTAAAGGGTTTCAACAGCTTTTATCTAAGCCCAACTGATCCATAACATGAAAAACAAAAAAGTCCGTTTTTCATCAAAAGTCATGCTGAAAAAAATGGTGGGAACCGGTTTTAAAGTATGGTGACGTACTATCCAATGGTGCGCAGCCAATAAACCAAGTATTAACCAAATCCAAGCGGGGTAAAGGGTTTCAACAGCTTTTATCTAAGCCCAACTGATCCATAACATGAAAAACAAAAAAGTCCGTTTTTCATCAAAAGTCATGCTGAAAAAAATGGTGGGAACCGGTTTTAAAGTATGGTGACGTACTATCCAATGGTGCGCAGCCAATAAACCAAGTATTAACCAAATCCAAGCGGGGTAAAGGGTTTCAACAGCTTTTATCTAAGCCCAACTGATCCATAACATGAAAAACAAAAAAGTCCGTTTTTCATCAAAAGTCATGCTGAAAAAAATGGTGGGAACCGGTTTTAAAGTATGGTGACGTACTATCCAATGGTGCGCAGCCAATAAACCAAGTATTAACCAAATCCAAGCGGGGTAAAGGGTTTCAACAGCTTTTATCTAAGCCCAACTGATCCATAACATGAAAAACAAAAAAGTCCGTTTTTCATCAAAAGTCATGCTGAAAAAAATGGTGGGAACCGGTTTTAAAGTATGGTGACGTACTATCCAATGGTGCGCAGCCAATAAACCAAGTATTAACCAAATCCAAGCGGGGTAAAGGGTTTCAACAGCTTTTATCTAAGCCCAACTGATCCATAACATGAAAAACAAAAAAGTCCGTTTTTCATCAAAAGTCATGCTGAAAAAAATGGTGGGAACCGGTTTTAAAGTATGGTGACGTACTATCCAATGGTGCGCAGCCAATAAACCAAGTATTAACCAAATCCAAGCGGGGTAAAGGGTTTCAACAGCTTTTATCTAAGCCCAACTGATCCATAACATGAAAAACAAAAAAGTCCGTTTTTCATCAAAAGTCATGCTGAAAAAAATGGTGGGAACCGGTTTTAAAGTATGGTGACGTACTATCCAATGGTGCGCAGCCAATAAACCAAGTATTAACCAAATCCAAGCGGGGTAAAGGGTTTCAACAGCTTTTATCTAAGCCCAACTGATCCATAACATGAAAAACAAAAAAGTCCGTTTTTCATCAAAAGTCATGCTGAAAAAAATGGTGGGAACCGGTTTTAAAGTATGGTGACGTACTATCCAATGGTGCGCAGCCAATAAACCAAGTATTAACCAAATCCAAGCGGGGTAAAGGGTTTCAACAGCTTTTATCTAAGCCCAACTGATCCATAACATGAAAAACAAAAAAGTCCGTTTTTCATCAAAAGTCATGCTGAAAAAAATGGTGGGAACCGGTTTTAAAGTATGGTGACGTACTATCCAATGGTGCGCAGCCAATAAACCAAGTATTAACCAAATCCAAGCGGGGTAAAGGGTTTCAACAGCTTTTATCTAAGCCCAACTGATCCATAACATGAAAAACAAAAAAGTCCGTTTTTCATCAAAAGTCATGCTGAAAAAAATGGTGGGAACCGGTTTTAAAGTATGGTGACGTACTATCCAATGGTGCGCAGCCAATAAACCAAGTATTAACCAAATCCAAGCGGGGTAAAGGGTTTCAACAGCTTTTATCTAAGCCCAACTGATCCATAACATGAAAAACAAAAAAGTCCGTTTTTCATCAAAAGTCATGCTGAAAAAAATGGTGGGAACCGGTTTTAAAGTATGGTGACGTACTATCCAATGGTGCGCAGCCAATAAACCAAGTATTAACCAAATCCAAGCGGGGTAAAGGGTTTCAACAGCTTTTATCTAAGCCCAACTGATCCATAACATGAAAAACAAAAAAGTCCGTTTTTCATCAAAAGTCATGCTGAAAAAAATGGTGGGAACCGGTTTTAAAGTATGGTGACGTACTATCCAATGGTGCGCAGCCAATAAACCAAGTATTAACCAAATCCAAGCGGGGTAAAGGGTTTCAACAGCTTTTATCTAAGCCCAACTGATCCATAACATGAAAAACAAAAAAGTCCGTTTTTCATCAAAAGTCATGCTGAAAAAAATGGTGGGAACCGGTTTTAAAGTATGGTGACGTACTATCCAATGGTGCGCAGCCAATAAACCAAGTATTAACCAAATCCAAGCGGGGTAAAGGGTTTCAACAGCTTTTATCTAAGCCCAACTGATCCATAACATGAAAAACAAAAAAGTCCGTTTTTCATCAAAAGTCATGCTGAAAAAAATGGTGGGAACCGGTTTTAAAGTATGGTGACGTACTATCCAATGGTGCGCAGCCAATAAACCAAGTATTAACCAAATCCAAGCGGGGTAAAGGGTTTCAACAGCTTTTATCTAAGCCCAACTGATCCATAACATGAAAAACAAAAAAGTCCGTTTTTCATCAAAAGTCATGCTGAAAAAAATGGTGGGAACCGGTTTTAAAGTATGGTGACGTACTATCCAATGGTGCGCAGCCAATAAACCAAGTATTAACCAAATCCAAGCGGGGTAAAGGGTTTCAACAGCTTTTATCTAAGCCCAACTGATCCATAACATGAAAAACAAAAAAGTCCGTTTTTCATCAAAAGTCATGCTGAAAAAAATGGTGGGAACCGGTTTTAAAGTATGGTGACGTACTATCCAATGGTGCGCAGCCAATAAACCAAGTATTAACCAAATCCAAGCGGGGTAAAGGGTTTCAACAGCTTTTATCTAAGCCCAACTGATCCATAACATGAAAAACAAAAAAGTCCGTTTTTCATCAAAAGTCATGCTGAAAAAAATGGTGGGAACCGGTTTTAAAGTATGGTGACGTACTATCCAATGGTGCGCAGCCAATAAACCAAGTATTAACCAAATCCAAGCGGGGTAAAGGGTTTCAACAGCTTTTATCTAAGCCCAACTGATCCATAACATGAAAAACAAAAAAGTCCGTTTTTCATCAAAAGTCATGCTGAAAAAAATGGTGGGAACCGGTTTTAAAGTATGGTGACGTACTATCCAATGGTGCGCAGCCAATAAACCAAGTATTAACCAAATCCAAGCGGGGTAAAGGGTTTCAACAGCTTTTATCTAAGCCCAACTGATCCATAACATGAAAAACAAAAAAGTCCGTTTTTCATCAAAAGTCATGCTGAAAAAAATGGTGGGAACCGGTTTTAAAGTATGGTGACGTACTATCCAATGGTGCGCAGCCAATAAACCAAGTATTAACCAAATCCAAGCGGGGTAAAGGGTTTCAACAGCTTTTATCTAAGCCCAACTGATCCATAACATGAAAAACAAAAAAGTCCGTTTTTCATCAAAAGTCATGCTGAAAAAAATGGTGGGAACCGGTTTTAAAGTATGGTGACGTACTATCCAATGGTGCGCAGCCAATAAACCAAGTATTAACCAAATCCAAGCGGGGTAAAGGGTTTCAACAGCTTTTATCTAAGCCCAACTGATCCATAACATGAAAAACAAAAAAGTCCGTTTTTCATCAAAAGTCATGCTGAAAAAAATGGTGGGAACCGGTTTTAAAGTATGGTGACGTACTATCCAATGGTGCGCAGCCAATAAACCAAGTATTAACCAAATCCAAGCGGGGTAAAGGGTTTCAACAGCTTTTATCTAAGCCCAACTGATCCATAACATGAAAAACAAAAAAGTCCGTTTTTCATCAAAAGTCATGCTGAAAAAAATGGTGGGAACCGGTTTTAAAGTATGGTGACGTACTATCCAATGGTGCGCAGCCAATAAACCAAGTATTAACCAAATCCAAGCGGGGTAAAGGGTTTCAACAGCTTTTATCTAAGCCCAACTGATCCATAACATGAAAAACAAAAAAGTCCGTTTTTCATCAAAAGTCATGCTGAAAAAAATGGTGGGAACCGGTTTTAAAGTATGGTGACGTACTATCCAATGGTGCGCAGCCAATAAACCAAGTATTAACCAAATCCAAGCGGGGTAAAGGGTTTCAACAGCTTTTATCTAAGCCCAACTGATCCATAACATGAAAAACAAAAAAGTCCGTTTTTCATCAAAAGTCATGCTGAAAAAAATGGTGGGAACCGGTTTTAAAGTATGGTGACGTACTATCCAATGGTGCGCAGCCAATAAACCAAGTATTAACCAAATCCAAGCGGGGTAAAGGGTTTCAACAGCTTTTATCTAAGCCCAACTGATCCATAACATGAAAAACAAAAAAGTCCGTTTTTCATCAAAAGTCATGCTGAAAAAAATGGTGGGAACCGGTTTTAAAGTATGGTGACGTACTATCCAATGGTGCGCAGCCAATAAACCAAGTATTAACCAAATCCAAGCGGGGTAAAGGGTTTCAACAGCTTTTATCTAAGCCCAACTGATCCATAACATGAAAAACAAAAAAGTCCGTTTTTCATCAAAAGTCATGCTGAAAAAAATGGTGGGAACCGGTTTTAAAGTATGGTGACGTACTATCCAATGGTGCGCAGCCAATAAACCAAGTATTAACCAAATCCAAGCGGGGTAAAGGGTTTCAACAGCTTTTATCTAAGCCCAACTGATCCATAACATGAAAAACAAAAAAGTCCGTTTTTCATCAAAAGTCATGCTGAAAAAAATGGTGGGAACCGGTTTTAAAGTATGGTGACGTACTATCCAATGGTGCGCAGCCAATAAACCAAGTATTAACCAAATCCAAGCGGGGTAAAGGGTTTCAACAGCTTTTATCTAAGCCCAACTGATCCATAACATGAAAAACAAAAAAGTCCGTTTTTCATCAAAAGTCATGCTGAAAAAAATGGTGGGAACCGGTTTTAAAGTATGGTGACGTACTATCCAATGGTGCGCAGCCAATAAACCAAGTATTAACCAAATCCAAGCGGGGTAAAGGGTTTCAACAGCTTTTATCTAAGCCCAACTGATCCATAACATGAAAAACAAAAAAGTCCGTTTTTCATCAAAAGTCATGCTGAAAAAAATGGTGGGAACCGGTTTTAAAGTATGGTGACGTACTATCCAATGGTGCGCAGCCAATAAACCAAGTATTAACCAAATCCAAGCGGGGTAAAGGGTTTCAACAGCTTTTATCTAAGCCCAACTGATCCATAACATGAAAAACAAAAAAGTCCGTTTTTCATCAAAAGTCATGCTGAAAAAAATGGTGGGAACCGGTTTTAAAGTATGGTGACGTACTATCCAATGGTGCGCAGCCAATAAACCAAGTATTAACCAAATCCAAGCGGGGTAAAGGGTTTCAACAGCTTTTATCTAAGCCCAACTGATCCATAACATGAAAAACAAAAAAGTCCGTTTTTCATCAAAAGTCATGCTGAAAAAAATGGTGGGAACCGGTTTTAAAGTATGGTGACGTACTATCCAATGGTGCGCAGCCAATAAACCAAGTATTAACCAAATCCAAGCGGGGTAAAGGGTTTCAACAGCTTTTATCTAAGCCCAACTGATCCATAACATGAAAAACAAAAAAGTCCGTTTTTCATCAAAAGTCATGCTGAAAAAAATGGTGGGAACCGGTTTTAAAGTATGGTGACGTACTATCCAATGGTGCGCAGCCAATAAACCAAGTATTAACCAAATCCAAGCGGGGTAAAGGGTTTCAACAGCTTTTATCTAAGCCCAACTGATCCATAACATGAAAAACAAAAAAGTCCGTTTTTCATCAAAAGTCATGCTGAAAAAAATGGTGGGAACCGGTTTTAAAGTATGGTGACGTACTATCCAATGGTGCGCAGCCAATAAACCAAGTATTAACCAAATCCAAGCGGGGTAAAGGGTTTCAACAGCTTTTATCTAAGCCCAACTGATCCATAACATGAAAAACAAAAAAGTCCGTTTTTCATCAAAAGTCATGCTGAAAAAAATGGTGGGAACCGGTTTTAAAGTATGGTGACGTACTATCCAATGGTGCGCAGCCAATAAACCAAGTATTAACCAAATCCAAGCGGGGTAAAGGGTTTCAACAGCTTTTATCTAAGCCCAACTGATCCATAACATGAAAAACAAAAAAGTCCGTTTTTCATCAAAAGTCATGCTGAAAAAAATGGTGGGAACCGGTTTTAAAGTATGGTGACGTACTATCCAATGGTGCGCAGCCAATAAACCAAGTATTAACCAAATCCAAGCGGGGTAAAGGGTTTCAACAGCTTTTATCTAAGCCCAACTGATCCATAACATGAAAAACAAAAAAGTCCGTTTTTCATCAAAAGTCATGCTGAAAAAAATGGTGGGAACCGGTTTTAAAGTATGGTGACGTACTATCCAATGGTGCGCAGCCAATAAACCAAGTATTAACCAAATCCAAGCGGGGTAAAGGGTTTCAACAGCTTTTATCTAAGCCCAACTGATCCATAACATGAAAAACAAAAAAGTCCGTTTTTCATCAAAAGTCATGCTGAAAAAAATGGTGGGAACCGGTTTTAAAGTATGGTGACGTACTATCCAATGGTGCGCAGCCAATAAACCAAGTATTAACCAAATCCAAGCGGGGTAAAGGGTTTCAACAGCTTTTATCTAAGCCCAACTGATCCATAACATGAAAAACAAAAAAGTCCGTTTTTCATCAAAAGTCATGCTGAAAAAAATGGTGGGAACCGGTTTTAAAGTATGGTGACGTACTATCCAATGGTGCGCAGCCAATAAACCAAGTATTAACCAAATCCAAGCGGGGTAAAGGGTTTCAACAGCTTTTATCTAAGCCCAACTGATCCATAACATGAAAAACAAAAAAGTCCGTTTTTCATCAAAAGTCATGCTGAAAAAAATGGTGGGAACCGGTTTTAAAGTATGGTGACGTACTATCCAATGGTGCGCAGCCAATAAACCAAGTATTAACCAAATCCAAGCGGGGTAAAGGGTTTCAACAGCTTTTATCTAAGCCCAACTGATCCATAACATGAAAAACAAAAAAGTCCGTTTTTCATCAAAAGTCATGCTGAAAAAAATGGTGGGAACCGGTTTTAAAGTATGGTGACGTACTATCCAATGGTGCGCAGCCAATAAACCAAGTATTAACCAAATCCAAGCGGGGTAAAGGGTTTCAACAGCTTTTATCTAAGCCCAACTGATCCATAACATGAAAAACAAAAAAGTCCGTTTTTCATCAAAAGTCATGCTGAAAAAAATGGTGGGAACCGGTTTTAAAGTATGGTGACGTACTATCCAATGGTGCGCAGCCAATAAACCAAGTATTAACCAAATCCAAGCGGGGTAAAGGGTTTCAACAGCTTTTATCTAAGCCCAACTGATCCATAACATGAAAAACAAAAAAGTCCGTTTTTCATCAAAAGTCATGCTGAAAAAAATGGTGGGAACCGGTTTTAAAGTATGGTGACGTACTATCCAATGGTGCGCAGCCAATAAACCAAGTATTAACCAAATCCAAGCGGGGTAAAGGGTTTCAACAGCTTTTATCTAAGCCCAACTGATCCATAACATGAAAAACAAAAAAGTCCGTTTTTCATCAAAAGTCATGCTGAAAAAAATGGTGGGAACCGGTTTTAAAGTATGGTGACGTACTATCCAATGGTGCGCAGCCAATAAACCAAGTATTAACCAAATCCAAGCGGGGTAAAGGGTTTCAACAGCTTTTATCTAAGTCCAACTGATCCATAACATGAAAAACAAAAATGTCCGTTTTTCATCAAAAGTCATGCTGAAAAAAATGGTGGGAACCGGTTTTAAAGTATGGTGACGTACTATCCAATGGTGCGCAGCCAATAAACCAAGTATTAACCAAATCCAAGCGGGGTAAAGGGTTTCAACAGCTTTTATCTAAGCCCAACTGATCCATAACATGAAAAACAAAAAAGTCCGTTTTTCATCAAAAGTCATGCTGAAAAAAATGGTGGGAACCGGTTTTAAAGTATGGTGACGTACTATCCAATGGTGCGCAGCCAATAAACCAAGTATTAACCAAATCCAAGCGGGGTAAAGGGTTTCAACAGCTTTTATCTAAGCCCAACTGATCCATAACATGAAAAACAAAAAAGTCCGTTTTTCATCAAAAGTCATGCTGAAAAAAATGGTGGGAACCGGTTTTAAAGTATGGTGACGTACTATCCAATGGTGCGCAGCCAATAAACCAAGTATTAACCAAATCCAAGCGGGGTAAAGGGTTTCAACAGCTTTTATCTAAGCCCAACTGATCCATAACATGAAAAACAAAAAAGTCCGTTTTTCATCAAAAGTCATGCTGAAAAAAATGGTGGGAACCGGTTTTAAAGTATGGTGACGTACTATCCAATGGTGCGCAGCCAATAAACCAAGTATTAACCAAATCCAAGCGGGGTAAAGGGTTTCAACAGCTTTTATCTAAGCCCAACTGATCCATAACATGAAAAACAAAAAAGTCCGTTTTTCATCAAAAGTCATGCTGAAAAAAATGGTGGGAACCGGTTTTAAAGTATGGTGACGTACTATCCAATGGTGCGCAGCCAATAAACCAAGTATTAACCAAATCCAAGCGGGGTAAAGGGTTTCAACAGCTTTTATCTAAGCCCAACTGATCCATAACATGAAAAACAAAAAAGTCCGTTTTTCATCAAAAGTCATGCTGAAAAAAATGGTGGGAACCGGTTTTAAAGTATGGTGACGTACTATCCAATGGTGCGCAGCCAATAAACCAAGTATTAACCAAATCCAAGCGGGGTAAAGGGTTTCAACAGCTTTTATCTAAGCCCAACTGATCCATAACATGAAAAACAAAAAAGTCCGTTTTTCATCAAAAGTCATGCTGAAAAAAATGGTGGGAACCGGTTTTAAAGTATGGTGACGTACTATCCAATGGTGCGCAGCCAATAAACCAAGTATTAACCAAATCCAAGCGGGGTAAAGGGTTTCAACAGCTTTTATCTAAGCCCAACTGATCCATAACATGAAAAACAAAAAAGTCCGTTTTTCATCAAAAGTCATGCTGAAAAAAATGGTGGGAACCGGTTTTAAAGTATGGTGACGTACTATCCAATGGTGCGCAGCCAATAAACCAAGTATTAACCAAATCCAAGCGGGGTAAAGGGTTTCAACAGCTTTTATCTAAGCCCAACTGATCCATAACATGAAAAACAAAAAAGTCCGTTTTTCATCAAAAGTCATGCTGAAAAAAATGGTGGGAACCGGTTTTAAAGTATGGTGACGTACTATCCAATGGTGCGCAGCCAATAAACCAAGTATTAACCAAATCCAAGCGGGGTAAAGGGTTTCAACAGCTTTTATCTAAGCCCAACTGATCCATAACATGAAAAACAAAAAAGTCCGTTTTTCATCAAAAGTCATGCTGAAAAAAATGGTGGGAACCGGTTTTAAAGTATGGTGACGTACTATCCAATGGTGCGCAGCCAATAAACCAAGTATTAACCAAATCCAAGCGGGGTAAAGGGTTTCAACAGCTTTTATCTAAGCCCAACTGATCCATAACATGAAAAACAAAAAAGTCCGTTTTTCATCAAAAGTCATGCTGAAAAAAATGGTGGGAACCGGTTTTAAAGTATGGTGACGTACTATCCAATGGTGCGCAGCCAATAAACCAAGTATTAACCAAATCCAAGCGGGGTAAAGGGTTTCAACAGCTTTTATCTAAGCCCAACTGATCCATAACATGAAAAACAAAAAAGTCCGTTTTTCATCAAAAGTCATGCTGAAAAAAATGGTGGGAACCGGTTTTAAAGTATGGTGACGTACTATCCAATGGTGCGCAGCCAATAAACCAAGTATTAACCAAATCCAAGCGGGGTAAAGGGTTTCAACAGCTTTTATCTAAGCCCAACTGATCCATAACATGAAAAACAAAAAAGTCCGTTTTTCATCAAAAGTCATGCTGAAAAAAATGGTGGGAACCGGTTTTAAAGTATGGTGACGTACTATCCAATGGTGCGCAGCCAATAAACCAAGTATTAACCAAATCCAAGCGGGGTAAAGGGTTTCAACAGCTTTTATCTAAGCCCAACTGATCCATAACATGAAAAACAAAAAAGTCCGTTTTTCATCAAAAGTCATGCTGAAAAAAATGGTGGGAACCGGTTTTAAAGTATGGTGACGTACTATCCAATGGTGCGCAGCCAATAAACCAAGTATTAACCAAATCCAAGCGGGGTAAAGGGTTTCAACAGCTTTTATCTAAGCCCAACTGATCCATAACATGAAAAACAAAAAAGTCCGTTTTTCATCAAAAGTCATGCTGAAAAAAATGGTGGGAACCGGTTTTAAAGTATGGTGACGTACTATCCAATGGTGCGCAGCCAATAAACCAAGTATTAACCAAATCCAAGCGGGGTAAAGGGTTTCAACAGCTTTTATCTAAGCCCAACTGATCCATAACATGAAAAACAAAAAAGTCCGTTTTTCATCAAAAGTCATGCTGAAAAAAATGGTGGGAACCGGTTTTAAAGTATGGTGACGTACTATCCAATGGTGCGCAGCCAATAAACCAAGTATTAACCAAATCCAAGCGGGGTAAAGGGTTTCAACAGCTTTTATCTAAGCCCAACTGATCCATAACATGAAAAACAAAAAAGTCCGTTTTTCATCAAAAGTCATGCTGAAAAAAATGGTGGGAACCGGTTTTAAAGTATGGTGACGTACTATCCAATGGTGCGCAGCCAATAAACCAAGTATTAACCAAATCCAAGCGGGGTAAAGGGTTTCAACAGCTTTTATCTAAGCCCAACTGATCCATAACATGAAAAACAAAAAAGTCCGTTTTTCATCAAAAGTCATGCTGAAAAAAATGGTGGGAACCGGTTTTAAAGTATGGTGACGTACTATCCAATGGTGCGCAGCCAATAAACCAAGTATTAACCAAATCCAAGCGGGGTAAAGGGTTTCAACAGCTTTTATCTAAGCCCAACTGATCCATAACATGAAAAACAAAAAAGTCCGTTTTTCATCAAAAGTCATGCTGAAAAAAATGGTGGGAACCGGTTTTAAAGTATGGTGACGTACTATCCAATGGTGCGCAGCCAATAAACCAAGTATTAACCAAATCCAAGCGGGGTAAAGGGTTTCAACAGCTTTTATCTAAGCCCAACTGATCCATAACATGAAAAACAAAAAAGTCCGTTTTTCATCAAAAGTCATGCTGAAAAAAATGGTGGGAACCGGTTTTAAAGTATGGTGACGTACTATCCAATGGTGCGCAGCCAATAAACCAAGTATTAACCAAATCCAAGCGGGGTAAAGGGTTTCAACAGCTTTTATCTAAGCCCAACTGATCCATAACATGAAAAACAAAAAAGTCCGTTTTTCATCAAAAGTCATGCTGAAAAAAATGGTGGGAACCGGTTTTAAAGTATGGTGACGTACTATCCAATGGTGCGCAGCCAATAAACCAAGTATTAACCAAATCCAAGCGGGGTAAAGGGTTTCAACAGCTTTTATCTAAGCCCAACTGATCCATAACATGAAAAACAAAAAAGTCCGTTTTTCATCAAAAGTCATGCTGAAAAAAATGGTGGGAACCGGTTTTAAAGTATGGTGACGTACTATCCAATGGTGCGCAGCCAATAAACCAAGTATTAACCAAATCCAAGCGGGGTAAAGGGTTTCAACAGCTTTTATCTAAGCCCAACTGATCCATAACATGAAAAACAAAAAAGTCCGTTTTTCATCAAAAGTCATGCTGAAAAAAATGGTGGGAACCGGTTTTAAAGTATGGTGACGTACTATCCAATGGTGCGCAGCCAATAAACCAAGTATTAACCAAATCCAAGCGGGGTAAAGGGTTTCAACAGCTTTTATCTAAGCCCAACTGATCCATAACATGAAAAACAAAAAAGTCCGTTTTTCATCAAAAGTCATGCTGAAAAAAATGGTGGGAACCGGTTTTAAAGTATGGTGACGTACTATCCAATGGTGCGCAGCCAATAAACCAAGTATTAACCAAATCCAAGCGGGGTAAAGGGTTTCAACAGCTTTTATCTAAGCCCAACTGATCCATAACATGAAAAACAAAAAAGTCCGTTTTTCATCAAAAGTCATGCTGAAAAAAATGGTGGGAACCGGTTTTAAAGTATGGTGACGTACTATCCAATGGTGCGCAGCCAATAAACCAAGTATTAACCAAATCCAAGCGGGGTAAAGGGTTTCAACAGCTTTTATCTAAGCCCAACTGATCCATAACATGAAAAACAAAAAAGTCCGTTTTTCATCAAAAGTCATGCTGAAAAAAATGGTGGGAACCGGTTTTAAAGTATGGTGACGTACTATCCAATGGTGCGCAGCCAATAAACCAAGTATTAACCAAATCCAAGCGGGGTAAAGGGTTTCAACAGCTTTTATCTAAGCCCAACTGATCCATAACATGAAAAACAAAAAAGTCCGTTTTTCATCAAAAGTCATGCTGAAAAAAATGGTGGGAACCGGTTTTAAAGTATGGTGACGTACTATCCAATGGTGCGCAGCCAATAAACCAAGTATTAACCAAATCCAAGCGGGGTAAAGGGTTTCAACAGCTTTTATCTAAGCCCAACTGATCCATAACATGAAAAACAAAAAAGTCCGTTTTTCATCAAAAGTCATGCTGAAAAAAATGGTGGGAACCGGTTTTAAAGTATGGTGACGTACTATCCAATGGTGCGCAGCCAATAAACCAAGTATTAACCAAATCCAAGCGGGGTAAAGGGTTTCAACAGCTTTTATCTAAGCCCAACTGATCCATAACATGAAAAACAAAAAAGTCCGTTTTTCATCAAAAGTCATGCTGAAAAAAATGGTGGGAACCGGTTTTAAAGTATGGTGACGTACTATCCAATGGTGCGCAGCCAATAAACCAAGTATTAACCAAATCCAAGCGGGGTAAAGGGTTTCAACAGCTTTTATCTAAGCCCAACTGATCCATAACATGAAAAACAAAAAAGTCCGTTTTTCATCAAAAGTCATGCTGAAAAAAATGGTGGGAACCGGTTTTAAAGTATGGTGACGTACTATCCAATGGTGCGCAGCCAATAAACCAAGTATTAACCAAATCCAAGCGGGGTAAAGGGTTTCAACAGCTTTTATCTAAGCCCAACTGATCCATAACATGAAAAACAAAAAAGTCCGTTTTTCATCAAAAGTCATGCTGAAAAAAATGGTGGGAACCGGTTTTAAAGTATGGTGACGTACTATCCAATGGTGCGCAGCCAATAAACCAAGTATTAACCAAATCCAAGCGGGGTAAAGGGTTTCAACAGCTTTTATCTAAGCCCAACTGATCCATAACATGAAAAACAAAAAAGTCCGTTTTTCATCAAAAGTCATGCTGAAAAAAATGGTGGGAACCGGTTTTAAAGTATGGTGACGTACTATCCAATGGTGCGCAGCCAATAAACCAAGTATTAACCAAATCCAAGCGGGGTAAAGGGTTTCAACAGCTTTTATCTAAGCCCAACTGATCCATAACATGAAAAACAAAAAAGTCCGTTTTTCATCAAAAGTCATGCTGAAAAAAATGGTGGGAACCGGTTTTAAAGTATGGTGACGTACTATCCAATGGTGCGCAGCCAATAAACCAAGTATTAACCAAATCCAAGCGGGGTAAAGGGTTTCAACAGCTTTTATCTAAGCCCAACTGATCCATAACATGAAAAACAAAAAAGTCCGTTTTTCATCAAAAGTCATGCTGAAAAAAATGGTGGGAACCGGTTTTAAAGTATGGTGACGTACTATCCAATGGTGCGCAGCCAATAAACCAAGTATTAACCAAATCCAAGCGGGGTAAAGGGTTTCAACAGCTTTTATCTAAGCCCAACTGATCCATAACATGAAAAACAAAAAAGTCCGTTTTTCATCAAAAGTCATGCTGAAAAAAATGGTGGGAACCGGTTTTAAAGTATGGTGACGTACTATCCAATGGTGCGCAGCCAATAAACCAAGTATTAACCAAATCCAAGCGGGGTAAAGGGTTTCAACAGCTTTTATCTAAGCCCAACTGATCCATAACATGAAAAACAAAAAAGTCCGTTTTTCATCAAAAGTCATGCTGAAAAAAATGGTGGGAACCGGTTTTAAAGTATGGTGACGTACTATCCAATGGTGCGCAGCCAATAAACCAAGTATTAACCAAATCCAAGCGGGGTAAAGGGTTTCAACAGCTTTTATCTAAGCCCAACTGATCCATAACATGAAAAACAAAAAAGTCCGTTTTTCATCAAAAGTCATGCTGAAAAAAATGGTGGGAACCGGTTTTAAAGTATGGTGACGTACTATCCAATGGTGCGCAGCCAATAAACCAAGTATTAACCAAATCCAAGCGGGGTAAAGGGTTTCAACAGCTTTTATCTAAGCCCAACTGATCCATAACATGAAAAACAAAAAAGTCCGTTTTTCATCAAAAGTCATGCTGAAAAAAATGGTGGGAACCGGTTTTAAAGTATGGTGACGTACTATCCAATGGTGCGCAGCCAATAAACCAAGTATTAACCAAATCCAAGCGGGGTAAAGGGTTTCAACAGCTTTTATCTAAGCCCAACTGATCCATAACATGAAAAACAAAAAAGTCCGTTTTTCATCAAAAGTCATGCTGAAAAAAATGGTGGGAACCGGTTTTAAAGTATGGTGACGTACTATCCAATGGTGCGCAGCCAATAAACCAAGTATTAACCAAATCCAAGCGGGGTAAAGGGTTTCAACAGCTTTTATCTAAGCCCAACTGATCCATAACATGAAAAACAAAAAAGTCCGTTTTTCATCAAAAGTCATGCTGAAAAAAATGGTGGGAACCGGTTTTAAAGTATGGTGACGTACTATCCAATGGTGCGCAGCCAATAAACCAAGTATTAACCAAATCCAAGCGGGGTAAAGGGTTTCAACAGCTTTTATCTAAGCCCAACTGATCCATAACATGAAAAACAAAAAAGTCCGTTTTTCATCAAAAGTCATGCTGAAAAAAATGGTGGGAACCGGTTTTAAAGTATGGTGACGTACTATCCAATGGTGCGCAGCCAATAAACCAAGTATTAACCAAATCCAAGCGGGGTAAAGGGTTTCAACAGCTTTTATCTAAGCCCAACTGATCCATAACATGAAAAACAAAAAAGTCCGTTTTTCATCAAAAGTCATGCTGAAAAAAATGGTGGGAACCGGTTTTAAAGTATGGTGACGTACTATCCAATGGTGCGCAGCCAATAAACCAAGTATTAACCAAATCCAAGCGGGGTAAAGGGTTTCAACAGCTTTTATCTAAGCCCAACTGATCCATAACATGAAAAACAAAAAAGTCCGTTTTTCATCAAAAGTCATGCTGAAAAAAATGGTGGGAACCGGTTTTAAAGTATGGTGACGTACTATCCAATGGTGCGCAGCCAATAAACCAAGTATTAACCAAATCCAAGCGGGGTAAAGGGTTTCAACAGCTTTTATCTAAGCCCAACTGATCCATAACATGAAAAACAAAAAAGTCCGTTTTTCATCAAAAGTCATGCTGAAAAAAATGGTGGGAACCGGTTTTAAAGTATGGTGACGTACTATCCAATGGTGCGCAGCCAATAAACCAAGTATTAACCAAATCCAAGCGGGGTAAAGGGTTTCAACAGCTTTTATCTAAGCCCAACTGATCCATAACATGAAAAACAAAAAAGTCCGTTTTTCATCAAAAGTCATGCTGAAAAAAATGGTGGGAACCGGTTTTAAAGTATGGTGACGTACTATCCAATGGTGCGCAGCCAATAAACCAAGTATTAACCAAATCCAAGCGGGGTAAAGGGTTTCAACAGCTTTTATCTAAGCCCAACTGATCCATAACATGAAAAACAAAAAAGTCCGTTTTTCATCAAAAGTCATGCTGAAAAAAATGGTGGGAACCGGTTTTAAAGTATGGTGACGTACTATCCAATGGTGCGCAGCCAATAAACCAAGTATTAACCAAATCCAAGCGGGGTAAAGGGTTTCAACAGCTTTTATCTAAGCCCAACTGATCCATAACATGAAAAACAAAAAAGTCCGTTTTTCATCAAAAGTCATGCTGAAAAAAATGGTGGGAACCGGTTTTAAAGTATGGTGACGTACTATCCAATGGTGCGCAGCCAATAAACCAAGTATTAACCAAATCCAAGCGGGGTAAAGGGTTTCAACAGCTTTTATCTAAGCCCAACTGATCCATAACATGAAAAACAAAAAAGTCCGTTTTTCATCAAAAGTCATGCTGAAAAAAATGGTGGGAACCGGTTTTAAAGTATGGTGACGTACTATCCAATGGTGCGCAGCCAATAAACCAAGTATTAACCAAATCCAAGCGGGGTAAAGGGTTTCAACAGCTTTTATCTAAGCCCAACTGATCCATAACATGAAAAACAAAAAAGTCCGTTTTTCATCAAAAGTCATGCTGAAAAAAATGGTGGGAACCGGTTTTAAAGTATGGTGACGTACTATCCAATGGTGCGCAGCCAATAAACCAAGTATTAACCAAATCCAAGCGGGGTAAAGGGTTTCAACAGCTTTTATCTAAGCCCAACTGATCCATAACATGAAAAACAAAAAAGTCCGTTTTTCATCAAAAGTCATGCTGAAAAAAATGGTGGGAACCGGTTTTAAAGTATGGTGACGTACTATCCAATGGTGCGCAGCCAATAAACCAAGTATTAACCAAATCCAAGCGGGGTAAAGGGTTTCAACAGCTTTTATCTAAGCCCAACTGATCCATAACATGAAAAACAAAAAAGTCCGTTTTTCATCAAAAGTCATGCTGAAAAAAATGGTGGGAACCGGTTTTAAAGTATGGTGACGTACTATCCAATGGTGCGCAGCCAATAAACCAAGTATTAACCAAATCCAAGCGGGGTAAAGGGTTTCAACAGCTTTTATCTAAGCCCAACTGATCCATAACATGAAAAACAAAAAAGTCCGTTTTTCATCAAAAGTCATGCTGAAAAAAATGGTGGGAACCGGTTTTAAAGTATGGTGACGTACTATCCAATGGTGCGCAGCCAATAAACCAAGTATTAACCAAATCCAAGCGGGGTAAAGGGTTTCAACAGCTTTTATCTAAGCCCAACTGATCCATAACATGAAAAACAAAAAAGTCCGTTTTTCATCAAAAGTCATGCTGAAAAAAATGGTGGGAACCGGTTTTAAAGTATGGTGACGTACTATCCAATGGTGCGCAGCCAATAAACCAAGTATTAACCAAATCCAAGCGGGGTAAAGGGTTTCAACAGCTTTTATCTAAGCCCAACTGATCCATAACATGAAAAACAAAAAAGTCCGTTTTTCATCAAAAGTCATGCTGAAAAAAATGGTGGGAACCGGTTTTAAAGTATGGTGACGTACTATCCAATGGTGCGCAGCCAATAAACCAAGTATTAACCAAATCCAAGCGGGGTAAAGGGTTTCAACAGCTTTTATCTAAGCCCAACTGATCCATAACATGAAAAACAAAAAAGTCCGTTTTTCATCAAAAGTCATGCTGAAAAAAATGGTGGGAACCGGTTTTAAAGTATGGTGACGTACTATCCAATGGTGCGCAGCCAATAAACCAAGTATTAACCAAATCCAAGCGGGGTAAAGGGTTTCAACAGCTTTTATCTAAGTCCAACTGATCCATAACATGAAAAACAAAAATGTCCGTTTTTCATCAAAAGTCATGCTGAAAAAAATGGTGGGAACCGGTTTTAAAGTATGGTGACGTACTATCCAATGGTGCGCAGCCAATAAACCAAGTATTAACCAAATCCAAGCGGGGTAAAGGGTTTCAACAGCTTTTATCTAAGCCCAACTGATCCATAACATGAAAAACAAAAAAGTCCGTTTTTCATCAAAAGTCATGCTGAAAAAAATGGTGGGAACCGGTTTTAAAGTATGGTGACGTACTATCCAATGGTGCGCAGCCAATAAACCAAGTATTAACCAAATCCAAGCGGGGTAAAGGGTTTCAACAGCTTTTATCTAAGCCCAACTGATCCATAACATGAAAAACAAAAAAGTCCGTTTTTCATCAAAAGTCATGCTGAAAAAAATGGTGGGAACCGGTTTTAAAGTATGGTGACGTACTATCCAATGGTGCGCAGCCAATAAACCAAGTATTAACCAAATCCAAGCGGGGTAAAGGGTTTCAACAGCTTTTATCTAAGCCCAACTGATCCATAACATGAAAAACAAAAAAGTCCGTTTTTCATCAAAAGTCATGCTGAAAAAAATGGTGGGAACCGGTTTTAAAGTATGGTGACGTACTATCCAATGGTGCGCAGCCAATAAACCAAGTATTAACCAAATCCAAGCGGGGTAAAGGGTTTCAACAGCTTTTATCTAAGCCCAACTGATCCATAACATGAAAAACAAAAAAGTCCGTTTTTCATCAAAAGTCATGCTGAAAAAAATGGTGGGAACCGGTTTTAAAGTATGGTGACGTACTATCCAATGGTGCGCAGCCAATAAACCAAGTATTAACCAAATCCAAGCGGGGTAAAGGGTTTCAACAGCTTTTATCTAAGCCCAACTGATCCATAACATGAAAAACAAAAAAGTCCGTTTTTCATCAAAAGTCATGCTGAAAAAAATGGTGGGAACCGGTTTTAAAGTATGGTGACGTACTATCCAATGGTGCGCAGCCAATAAACCAAGTATTAACCAAATCCAAGCGGGGTAAAGGGTTTCAACAGCTTTTATCTAAGCCCAACTGATCCATAACATGAAAAACAAAAAAGTCCGTTTTTCATCAAAAGTCATGCTGAAAAAAATGGTGGGAACCGGTTTTAAAGTATGGTGACGTACTATCCAATGGTGCGCAGCCAATAAACCAAGTATTAACCAAATCCAAGCGGGGTAAAGGGTTTCAACAGCTTTTATCTAAGCCCAACTGATCCATAACATGAAAAACAAAAAAGTCCGTTTTTCATCAAAAGTCATGCTGAAAAAAATGGTGGGAACCGGTTTTAAAGTATGGTGACGTACTATCCAATGGTGCGCAGCCAATAAACCAAGTATTAACCAAATCCAAGCGGGGTAAAGGGTTTCAACAGCTTTTATCTAAGCCCAACTGATCCATAACATGAAAAACAAAAAAGTCCGTTTTTCATCAAAAGTCATGCTGAAAAAAATGGTGGGAACCGGTTTTAAAGTATGGTGACGTACTATCCAATGGTGCGCAGCCAATAAACCAAGTATTAACCAAATCCAAGCGGGGTAAAGGGTTTCAACAGCTTTTATCTAAGCCCAACTGATCCATAACATGAAAAACAAAAAAGTCCGTTTTTCATCAAAAGTCATGCTGAAAAAAATGGTGGGAACCGGTTTTAAAGTATGGTGACGTACTATCCAATGGTGCGCAGCCAATAAACCAAGTATTAACCAAATCCAAGCGGGGTAAAGGGTTTCAACAGCTTTTATCTAAGCCCAACTGATCCATAACATGAAAAACAAAAAAGTCCGTTTTTCATCAAAAGTCATGCTGAAAAAAATGGTGGGAACCGGTTTTAAAGTATGGTGACGTACTATCCAATGGTGCGCAGCCAATAAACCAAGTATTAACCAAATCCAAGCGGGGTAAAGGGTTTCAACAGCTTTTATCTAAGCCCAACTGATCCATAACATGAAAAACAAAAAAGTCCGTTTTTCATCAAAAGTCATGCTGAAAAAAATGGTGGGAACCGGTTTTAAAGTATGGTGACGTACTATCCAATGGTGCGCAGCCAATAAACCAAGTATTAACCAAATCCAAGCGGGGTAAAGGGTTTCAAGAGCTTTTATCTAAGCCCAACTGATCCATAACATGAAAAACAAAAAAGTCCGTTTTTCATCAAAAGTCATGCTGAAAAAAATGGTGGGAACCGGTTTTAAAGTATGGTGACGTACTATCCAATGGTGCGCAGCCAATAAACCAAGTATTAACCAAATCCAAGCGGGGTCAAGGGTTTCAACAGCTTTTATCTAAGCCCAACTGATCCATAACATGAAAAACAAAAAAGTCCGTTTTTCATCAAAAGTCATGCTGAAAAAAATGGTGGGAACCGGTTTTAAAGTATGGTGACGTACTATCCAATGGTGCGCAGCCAATAAACCAAGTATTAACCAAATCCAAGCGGGGTAAAGGGTTTCAACAGCTTTTATCTAAGCCCCACTGATCCATAACATGAAAAACAAAAAAGTCCGTTTTTCATCAAAAGTCATGCTGAAAAAAATTGTGGGAACCGGTTTTAAAATATGGTGACGTACTATCCAATGGTGCGCAGCCAATAAACCAAGTATTAACCAAATCCAAGCGGGGTAAAGGGTTTCAACAGCTTTTATCTAAGCCCAACTGATCCATAACATGAAAAACAAAAAAGTCCGTTTTTCATCAAAAGTCATGCTGAAAAAAATGGTGGGAACCGGTTTTAAAGTATGGTGACGTACTATCCAATGGTGCGCAGCCAATAAACCAAGTATTAACCAAATCCAAGCGGGGTAAAGGGTTTCAACAGCTTTTATCTAAGCCCAACTGATCCATAACATGAAAAACAAAAAAGTCCGTTTTTCATCAAAAGTCATGCTGAAAAAAATGGTGGGAACCGGTTTTAAAGTATGGTGACGTACTATCCAATGGTGCGCAGCCAATAAACCAAGTATTAACCAAATCCAAGCGGGGCAAAGGGTTTCAACAGCTTTTATCTAAGTCCAACTGATCCATAACATGAAAAGCAAAAAAGTCCGTTTTTCATCAAAAGTCATGCTGAAAAAAATGGTGGGAACCGGTTTTAAAGTATGGTGACGTACTATCTAATGGTGCGCAGCCAATAAACCAAGTATTAACCAAATCCAAGCGGGGTAAAGGGTTTCAACAGCTTTTATCTAAGCCCAACTGATCCATAACATGAAAAACAAAAAAGTCCGTTTTTCATCAAAAGTCATGCTGAAAAAAATGGTGGGAACCGGTTTTAAAGTATGGTGACGTACTATCCAATGGTGCGCAGCCAATAAACCAAGTATTAACCAAATCCAAGCGGGGTAAAGGGTTTAAACAGCTTTTATCTAAGCCCAACTGATCCATAACATGAAAAACAAAAAAGTCCGTTTTTCATCAAAAGTCATGCTGAAAAAAATGGTGGGAACCGGTTTTAAAGTATGGTGACGTACTATCCAATGGTGCGCAGCCAATAAACCAAGTATTAACCAAATCCAAGCGGGGTAAAGGGTTTCAAGAGCTTTTATCTAAGCCCAACTGATCCATAACATGAAAAACAAAAAAGTCCGTTTTTCATCAAAAGTCATGCTGAAAAAAATGGTGGGAACCGGTTTTAAAGTATGGTGACGTACTATCCAATGGTGCGCAGCCAATAAACCAAGTATTAACCAAATCCAAGCGGGGTAAAGGGTTTCAACAGCTTTTATCTAAGCCCAACTGATCCATAACATGAAAAACAAAAAAGTCCGTTTTTCATCAAAAGTCATGCTGAAAAAAATGGTGGGAACCGGTTTTAAAGTATGGTGACGTACTATCCAATGGTGCGCAGCCAATAAACCAAGTATTAACCAAATCCAAGCGGGGTAAAAGGTTTCAACAGCTTTTATCTAAGCCCAACTGATCCATAACATGAAAAACAAAAAAGTCCGTTTTTCATCAAAAGTCATGCTGAAAAAAATGGTGGGAACCGGTTTTAAAGTATGGTGACGTACTATCCAATGGTGCGCAGCCAATAAACCAAGTATTAACCAAATCCAAGCGGGGTAAAGGGTTTCAACAGCTTTTATCTAAGCCCAACTGATCCATAACATGAAAAACAAAAAAGTCCGTTTTTCATCAAAAGTCATGCTGAAAAAAATGGTGGGAACCGGTTTTAAAGTATGGTGACGTACTATCCAATGGTGCGCAGCCAATAAACCAAGTATTAACCAAATCCAAGCGGGGTAAAGGGTTTCAACAGCTTTTATCTAACCCAACTGATCCATAACATGAAAAACAAAAAAGTCCGTTTTTCATCAAAAGTCATGCTGAAAAAAATGGTGGGAACCGGTTTTAAAGTATGGTGACGTACTATCCAATGGTGCGCAGCCAATAAACCAAGTATTAACCAAATCCAAGCGGGGTAAAGGGTTTCAAGAGCTTTTATCTAAGCCCAACTGATCCATAACATGAAAAACAAAAAAGTCCGTTTTTCATCAAAAGTCATGCTGAAAAAAATGGTGGGAACCGGTTTTAAAGTATGGTGACGTACTATCCAATGGTGCGCAGCCAATAAACCAAGTATTAACCAAATCCAAGCGGGGTCAAGGGTTTCAACAGCTTTTATCTAAGCCCAACTGATCCATAACATGAAAAACAAAAAAGTCCGTTTTTCATCAAAAGTCATGCTGAAAAAAATGGTGGGAACCGGTTTTAAAGTATGGTGACGTACTATCCAATGGTGCGCAGCCAATAAACCAAGTATTAACCAAATCCAAGCGGGGTAAAGGGTTTCAACAGCTTTTATCTAAGCCCAACTGATCCATAACATGAAAAACAAAAAAGTCCGTTTTTCATCAAAAGTCATGCTGAAAAAAATGGTGGGAACCGGTTTTAAAGTATGGTGACGTACTATCCAATGGTGCGCAGCCAATAAACCAAGTATTAACCAAATCCAAGCGGGGTAAAGGGTTTCAACAGCTTTTATCTAAGCCCAACTGATCCAAAACATAAAAACAAAAAAGTCCGTTTTTCATCAAAAGTCATGCTGAAAAAAACGGTGGGAACCGGTTTTAAAGTATGGTGACCTACTATCCAATGGTGCGCAGCCAATAAACCAAGTATTAACCAAATCCAAGCGGGGTAAAGGGTTTCAACAGCTTTTATCTAAGCCCAACTGATCCATAACATGAAAAACAAAAAAGTCCGTTTTTCATCAAAAGTCATGCTGAAAAAAATGGTGGGAACCTGTTTTAAAGTATGGTGACGTACTATCCAATGGTGCGCAGCCAATAAACCAAGTATTAACCAAATCCAAGCGGGGTAAAGGGTTTCAACAGCTTTTATCTAATCCCAACTGATCCATAACATGAAAAACAAAAAAGTCCGTTTTTCATCAAAAGTCATGCTGAAAAAAATGGTGGGAACCGGTTTTAAAGTATGGTGACGTACTATCCAATGGTGCGCAGCCAATAAACCAAGTATTAACCAAATCCAAGCGGGGTAAAGGGTTTCAACAGCTTTTATCTAAGCCCAACTGATCCATAACATGAAAAACAAAAAAGTCCGTTTTTCATCAAAAGTCATGCTGAAAAAAATGGTGGGAACCGGTTTTAAAGTATGGTGACGTACTATCCAATGGTGCGCAGCCAATAAACCAAGTATTAACCAAATCCAAACGGGGTAAAGGGTTTCAACAGCTTTTATCTAAGCCCAACTGATCCATAACATGAAAAACAAAAAAGTCCGTTTTTCATCAAAAGTCATGCTGAAAAAAATGGTGGGAACCGGTTTTAAAGTATGGTGACGTACTATCCAATGGTGCGCAGCCAATAAACCAAGTATTAACCAAATCCAAGCGGGGTAAAGGGTTTCAACAGCTTTTATCTAAGCCCAACTGATCCATAACATGAAAAACAAAAAAGTCCGTTTTTCATCAAAAGTCATGCTGAAAAAAATGGTGGGAACCGGTTTTAAAGTATGGTGACGTACTATCCAATGGTGCGCAGCCAATAAACCAAGTATTAACTAAATCCAAGCGGGGTAAAGGGTTTCAACAGCTTTTATCTAAACCCAACTGATCCATAACATGAAAAACAAAAAAGTCCGTTTTTCATCAAAAGTCATGCTGAAAAAAATGGTGGGAACCGGTTTTAAAGTATGGTGACGTACTATCCAATGGTGCGCAGCCAATAAACCAAGTATTAACCAAATCCAAGCGGGGTAAAGGGTTTCAACAGCTTTTATCTAAGCCCAACTGATCCATAACATGAAAAACAAAAAAGTCCGTTTTTCATCAAAAGTCATGCTGAAAAAAATGGTGGGAACCGGTTTTAAAGTATGGTGACGTACTATCCAATGGTGCGCAGCCAATAAACCAAGTATTAACCAAATCAAGCGGGGTAAAGGGTTTCAACAGCTTTTATCTAAGCCCAACTGATCCATAACATGAAAAACAAAAAAGTCCGTTTTTCATCAAAAGTCATGCTGAAAAAAATGGTGGGAACCGGTTTTAAAGTATGGTGACGTACTATCCAATGGTGCGCAGCCAATAAACCAAGTATTAACCAAATCCAAGCGGGGTAAAGGGTTTCAACAGCTTTTATCTAAGCCCAACTGATCCATAACATGAAAAACAAAAAAGTCCGTTTTTCATCAAAAGTCATGCTGAAAAAAATGGTGGGAACCGGTTTTAAAGTATGGTGACGTACTATCCAATGGTGCGCAGCCAATAAACCAAGTATTAACCAAATCCAAGCGGGGTAAAGGGTTTCAACAGCTTTTATCTAAGCCCAACTGATCCATAACATGAAAAACAAAAAAGTCCGTTTTTCATCAAAAGTCATGCTGAAAAAAATGGTGGGAACCGGTTTTAAAGTATGGTGACGTACTATCCAATGGTGCGCAGCCAATAAACCAAGTATTAACCAAATCCAAGCGGGGTAAAGGGTTTCAACAGCTTTTATCTAAGCCCAACTGATCCATAACATGAAAAACAAAAAAGTCCGTTTTTCATCAAAAGTCATGCTGAAAAAAATGGTGGGAACCGGTTTTAAAGTATGGTGACGTACTATCGAATGGTGCGCAGCCAATAAACCAAGTATTAACCAAATCCAAGCGGGGTAAAGGGTTTCAACAGCTTTTATCTAAGCCCAACTGATCCATAACATGAAAAACAAAAAAGTCCGTTTTTCATCAAAAGTCATGCTGAAAAAAACGGTGGGAACCGGTTTTAAAGTATGGTGACGTACTATCCAATGGTGCGCAGCCAATAAACCAAGTATTAACCAAATCCAAGCGGGGTAAAGGGTTTCAACAGCTTTTATCTAAGCCCAACTGATCCATAACATGAAAAACAAAAAAGTCCGTTTTTCATCAAAAGTCATGCTGAAAAAAATGGTGGGAACCGGTTTTAAAGTATGGTGACGTACTATCCAATGGTGCGCAGCCAATATACCAAGTATTAACCAAATCCAAGCGGGGTAAAGGGTTTCAACAGCTTTTATCTAAGCCCAACTGATCCATAACATGAAAAACAAAAAAGTCCGTTTTTCATCAAAAGTCATGCTGAAAAAAATGGTGGGAACCGGTTTAAAGTATGGTGACGTACTATCCAATGGTGCGCAGCCAATAAACCAAGTATTAACCAAATCCAAGCGGGGTAAAGGGTTTCAACAGCTTTTATCTAAGCCCAACTGATCCATAACATGAAAAACAAAAAAGTCCGTTTTTCATCAAAAGTCATGCTGAAAAAATGGTGGGAACCGGTTTTAAAGTATGGTGACGTACTATCCAATGGTGCGCAGCCAATAAACCAAGTATTAACCAAATCCAAGCGGGGTAAAGGGTTTCAACAGCTTTTATCTAAGCCCAACTGATCCATAACATGAAAAACAAAAAAGTCCGTTTTTCATCAAAAGTCATGCTGAAAAAAATGGTGGGAACCGGTTTTAAAGTATGGTGACGTACTATCCAATGGTGCGCAGCCAATAAACCAAGTATTAACCAAATCCAAGCGGGGTAAAGGGTTTCAACAGCTTTTATCTAAGCCCAACTGATCCATAACATGAAAAACAAAAAAGTCCGTTTTTCATCAAAAGTCATGCTGAAAAAAATGGTGGGAACCGGTTTTAAAGTATGGTGACGTACTATCCAATGGTGCGCAGCCAATAAACCAAGTATTAACCAAATACAAGCGGGGTAAAGGGTTTCAACAGCTTTTATCTAAGCCCAACTGATCCATAACATGAAAAACAAAAAAGTCCGTTTTTCATCAAAAGTCATGCTGAAAAAAATGGTGGGAACCGGTTTTAAAGTATGGTGACGTACTATCCAATGGTGCGCAGCCAATAAACCAAGTATTAACCAAATCCAAGCGGGGTAAAGGGTTTCAACAGCTTTTATCTAAGCCCAACTGATCCATAACATGAAAAACAAAAAAGTCCGTTTTTCATCAAAAGTCATGCTGAAAAAAATGGTGGGAACCGGTTTTAAAGTATGGTGACGTACTATCCAATGGTGCGCAGCCAATAAACCAAGTATTAACCAAATCCAAGCGGGGTAAAGGGTTTCAACAGCTTTTATCTAAGCCCAACTGATCCATAACATGAGAAACAAAAAAGTCCGTTTTTCATCAAAAGTCATGCTGAAAAAAATGGTGGGAACCGGTTTTAAAGTATGGTGACGTACTATCCAATGGTGCGCAGCCAATAAACCAAGTATTAACCAAATCCAAGCGGGGTAAAGGGTTTCAACAGCTTTTATCTAAGCCCAACTGATCCATAACATGAAAAACAAAAAAGTCCGTTTTTCATCAAAAGTCATGCTGAAAAAAATGGTGGGAACCGGTTTTAAAGTATGGTGACGTACTATCCAATGGTGCGCAGCCAATAAACCAAGTATTAACCAAATCCAAGCGGGGTAAAGGGTTTCAACAGCTTTTATCTAAGCCCAACTGATCCATAACATGAAAAACAAAAAAGTCCGTTTTTCATCAAAAGTCATGCTGAAAAAAATGGTGGGAACCGGTTTTAAAGTATGGTGACGTACTATCCAATGGTGCGCAGCCAATAAACCAAGTATTAACCAAATCCAAGCGGGGTAAAGGGTTTCAACAGCTTTTATCTAAGCCCAACTGATCCATAACATGAAAAACAAAAAAGTCCGTTTTTCATCAAAAGTCATGCTGAAAAAAATGGTGGGAACCGGTTTTAAAGTATGGTGACGTACTATCCAATGGTGCGCAGCCAATAAACCAAGTATTAACCAAATCCAAGCGGGGTAAAGGGTTTCAACAGCTTTTATCTAAGCCCAACTGATCCATAACATGAAAAACAAAAAAGTCCGTTTTCATCAAAAGTCATGCTGAAAAAAATGGTGGGAACCGGTTTTAAAGTATGGTGACGTACTATCCAATGGTGCGCAGCCAATAAACCAAGTATTAACCAAATCCAAGCGGGGTAAAGGGTTTCAACAGCTTTTATCTAAGCCCAACTGATCCATAACATGAAAAACAAAAAAGTCCGTTTTTCATCAAAAGTCATGCTGAAAAAAATGGTGGGAACCGGTTTTAAAGTATGGTGACGTACTATCCAATGGTGCGCAGCCAATAAACCAAGTATTAACCAAATCCAAGCGGGGTAAAGGGTTTCAACAGCTTTTATCTAAGCCCAACTGATCCATAACATGAAAAACAAAAAAGTCCGTTTTTCATCAAAAGTCATGCTGAAAAAAATGGTGGGAACCGGTTTTAAAGTATGGTGACGTACTATCCAATGGTGCGCAGCCAATAAACCAAGTATTAACCAAATCCAAGCGGGGTAAAGGGTTTCAACAGCTTTTATCTAAGCCCAACTGATCCATAACATGAAAAACAAAAAAGTCCGTTTTTCATCAAAAGTCATGCTGAAAAAAATGGTGGGAACCGGTTTTAAAGTATGGTGACGTACTATCCAATGGTGCGCAGCCAATAAACCAAGTATTAACCAAATCCAAGCGGGGTAAAGGGTTTCAACAGCTTTTATCTAAGCCCAACTGATCCATAACATGAAAAACAAAAAAGTCCGTTTTTCATCAAAAGTCATGCTGAAAAAAATGGTGGGAACCGGTTTTAAAGTATGGTGACGTACTATCCAATGGTGCGCAGCCAATAAACCAAGTATTAACCAAATCCAAGCGGGGTAAAGGGTTTCAACAGCTTTTATCTAAGCCCAACTGATCCATAACATGAAAAACAAAAAAGTCCGTTTTTCATCAAAAGTCATGCTGAAAAAAATGGTGGGAACCGGTTTTAAAGTATGGTGACGTACTATCCAATGGTGCGCAGCCAATAAACCAAGTATTAACCAAATCCAAGCGGGGTAAAGGGTTTCAACAGCTTTTATCTAAGCCCAACTGATCCATAACATGAAAAACAAAAAAGTCCGTTTTTCATCAAAAGTCATGCTGAAAAAAATGGTGGGAACCGGTTTTAAAGTATGGTGACGTACTATCCAATGGTGCGCAGCCAATAAACCAAGTATTAACCAAATCCAAGCGGGGTAAAGGGTTTCAACAGCTTTTATCTAAGCCCAACTGATCCATAACATGAAAAACAAAAAAGTCCGTTTTTCATCAAAAGTCATGCTGAAAAAAATGGTGGGAACCGGTTTTAAAGTATGGTGACGTACTATCCAATGGTGCGCAGCCAATAAACCAAGTATTAACCAAATCCAAGCGGGGTAAAGGGTTTCAACAGCTTTTATCTAAGCCCAACTGATCCATAACATGAAAAACAAAAAAGTCCGTTTTTCATCAAAAGTCATGCTGAAAAAAATGGTGGGAACCGGTTTTAAAGTATGGTGACGTACTATCCAATGGTGCGCAGCCAATAAACCAAGTATTAACCAAATCCAAGCGGGGTAAAGGGTTTCAACAGCTTTTATCTAAGCCCAACTGATCCATAACATGAAAAACAAAAAAGTCCGTTTTTCATCAAAAGTCATGCTGAAAAAAATGGTGGGAACCGGTTTTAAAGTATGGTGACGTACTATCCAATGGTGCGCAGCCAATAAACCAAGTATTAACCAAATCCAAGCGGGGTAAAGGGTTTCAACAGCTTTTATCTAAGCCCAACTGATCCATAACATGAAAAACAAAAAAGTCCGTTTTTCATCAAAAGTCATGCTGAAAAAAATGGTGGGAACCGGTTTTAAAGTATGGTGACGTACTATCCAATGGTGCGCAGCCAATAAACCAAGTATTAACCAAATCCAAGCGGGGTAAAGGGTTTCAACAGCTTTTATCTAAGCCCAACTGATCCATAACATGAAAAACAAAAAAGTCCGTTTTTCATCAAAAGTCATGCTGAAAAAAATGGTGGGAACCGGTTTTAAAGTATGGTGACGTACTATCCAATGGTGCGCAGCCAATAAACCAAGTATTAACCAAATCCAAGCGGGGTAAAGGGTTTCAACAGCTTTTATCTAAGCCCAACTGATCCATAACATGAAAAACAAAAAAGTCCGTTTTTCATCAAAAGTCATGCTGAAAAAAATGGTGGGAACCGGTTTTAAAGTATGGTGACGTACTATCCAATGGTGCGCAGCCAATAAACCAAGTATTAACCAAATCCAAGCGGGGTAAAGGGTTTCAACAGCTTTTATCTAAGCCCAACTGATCCATAACATGAAAAACAAAAAAGTCCGTTTTTCATCAAAAGTCATGCTGAAAAAAATGGTGGGAACCGGTTTTAAAGTATGGTGACGTACTATCCAATGGTGCGCAGCCAATAAACCAAGTATTAACCAAATCCAAGCGGGGTAAAGGGTTTCAACAGCTTTTATCTAAGCCCAACTGATCCATAACATGAAAAACAAAAAAGTCCGTTTTTCATCAAAAGTCATGCTGAAAAAAATGGTGGGAACCGGTTTTAAAGTATGGTGACGTACTATCCAATGGTGCGCAGCCAATAAACCAAGTATTAACCAAATCCAAGCGGGGTAAAGGGTTTCAACAGCTTTTATCTAAGCCCAACTGATCCATAACATGAAAAACAAAAAAGTCCGTTTTTCATCAAAAGTCATGCTGAAAAAAATGGTGGGAACCGGTTTTAAAGTATGGTGACGTACTATCCAATGGTGCGCAGCCAATAAACCAAGTATTAACCAAATCCAAGCGGGGTAAAGGGTTTCAACAGCTTTTATCTAAGCCCAACTGATCCATAACATGAAAAACAAAAAAGTCCGTTTTTCATCAAAAGTCATGCTGAAAAAAATGGTGGGAACCGGTTTTAAAGTATGGTGACGTACTATCCAATGGTGCGCAGCCAATAAACCAAGTATTAACCAAATCCAAGCGGGGTAAAGGGTTTCAACAGCTTTTATCTAAGCCCAACTGATCCATAACATGAAAAACAAAAAAGTCCGTTTTTCATCAAAAGTCATGCTGAAAAAAATGGTGGGAACCGGTTTTAAAGTATGGTGACGTACTATCCAATGGTGCGCAGCCAATAAACCAAGTATTAACCAAATCCAAGCGGGGTAAAGGGTTTCAACAGCTTTTATCTAAGCCCAACTGATCCATAACATGAAAAACAAAAAAGTCCGTTTTTCATCAAAAGTCATGCTGAAAAAAATGGTGGGAACCGGTTTTAAAGTATGGTGACGTACTATCCAATGGTGCGCAGCCAATAAACCAAGTATTAACCAAATCCAAGCGGGGTAAAGGGTTTCAACAGCTTTTATCTAAGCCCAACTGATCCATAACATGAAAAACAAAAAAGTCCGTTTTTCATCAAAAGTCATGCTGAAAAAAATGGTGGGAACCGGTTTTAAAGTATGGTGACGTACTATCCAATGGTGCGCAGCCAATAAACCAAGTATTAACCAAATCCAAGCGGGGTAAAGGGTTTCAACAGCTTTTATCTAAGCCCAACTGATCCATAACATGAAAAACAAAAAAGTCCGTTTTTCATCAAAAGTCATGCTGAAAAAAATGGTGGGAACCGGTTTTAAAGTATGGTGACGTACTATCCAATGGTGCGCAGCCAATAAACCAAGTATTAACCAAATCCAAGCGGGGTAAAGGGTTTCAACAGCTTTTATCTAAGCCCAACTGATCCATAACATGAAAAACAAAAAAGTCCGTTTTTCATCAAAAGTCATGCTGAAAAAAATGGTGGGAACCGGTTTTAAAGTATGGTGACGTACTATCCAATGGTGCGCAGCCAATAAACCAAGTATTAACCAAATCCAAGCGGGGTAAAGGGTTTCAACAGCTTTTATCTAAGCCCAACTGATCCATAACATGAAAAACAAAAAAGTCCGTTTTTCATCAAAAGTCATGCTGAAAAAAATGGTGGGAACCGGTTTTAAAGTATGGTGACGTACTATCCAATGGTGCGCAGCCAATAAACCAAGTATTAACCAAATCCAAGCGGGGTAAAGGGTTTCAACAGCTTTTATCTAAGCCCAACTGATCCATAACATGAAAAACAAAAAAGTCCGTTTTTCATCAAAAGTCATGCTGAAAAAAATGGTGGGAACCGGTTTTAAAGTATGGTGACGTACTATCCAATGGTGCGCAGCCAATAAACCAAGTATTAACCAAATCCAAGCGGGGTAAAGGGTTTCAACAGCTTTTATCTAAGCCCAACTGATCCATAACATGAAAAACAAAAAAGTCCGTTTTTCATCAAAAGTCATGCTGAAAAAAATGGTGGGAACCGGTTTTAAAGTATGGTGACGTACTATCCAATGGTGCGCAGCCAATAAACCAAGTATTAACCAAATCCAAGCGGGGTAAAGGGTTTCAACAGCTTTTATCTAAGCCCAACTGATCCATAACATGAAAAACAAAAAAGTCCGTTTTTCATCAAAAGTCATGCTGAAAAAAATGGTGGGAACCGGTTTTAAAGTATGGTGACGTACTATCCAATGGTGCGCAGCCAATAAACCAAGTATTAACCAAATCCAAGCGGGGTAAAGGGTTTCAACAGCTTTTATCTAAGCCCAACTGATCCATAACATGAAAAACAAAAAAGTCCGTTTTTCATCAAAAGTCATGCTGAAAAAAATGGTGGGAACCGGTTTTAAAGTATGGTGACGTACTATCCAATGGTGCGCAGATAATAAACCAAGTATTAACCAAATCCAAGCGGGGTAAAGGGTTTCAACAGCTTTTATCTAAGCCCAACTGATCCATAACATGAAAAACAAAAAAGTCCGTTTTTCATCAAAAGTCATGCTGAAAAAAATGGTGGGAACCGGTTTTAAAGTATGGTGACGTACTATCCAATGGTGCGCAGCCAATAAACCAAGTATTAACCAAATCCAAGCGGGGTAAAGGGTTTCAACAGCTTTTATCTAAGCCCAACTGATCCATAACATGAAAAACAAAAAAGTCCGTTTTTCATCAAAAGTCATGCTGAAAAAAATGGTGGGAACCGGTTTTAAAGTATGGTGACGTACTATCCAATGGTGCGCAGCCAATAAACCAAGTATTAACCAAATCCAAGCGGGGTAAAGGGTTTCAACAGCTTTTATCTAAGCCCAACTGATCCATAACATGAAAAACAAAAAAGTCCGTTTTTCATCAAAAGTCATGCTGAAAAAAATGGTGGGAACCGGTTTTAAAGTATGGTGACGTACTATCCAATGGTGCGCAGCCAATAAACCAAGTATTAACCAAATCCAAGCGGGGTAAAGGGTTTCAACAGCTTTTATCTAAGCCCAACTGATCCATAACATGAAAAACAAAAAAGTCCGTTTTTCATCAAAAGTCATGCTGAAAAAAATGGTGGGAACCGGTTTTAAAGTATGGTGACGTACTATCCAATGGTGCGCAGCCAATAAACCAAGTATTAACCAAATCCAAGCGGGGTAAAGGGTTTCAACAGCTTTTATCTAAGCCCAACTGATCCATAACATGAAAAACAAAAAAGTCCGTTTTTCATCAAAAGTCATGCTGAAAAAAATGGTGGGAACCGGTTTTAAAGTATGGTGACGTACTATCCAATGGTGCGCAGCCAATAAACCAAGTATTAACCAAATCCAAGCGGGGTAAAGGGTTTCAACAGCTTTTATCTAAGCCCAACTGATCCATAACATGAAAAACAAAAAAGTCCGTTTTTCATCAAAAGTCATGCTGAAAAAAATGGTGGGAACCGGTTTTAAAGTATGGTGACGTACTATCCAATGGTGCGCAGCCAATAAACCAAGTATTAACCAAATCCAAGCGGGGTAAAGGGTTTCAACAGCTTTTATCTAAGCCCAACTGATCCATAACATGAAAAACAAAAAAGTCCGTTTTTCATCAAAAGTCATGCTGAAAAAAATGGTGGGAACCGGTTTTAAAGTATGGTGACGTACTATCCAATGGTGCGCAGCCAATAAACCAAGTATTAACCAAATCCAAGCGGGGTAAAGGGTTTCAACAGCTTTTATCTAAGCCCAACTGATCCATAACATGAAAAACAAAAAAGTCCGTTTTTCATCAAAAGTCATGCTGAAAAAAATGGTGGGAACCGGTTTTAAAGTATGGTGACGTACTATCCAATGGTGCGCAGCCAATAAACCAAGTATTAACCAAATCCAAGCGGGGTAAAGGGTTTCAACAGCTTTTATCTAAGCCCAACTGATCCATAACATGAAAAACAAAAAAGTCCGTTTTTCATCAAAAGTCATGCTGAAAAAAATGGTGGGAACCGGTTTTAAAGTATGGTGACGTACTATCCAATGGTGCGCAGCCAATAAACCAAGTATTAACCAAATCCAAGCGGGGTAAAGGGTTTCAACAGCTTTTATCTAAGCCCAACTGATCCATAACATGAAAAACAAAAAAGTCCGTTTTTCATCAAAAGTCATGCTGAAAAAAATGGTGGGAACCGGTTTTAAAGTATGGTGACGTACTATCCAATGGTGCGCAGCCAATAAACCAAGTATTAACCAAATCCAAGCGGGGTAAAGGGTTTCAACAGCTTTTATCTAAGCCCAACTGATCCATAACATGAAAAACAAAAAAGTCCGTTTTTCATCAAAAGTCATGCTGAAAAAAATGGTGGGAACCGGTTTTAAAGTATGGTGACGTACTATCCAATGGTGCGCAGCCAATAAACCAAGTATTAACCAAATCCAAGCGGGGTAAAGGGTTTCAACAGCTTTTATCTAAGCCCAACTGATCCATAACATGAAAAACAAAAAAGTCCGTTTTTCATCAAAAGTCATGCTGAAAAAAATGGTGGGAACCGGTTTTAAAGTATGGTGACGTACTATCCAATGGTGCGCAGCCAATAAACCAAGTATTAACCAAATCCAAGCGGGGTAAAGGGTTTCAACAGCTTTTATCTAAGCCCAACTGATCCATAACATGAAAAACAAAAAAGTCCGTTTTTCATCAAAAGTCATGCTGAAAAAAATGGTGGGAACCGGTTTTAAAGTATGGTGACGTACTATCCAATGGTGCGCAGCCAATAAACCAAGTATTAACCAAATCCAAGCGGGGTAAAGGGTTTCAACAGCTTTTATCTAAGCCCAACTGATCCATAACATGAAAAACAAAAAAGTCCGTTTTTCATCAAAAGTCATGCTGAAAAAAATGGTGGGAACCGGTTTTAAAGTATGGTGACGTACTATCCAATGGTGCGCAGCCAATAAACCAAGTATTAACCAAATCCAAGCGGGGTAAAGGGTTTCAACAGCTTTTATCTAAGCCCAACTGATCCATAACATGAAAAACAAAAAAGTCCGTTTTTCATCAAAAGTCATGCTGAAAAAAATGGTGGGAACCGGTTTTAAAGTATGGTGACGTACTATCCAATGGTGCGCAGCCAATAAACCAAGTATTAACCAAATCCAAGCGGGGTAAAGGGTTTCAACAGCTTTTATCTACCAACTGATCCATACATGAAAAACAAAAAAGGTCCGTTTGTCATCGATAAAGTCTGTCTGAAAAAAAATGGTGGGAACCGGTTTTAAAGTATGGTGACGTACTATCCAATGGTGCGCAGCCAATAAACCAAGTATTAACCAAATCCAAGCGGGGTAAAGGGTTTCAACAGCTTTTATCTAAGCCCAACTGATCCATAACATGAAAAACAAAAAAGTCCGTTTTTCATCAAAAGTCATGCTGAAAAAAATGGTGGGAACCGGTTTTAAAGTATGGTGACGTACTATCCAATGGTGCGCAGCCAATAAACCAAGTATTAACCAAATCCAAGCGGGGTAAAGGGTTTCAACAGCTTTTATCTAAGCCCAACTGATCCATAACATGAAAAACAAAAAAGTCCGTTTTTCATCAAAAGTCATGCTGAAAAAAATGGTGGGAACCGGTTTTAAAGTATGGTGACGTACTATCCAATGGTGCGCAGCCAATAAACCAAGTATTAACCAAATCCAAGCGGGGTAAAGGGTTTCAACAGCTTTTATCTAAGCCCAACTGATCCATAACATGAAAAACAAAAAAGTCCGTTTTTCATCAAAAGTCATGCTGAAAAAAATGGTGGGAACCGGTTTTAAAGTATGGTGACGTACTATCCAATGGTGCGCAGCCAATAAACCAAGTATTAACCAAATCCAAGCGGGGTAAAGGGTTTGAACAGCTTTTATCTAAGCCCAACTGATCCATAACATGAAAAACAAAAAAGTCCGTTTTTCATCAAAAGTCATGCTGAAAAAAATGGTGGGAACCGGTTTTAAAGTATGGTGACGTACTATCCAATGGTGCGCAGCCAATAAACCAAGTATTAACCAAATCCAAGCGGGGTAAAGGGTTTCAACAGCTTTTATCTAAGCCCAACTGATCCATAACATGAAAAACAAAAAAGTCCGTTTTTCATCAAAAGTCATGCAGAAAAAAATGGTGGGAACCGGTTTTAAAGTATGGTGACGTACTATCCAATGGTGCGCAGCCAATAAACCAAGTATTAACCAAATCCAAGCGGGGTAAAGGGTTTCAACAGCTTTTATCTATGCCCAACTGATCCATAACATGAAAAACAAAAAAGTCCGTTTTTCATCAAAAGTCATGCTGAAAAAAATGGTGGGAACCGGTTTTAAAGTATGGTGACGTACTATCCAATGGTGCGCAGCCAATAAACCAAGTATTAACCAAATCCAAGCGGGGTAAAGGGTTTCAACAGCTTTTATCTAAGCCCAACTGATCCATAACATGAAAAACAAAAAAGTCCGTTTTTCATCAAAAGTCATGCTGAAAAAAATGGTGGGAACCGGTTTTAAAGTATGGTGACGTACTATCCAATGGTGCGCAGCCAATAAACCAAGTATTAACCAAATCCAAGCGGGGTAAAGGGTTTCAACAGCTTTTATCTAAGCCCAACTGATCCATAACATGAAAAACAAAAAAGTCCGTTTTTCATCAAAAGTCATGCTGAAAAAAATGGTGGGAACCGGTTTTAAAGTATGGTGACGTACTATCCAATGGTGCGCAGCCAATAAACCAAGTATTAACCAAATCCAAGCGGGGTAAAGGGTTTCAACAGCTTTTATCTAAGCCCAACTGATCCATAACATGAAAAACAAAAAAGTCCGTTTTTCATCAAAAGTCATGCTGAAAAAAATGGTGGGAACCGGTTTTAAAGTATGGTGACGTACTATCCAATGGTGCGCAGCCAATAAACCAAGTATTAACCAAATCCAAGCGGGGTAAAGGGTTTCAACAGCTTTTATCTAAGCCCAACTGATCCATAACATGAAAAACAAAAAAGTCCGTTTTTCATCAAAAGTCATGCTGAAAAAAATGGTGGGAACCGGTTTTAAAGTATGATGACGTACTATCCAATGGTGCGCAGCCAATAAACCAAGTATTAACCAAATCCAAGCGGGGTAAAGGGTTTCAACAGCTTTTATCTAAGCCCAACTGATCCATTACATGAAAAACAAAAAAGTCCGTTTTTCATCAAAAGTCATGCTGAAAAAAATGGTGGGAACCGGTTTTAAAGTATGGTGACGTACTATCCAATGGTGCGCAGCAGCCAATAAACCAAGTATTAACCAAATCCAAGCGGGGTAAAGGGTTTCAACAGCTTTTATCTAAGCCCAACTGATCCATAACATGAAAAACAAAAAGTCCGTTTTCATCAAAAGTCATGCTGAAAAAAATGGTGGGAACCGGTTTTAAAGTATGGTGACGTACTATCCAATGGTGTGCAGCCAATAAACCAAGTATTAACCCAAATCCAAGCGGGGTAAAGGGTTTCAACAGCTTTTATCTAAGCCCAACTGATCCATAACATGAAAAACAAAAAAGTCCGTTTTTCATCAAAAGTGATGCTGAAAAAAATGGTGGGAACCGGTTTTAAAGTATGGTGACGTACTATCCCAATGGTGCGCAGCCAATAAACCAAGTATTAACCAAATCCAAGCGGGGTAAAGGGTTTCAACAGCTTTTATCTAAGCCCAACTGATCCATAACATGAAAAACAAAAAGTCCGTTTTTCATCAAAAGTCATGCTGAAAAAAATGGTGGAACCGGTTTTAAAGTATGGTGACGTACTATCCAATGGTGCGCAGCCAATAAAACAAGTATTAACCAAATCCAAGCGGGGTAAAGGGTTTCAACAGCTTTTATCTAAGCCCAACTGATCCATAACATGAAAAACAAAAAAGTCCGTTTTTCATCAAAAGTCATGCTGAAAAAAATGGTGGGAACCGGTTTTAAAGTATGGTGACGTACTATCCAATGGTGCGCAGCCAATAAACCAAGTATTAACCAAATCCAAGCGGGGTAAAGGGTTTCAACAGCTTTTATCTAAGCCCAACTGATCCATAACATGAAAAACAAAAAAGTCCGTTTTTCATCAAAAGTCATGCTGAAAAAAATGGTGGGAACCGGTTTTAAAGTATGGTGACGTACTATCCAATGGTGCGCAGCCAATAAACCAAGTATTAACCAAATCCAAGCGGGGTAAAGGGTTTCAAAAACTTTTATCTAAGCCCAACTGATCCATAACATGAAAAAGAAAAAAGTCCGTTTTTCATCAAAAGTCATGCTGAAAAAAATGGTGGGAACCGGTTTTAAAGTATGGTGACGTACTATCCAATGGTGCGCAGCCAATAAACCAAGTATTAACCAAATCCAAGCGGGGTAAAGGGTTTCAACAGCTTTTATCTAAGCCCAACTGATCCATAACATGAAAAACAAAAAAGTCCGTTTTTCATCAAAAGTCATGCTGAAAAAAATGGTGGGAACCGGTTTTAAAGTATGGTGACGTACTATCCAATGGTGCGCAGCCAATAAACCAAGTATTAACCAAATCCAAGCGGGGTAAAGGGTTTCAACAGCTTTTATCTAAGCCCAACTGATCCATAACATGAAAAACAAAAAAGTCCGTTTTTCATCAAAAGTCATGCTGAAAAAAATGGTGGGAACCGGTTTTAAAGTATGGTGACGTACTATCCAATGGTGCGCAGCCAATAAACCAAGTATTAACCAAATCCAAGCGGGGTAAAGGGTTTCAACAGCTGTTATCTAAGCCCAACTGATCCATAACATGAAAAACAAAAAAGTCCGTTTTTCATCAAAAGTCATGCTGAAAAAAATGGTGGGAACCGGTTTTAAAGTATGGTGACGTACTATCCAATGGTGCGCAGCCAATAAACCAAGTATTAACCAAATCCAAGCGGGGTAAAGGGTTTCAACAGCTTTTATCTAAGCCCAACTGATCCATAACATGAAAAACAAAAAAGTCCGTTTTTCATCAAAAGTCATGCTGAAAAAAATGGTGGGAACCGGTTTTAAAGTATGGTGACGTACTATCCAATGGTGCGCAGCCAATAAACCAAGTATTAACCAAATCCAAGCGGGGTAAAGGGTTTCAACAGCTTTTATCTAAGCCCAACTGATCCATAACATGAAAAACAAAAAAGTCCGTTTTTCATCAAAAGTCATGCTGAAAAAAATGGTGGGAACCGGTTTTAAAGTATGGTGACGTACTATCCAATGGTGCGCAGCCAATAAACCAAGTATTAACCAAATCCAAGCGGGGTAAAGGGTTTCAACAGCTTTTATCTAAGCCCAACTGATCCATAACATGAAAAACAAAAAAGTCCGTTTTTCATCAAAAGTCATGCTGAAAAAAATGGTGGGAACCGGTTTTAAAGTATGGTGACGTACTATCCAATGGTGCGCAGCCAATAAACCAAGTATTAACCAAATCCAAGCAGGGTAAAGGGTTTCAACAGCTTTTATCTAAGCACAACTGATCCATAACATGAAAAACAAAAAAGTCCGTTTTTCATCAAAAGTCATGCTGAAAAAAATGGTGGGAACCGGTTTTAAAGTATGGTGACGTACTATCCAATGGTGCGCAGCCAATAAACCAAGTATTAACCAAATCCAAGCGGGGTAAAGGGTTTCAACAGCTTTTACCTAAGCCCAACTGATCCATAACATGAAAAACAAAAAAGTCCGTTTTTCATCAAAAGTCATGCTGAAAAAAATGGTGGGAACCGGTTTTAAAGTATGGTGACGTACTATCCAATGGTGCGCAGCCAATAAACCAAGTATTAACCAAATCCAAGCGGGGTAAAGGGTTTCAACAGCTTTTATCTAAGCCCAACTGATCCATAACATGAAAAGCAAAAAAGTCCGTTTTTCATCAAAAGTCATGCTGAAAAAAATGGTGGGAACCGGTTTTAAAGTATGGTGACGTACTATCCAATGGTGCGCAGCCAATAAACCAAGTATTAACCAAATCCAAGCGGGGTAAAGGGTTTCAACAGCTTTTATCTAAGCCCAACTGATCCATAACATGAAAAACAAAAAAGTCCGTTTTTCATCAAAAGTCATGCTGAAAAAAATGGTGGGAACCGGTTTTAAAGTATGGTGACGTACTATCCAATGGTGCGCAGCCAATAAACCAAGTATTAACCAAATCCAAGCGGGGTAAAGGGTTTCAACAGCTTTTATCTAAGCCCAACTGATCCATAACATGAAAAACAAAAAAGTCCGTTTTTCATCAAAAGTCATGCTGAAAAAAATGGTGGGAACCGGTTTTAAAGTATGGTGACGTACTATCCAATGGTGCGCAGCCAATAAACCAAGTATTAACCAAATCCAAGCGGGGTAAAGGGTTTCAACAGCTTTTATCTAAGCCCAACTGATCCATAACATGAAAAACAAAAAAGTCCGTTTTTCATCAAAAGTCATGCTGAAAAAAATGGTGGGAACCGGTTTTAAAGTATGGTGACGTACTATCCAATGGTGCGCAGCCAATAAACTAAGTATTAACCAAATCCAAGCGGGGTAAAGGGTTTCAACAGCTTTTATCTAAGCCCAACTGATCCATAACATGAAAAACAAAAAAGTCCGTTTTTCATCAAAAGTCATGCTGAAAAAAATGGTGGGAACCGGTTTTAAAGTATGGTGACGTACTATCCAATGGTGCGCAGCCAATAAACCAAGTATTAACCAAATCCAAGCGGGGTAAAGGGTTTCAACAGCTTTTATCTAAGCCCAACTGATCCATAACATGAAAAGCAGCAGAGAGGGTGAACCTCACAACTTTTCGAGCGTCGATTTGGAAATCTGAGGCTTCCACCAAATAGTAAAAAAAATAGCGTCTATTCGATAAAATAAGATTTCCTTATATACGCCAACGTCGTTGTCATCCACCCTCTCTGCTGCTGCAAATGTTTCATTTGTGGTTAATAATTCTTTTACGAGTTCAACCAAATATTTGATCGAGTCCGATACGATATCGTGTCCGAGGATCATGTAAATTTATTGTTATAAATCCGTGCGGAGTCGACTGAGCGTTACTAAAGAAATTTTTAAATTGATTGAAGTCCATATCAGAGCACCATGTCTGCCAAATATTTCGAAGCGTATGAGTATCAACGCCGTTAAATACACACAGTAAGTTACAGTTGTCTCTAATCACTTTTGGAATCTGAGTGTATCGTTGAGTGACATATATCACGTCAGTGTTTTTGTGCCTGCCTCTGGAAAATATTCTAGCTGGGTTTTTTTTGATTGTCTAACATCACATCGTCGTATACGACTAAATTGTTAATGCTCCCATCAAGGTCATCCACGGATGGCGCCTCGTCAATATCAGTTATAAAATCAATGGTATTCTCACCTTTAATTTCTGATGCATTCTCGTTAAAATCCTTTAACACTTCATAGCATCGTTGATCATCTACGCTAGGAGCAATTAAATACAACTTATCCCACTTCATCCATCTCATTATTAAATTGAGCAACAATTGAGTCTTGCCGGATCCAGATGGCCCGATTATAATTGCACGGATAGAGTTTGGTAGCGCTGCATGATGCTTAACTGGTTCTCTTATTTTAGTCGCTGAAAAATCAATTATATTCATATCTCTATACATAAATTATGGATCTATATTGTGTGAAGTGTAAAACGCGTACTAGCACAAATGATGTGACGACGGTTACAACTAAAAATAACAGATCAGCACTAACTGGTAGATGTGCAACATGTGGTATTAAAAAGTTCAGATTTGTTTCTACAAAATCAAAGATTTTACAATCCGGAGATGTTTTAAAAAAAAACGAGGAGGTGATATCGCAGCCAAATTGGCAAAGCTCCCTGGAACCCCATGGGCAAAGTACCCCGGAGAAAAGCACCTTCCAGGATATAGCTACTGTGGCCCCGGAACACGATTAGATATCAGACTTGATGATCAAAATCAACCCCGACCCGGCGAGTATCCGATAAACGCTATTGATAAGGCGTGTCATGCTCATGATGTTGCATATAAAAGCAGTAATCTGCAAAACAGGCATCTCGCGGATGTGAAATTAATTCATGCGTTAAATGCTGTTCCTGATAAATCTTTGAAAGAAAAATTGGCTTCGTGGTTGGTAAAATCAGCTATGAAAGGCAAATTGATGATGGGCGCTGGTAATTAATAATATGGAATCTATTTATTATTCTCCGAGGGGATACTGGAGGGGTAACGCTGCAATCAATAAACTCGCCAACGCCGCAAAAGTGAAAAAGGCTACTGCGGCTAATTGGTTATCCAAACAGGCTATATGGCAAATTTATCTACCTAAACAAATCAATTTCTCGCATTTTGATGTGACTGTCCCTAATGAAGTTCATCAGGCTGATTTATTGTTTTTACCACATGACAACGGTTACAAATACGCGCTAACCGTAGTTGACGTTGCTAGTCGATACAAACAAGCAGAACCGCTAAAAACAAAATCATCACCTGAAGTTGCTTCTGCATTTGAAAAGATTTATCGACGAGGCCCTCTACGCTGGCCAAATCTGTTACAAGTTGATCCTGGCAAGGAATTTCAAGGCGCTGTTTTTTATCAGCGATGAAACATCACAATGTCACCATCAGACAAGGACATACTGCACTACATCGCGATCAGGCAATTGTTGAACGATTTAATCGGACTCTTGCTGAACGGTTATTTGGATATCAATACGCGAAGGAGTTTATTCAGGATAAAAGATCCCGTGAATGGGTTAAGAGATTACCAGCTGTGATTACCGCGCTCAATAACGAGATTACTCGAACAATTAACATGAAACCTGTCAACGCGATTAAGAAAGCGTCTATACCAAAAATGGAAATCCAAGGAATTTCACAAAAAGATTTCAAAGAACCAATTCTTGGTAGTAATGTCACTGTAAGGTACTTATACGAACCAGGAGAGCTTGAGGGTGGTAAAAAAAGAGCTACCGATCCTATTTGGAGTGTTACTGCACACAAGATATCTACTATAACACGATCTACGGGTAGACCAGCAATCTATAAACTGGATTCAACTGCTCCTCAGCGAGGATTTACTCGACAACAACTACAGGTAATCCCCGAGGATACTCAATTACCACCGCGTGGTCTTAACTAGCACCCGATGCCAGAGGCATTGTGCTTGCACCTCTGCGTCTGTTGCACTCAAGACAAGTCAGCATAACGTTATCTTTGATATGACCAATGCTGCTATTCTTTCTGTCTACGGTAAATTGGCGAGGATCTTTATCCGAATACTGCCAACGCATTATACAATTGCAACTCGCGCAGTGATTATTCTGTTGTTGCTTCAGCGTAGTTATTAATTCAGCATCAATGTCAAATTTTCTATTATTTTTTTTATCCTGTTGTTTATAACCAGAGAGTTTTTTTCTGATTATATCCTTGACGTTGTCGGCGTTGATTGTGGTGTCATCATCGCCACAAATGATTTCATCATCGCCACTGGCTTCGCCAACGACAACTCTTCGAAGCTGATTTATTCTTCGTACTCTGGATACTGCGAGATAGACTAAATTCGACCATTCGATGCGATTATCTACCATCCAAACAATTGTATCTGATATAGTTAATCCCTGTGAAGAATGTATCGTCGCTGCGTATCCTAGCGTCCATGGGGATTTATTAGCACGCAATGCATTTTCGACGACACTGATATCAACCAGCACAATATCATTTAACACGAGAATCTGCTTTTCACTCTTCCCTGGAATATCAACTTCAATATTCTGCTTTCGTGTATCCGAACGCCTATAACACAACGGTACTGGAAGTGTTGCAAATTTTTCTTTATGCGTTTCAAATAACTTCATCTGAAGTGTGTCTCTGACTATTTTTCTACTTGCTACTATCAAATCATTTGGTCTCCACGTTTCCCAGAAATCATTCATGGGAGTTTCTGAAATTATTTCACGCGCTATTTCGCATTGGATTTTATCCGGTTGTAATCTAATCAGTGCTTTGAACTCGCGTAATTGTTCATCAAGTGATCTATGGTCGGTATTAATTTCTTCATAATAGTCTACAGAACCCTTTAGCCATTCATGTGGAGATCCACCGACAAATGGTGGTGGTTGGCCGTGATCACCGCACATGACGACTTTTGTGTTTTTGTTTAACAACCACTCGAGAAATGTTTGTAATACTCTCAACGATACCGTGCATATTTCATCCCAAATTATGATTTCAGGAATGAATTTATCACCTATTCGATCAGGGGTCCATTCATCGCCTTTCCATCGAAAGAAACTATGATAAGTACAGGCATTTACCCCTCGCTGTATCATCTCTCTGGCGAGTCTGTGAGTCGGTGTTAACACAATCATGTTTGTGAAATCCGTAGGATTTTTCCGACGATATAATTCAATTGCACGAGTTGTCTTTCCTGACCCACCACAACCGTTTAAATAAACTGTCTTGTATCTACATATTGGATCAGATACCGGTGGTGCATTAGAAAATTCTGATTGAATCTCATCACATTTTAAGTACTTTTCATCCATGGTAACATCTGCCGATTCACAATACTCATGTAGCGTCTCCTTTTTAAATCTCCAACCCCCCCACGCTTCCTCCTGGGATGTGAATTTAGCTACATCTGATTTGTATTTATTGTGTATATACATCGAATCAGTAGCTACTCTAACCGCGGTATTAGGAAATCTATTTATCATCGAAAATAAATTGATAGAAGCATAAGCTAGCATAGAACTTCTCAAATGTGTGTACTGGGAATTATATCCATCACAGTAGGTAACAACCGTACCCAATTTCTCACCATTGGATAGAAAAGCATCCTTACGGGATACAAGTTTTCCCTGTTTCGTTAAATCCGTTACAAGAAAATCGTATTCAGCGACGTCTATGATCAACCGCGAGGAAAATTTTGCATTGTCGTATCTTCCACCCTGGGTAAATTTACCGATTATTCTTCGTCCAAAATCCTTTGCTTGTTCTTTTTTAATTTCAAATAACTTCTTAGACCAATTCATGATTTGTTCTTCATTGAAATCAGGGAATTGTTTTCGCAATTCGCTGATTATACGATCTAGATCGGGTTGTGGTAGCCAAACTTCTTTCTGAGCTCGATAGCATATAATAGCTTCGGAAACAATCAACGATATCAGCATGCCACAATCAATCATATATCGTAGTAACACTATTGGCATCCAAGCCTTTTCAGATAGGTGTCTACCGAGCCAAACATAACTACACGGATGTAACCCTGTAGCGAGTTCAAATGATATCACACGAGCGAATCCGGTTAAATCAAAATCAGGTAATGGTCCATTAATCGCAACACGAGTCATTTCATGCGTGGGGTGTCCAAATCGTTTAAAATAGTTACTACATTCTCCATACCCGAGAAAACTTCCAGGATAACACGCGGATATATCAATTGAAATCATACCGTCACGATGGTATTTTGTATTCCACAGTCCTCCATGACCAAATTCGATGCAACTCAATTTAACGTCCTCGAGAAAATCACTTCGTGTTGGACGCCAGGAGTTTTTTTCTCTTGCGAAGTGAGCTACCACTGAAGAAATAGTAAAACTATTCGTGAGTAGTTTTTCATGGAAACTCTCTGGTGAAAAATCATTAGCGATTTTTCTCATTCTGTTATCTAATTCTTCAACGCGATATAATTCACCATTTGGTCTTACAAATTGATCGAATCCTGATTCGGAACCAGCACTGCTAAGTAACCACACTGACACAGGGTCCTCTTTACACAACGCATGAATAGCATCAAATAATTTCTCTTCATAGAAAACATCCCCGGAAAATTCCGGGGGGATATATCTCACGATTCGTTCTCGTGGAAATATTGTTACCGCAGGTGTCCACGCGTGTTCGTTATGATCAATAATTTGTATTGGCGCTCCTTGTAATCTATATTTCGGTTCGTGTAATACTTCCCCGGTTATTGTCGTTACTGATATTGGGAATTTTAATAATGTCTCTAATTTAGCTATATCAGAAATCTTTGCACCGTGCTGTTTCACTGTCAGTTCCCATTCTGTTATTTTCCTACGTCGCAGATCAGTTAGTTTATTTCCTCGGGATGCATTTGTGAAGTGTTCCATTACCCGTGTTGCTACACAATTGAGCCTTAACGAAGTCAATGGTGAATATTTCATAGGAGCTAGTTTTGCAATATCGGGTTTATCATTTAACGGATATATCCCATAAACGATTGCTGTTACGGGATAAGATCTCTCGTAGTATGGTTTGTCAATTCCAGTTAGAATTCCTGGTTTGGAATCTCTACTTACAATGACAGTTTTTTTATCCTTGAGGATTGGTTCAAATTTATCCCTGATAATCCATTTGCCTTCGACTTCGATAATGAATTTTATTCTGAAAAAATACTTTTGTTGGGAACTGCTTTGTTTGGGAATTGCTTTGCTTGAAATCTTTTGGATTTCCACCTTTGGATTTCCACCTTTGGATTTCTCATGGGAATTGCTTTGTTTGGGAATTGCTTTGCTTGAAATCTTTTGGATTTCCACCTTTGGATTTCCACCTTTGGATTTTACGCCAAGGTGTGAAATTATCTCAGCTGCTCTTTTATCGTTCATAGTAGCATCGATGATGGGTACATTGACATCATCATTGATAATTCGAAATGTCGACCAACAGTATGCTGCACCGTCTCGGTAGAATTCATTAAAACACTCCCTGATTTTACCGAGTATAGTTCTATCACCGATTAGACGTTTTGGTGTATTAGAGACTCTATCAAGATTGAATTTAGTATTTTTCCAGGGCTTAATTTTCGATAATCTTTGGAACTCCCTATCAAGATTGAATTTAGTATTTTTCCAGGGCTTAATTTTCGATAATCTTTGGAACTCCCTAGCAAGATTGAATTTAGTATTTTTCCAGGGCTTAATTTTCGATAATCTTTGGAACTCCTCCATGTTATAATTAAAACAAGTATTTAAATAGAAAAATATAGTATAATGAATCACTGTAAGTGGCTTATGATTGGATCAACAACCCCGTGTAACAAATCATGCAGAAGCGAATTCTGTGGGTATCATATGCAAAGCGTTAGGCGAGGAAGTTTTGGCCCTCTCCCATGCCTCCAATGTGGGGTGGGCGTTAGAGGAAAATCGCAGTTGTGTCTTGCTTGTGGGGGTAAACGATACAGGGAACTAAAACGCTATTATGACAAACGAATCAATGACTCCGTCCTTGATAAAATCAAGGACAAAATCATCAAAACCCCGCAAGATTATATCAAGAGGTTTATAATAAATTAGACAAATAGTATTATTATACAAATGAGCCAAGATTTCAGACCTCATCCAGTGCTTGTTAATTACGAAGCCTCCAGTGATGGTGTTGTCAGGCACCGCAGACTAAAAAAAACGGTTGGATATCTGAATAATATGGGTTATTTGTTGTTTAGTGCTAGAAATAAAACATATCTTTGTCACAGAATTATTTTTGAATGTCATAACGGATTAATCGAAGACGGATTTGTGATTGATCACATAAATGGCGTGAAGACTGATAATTGTCTTGAGAATCTTCAAGCCGTCTCACAAAGTCTGAATGCAAAATTAGGTGGAACAGGCAAATATGCAAAACGTCCTAGGGGAGTTAAATCGTTTGATTTAGAAACCAGCGAGGAGAGAATCTTTCATTCGATAAACGAAGCCAGTAGATACTTTGACATTTGCGTGCCTTCAATTCGATTTGTTGCACAAAATTTAATTAAAACATCTCTGTCTAAAAAAAATGGTCATAAAGTAAGATTCGTATACACCTGAAACGATTCAAGGGAGATAAATCCCCATGGACAAATCCAACCACTCAAAACACTCTACCTACTAAGTTCCCTTGTATTATGACGTCAAAGGAATTTGTCGCCTGCTATATTACCTGTACTTGACTAGGCGTGCCCACGTGACTGTAATGGAGATCGATAGAGAATAAAACTTTTTATTGTCGCTTGTGGGCTAAAACTGTATTATTTATTTAAGCTAACTCGTTCTTTTCAGTACAAAATTTTTTATTTATCTACATATCTCATGTGTGGGGGGTGGGTGGACTAGCAGTAAAGCAGACAGCTAACTCGTTCTTTTCAGTACAGACGTTCTTTATAATCTACGCATTACCTATGTTCGCTCAGCCGGAACGCGAGTGTTTCCTATTCATTGAAGTAGGTGGGCGTGGTTAAAATTCCTTGTATACAGCTCTTTATGAATGTATTTTATCTAGAGAATTATAACAGAGTATATAAAACGCTGTTTTATTTAACAACTAAAATGTTGCAGCATAAAATTGTCTGTTTTAAAAATCTCTTATTGTTAAGTATATCAGAAGATATATATATATTAAAAAATCTCTATTCTGTATGACAGCTCCGTGGTGTAATGGTATATCGTGTTTGTCTTGTAAACATAGATCTATCAACTACGTGTTCGGTCCCCATAGCAGATACATTATTTGATGGCGAAACGGAAGATGTTTTTCTATTAATTGGGGGGGAGGGGCGATCCCCCTCAGCCAAACCAACATTGTAACTCATGCTATCGCATTCTCGGTAGCGTGGGTTGGTGTTTTTTTCCAACTCATGCAACCATGAATTCGATTTCATGGGTTGCCATGTTGGTTTGGTTTACCACGCCCACATCATTACCATCATCGTTCCATTGAATTATAATCCATCCTTAATTAAGTACATGTTATGCCTAAAATTTGCCGCAACACTCGAGCGGAGATATATATGGCATTGTGCCGTCCATGTTGTGACGTCCCCCCCAAGCATATCTTCTGGGCGGTCTAAGATGGCGTTTGCCACCTTAGGCCTCCCGCCGGAGATGTATGTTTCGGGTTCCCTTGGGCTTACTTGGATGCGAAGGCAACCAAGGAGTTCCAAAGATGTGTTGTCGTAAACCTCTGGGTCTCTCTGACGTCATAGGGCGCCAGCGAGATTGCCAAATGAGTGTTTTTTGTTTTGTTTTTTTTTAATAATTAGAGATATAGTATACTATATTTATATAAAACTATAAATAATGGATATCAATGATGTAAATGCTATAATTGCTGAAATTTCAATTTTAAAAAATAAAGGGGTATTATTATCTGAAGATCTTGACGCTGACAAGATTGCCTCGGAATATGAAGACATTGAGTATCAGTGTAGTAAGGGTCGTTATGTTTTACCCAAGATGTACAGGCTCGTGAAAGGAATTCAAAAATCCATCAATGCTTGTTTGTATGGTAACGACATTAATGTATTCATAACGCTATTTAGCACCGTTGAAGCAATACGTCAAAAGCTCGGCCAAGAGTATCAAAAACGAGCTGAAATTAGTTCTAAGGATCGTGATCTTAGAAAAATGTTAAACGAGGAAAAACCCGTATCTTAACCACGTGAGCGTTACTATAAAATAGGCTTTCAGTAATTTTTATTAAAAATAAATTTTTTTTTAGCGTTTTTTGTAACACTTACATAGGATTTTCTCCTGAAAGGATACTCAGCAGTCTGGACTTGCCCATGCAGTTATGTGCATAATGGATGATCTGGTCGTAGTAGCAAGTAATCACCGCGACGCCTCCATTTTCACGTAGTTGTTCTTGTTGCCGCGTCGTTAACACAAATCGTTCATCGCCGTTCTCAGATATTACAATTCTGAAACCCCCAGCGATGTTATTTCTGAAACATTCGCGGATAGCGTCGTACAGTTTAACCCTGTCGAAGATGAATACGTTAGCTTGATGGTACATTATTTAATAACTAAGTTATTTAATAACTAAGCTTTTAATTGTGATAGTTTTACATTTGAAAATTTAGTTCACAAACAATATATGGTTGGTGAATCGCTTACAACTAAATTAACCCGAGAGCGGCTAGCAGCAATTAAAAAGTTTATACCGGTTCGAGACAGACTTCGCGAGAAACTTCAACAACGACAACAAGCGCAGACTGACTTTTCTGTGTCAAGTGAACAACTGTTTACTCCGATAACAAGTGCGACCAAAGATGTGAAAACAGCAACTGAACGAGCAATATACGGAGATATTCCTAAGGAAGGCAAGCGACGAGAAGTGCCTGTTCTTGGTGTGCTTGAAAAGATAGCAGCAGAGACCGGACAAACACGCGCAGGAATACAACAGCTATCCAGTGATATAAAAACTCAACGCGAGTATGAACGACTAGCTGATATTGATGATTCTGCGCCTGAAACTCAACCTGTTGATGTCGTCACCCCAAGAGGTGTTTCCTTTATAGACAAACTCACCGAAGGAGCTATAGCAGAAATCAAACGACCTCAATTAATAAAACCCGAACATTATAAGATTTTTGGTAATTTTGCCGCCCAAAGCTTTCATTCCAGAAAAAACTTTTTAAAAGACGAGTATAAGAACAGTAGAATAAGCCGAGATGAATGGGCTGATTGGTTGTATAAAACGAATAGGGGGGTTGGCCGTTTAAATAAAAGAGAATTGGGATATAAAGAATTTAGAAAGGGAATTGAAGAGTATGATGAAACTGGTACAACTGAGAAAACAAGCGGGAAAGGATATTCGATTGGAAATCTAAAGGATGTCTTTGACTCTACAGTGACATGCCCTGGTAACATTCTAAGTGATATATCAAGGTTAGAGGTTCTCATCGGAGGGAAACGAGCCGGAAATAACTCACCGGAAGTAATTAATGAAGCAGCTGATATCTGTAGACGATTATTTGCCGGCGGTATCATGGACATTGATGTATATCGAGAACTTATTGCTGAATTAGTTGAAAATCACAACGATGACAACGTCATTGATGATGAAAATCCAATGGATGTAAGCGATTAATCACTAATTGAAAAACTACTAGTTTTATAACAAGATGATTATACACTACAACCATGATAAACCAGTAAGCGTCTACGTGGTGAACTCACGATTGCCTGTTTATAGAGCATATTACGGAGATGGTTTCGGCAATACCATTGAGGGGTTATTTACAAGAATGGCTCCCAAGGTGGCGCCGTTAGCTAAACAATTATCAATGAAAGCCATTGATGCTATCCGTGATAAGGGAATCAATTTCGTTGGAAATCTTGCCGGAAAGGCATTTTCTGCCGCGAAAGATAAAATAGCATCATTGGTGCGAAAGAAACCAGGAATGACTTCGTCAGTGGTGAAACCAGGAATGACTTCGTCATTAGTGCTGCCATCAACTACAGTGATGCCTGCAAAAATCAGCAAAGCAATAAATAACGCAGTGGAAGAAAAACTAGCGCAATTGACTTCGTCACCACCGGTAACAGATAGCGCTATCATGAACGCAATAGCAGGAAGTGGTTTGAAACAAAAAAGAAATTCGAAGAATTTTCAACGACGATGATTATTGCTTTGCAATTCACCAATTGAAAACACTAGTAATGTTATAAATGTTTAAACGAACAGCTGATCCCGCGTTAGATATGGAAGCCCCAGTGCGCAAAGATGATTCCGTCCGCGATTATCAATACTATTCCTATCATGCAATACAACCCGACCTACGATCGCGAATTGAACTTCAAGTTCAAGATACCAGTAAATACTTTTTGCCGTGTGAAGCATTTATTGAAATCGAGGGAAAACTCGTAACAAATGTTGCAGCTGATACACCATATGAAAATGATCCAAATATCCGAGTTGGTTTTGTTAATAATGGTATAATGGCGTTATTTGAAAGTGCAAGATATCTCATTGATGGAAAAGAGATTGAATCAATAGACCGCGAGGTTGATGTTGCAACAACAATAATCGGGTTAGCAAGATACTCCGATGATTATACAAGATCGGCTGGTCCGTCTATGATGTTTGCAAAGGATACCTCTGATAACGCTGACCACCTTCAATACATTAAAGTGTTAACACCGCAAGACACTTCAGTTGATAATCAACGAGAAGCAACTAATCCAGAACGTCGAGCTAGACCAGGAGCTGCGTTTGATATTCTTGGAGGCGTTAATGGTAATTTCAATTTAGGATTTGCAACACGAAAATTAGCATTGCAAGAACAGCAGCGATATTTTTCATGTGCGATTCCACTCCATCATATATTTGGATTCTGCAGAAATGTAAGAAAGGTCATCTATGGAGCCAAACACACAATCGCGTTAGTGCGAAAAGGCAATGACAATGATGCAATTTGGCGTACTGGTGCCGCTGATGGTAAAGTTGTTTTGAGTAAAATAGTATTATGGATGCCAGTAATGACTCCATCAATTACCACGGAAGAGCGGCTGCTCTCATTTATGGAAACCGGTGGTAAATCATTGCTAAGTTGGCTAACAACAACGACTGATGCTAAAGAGGATAATGTTAATAGCACATTTACATGGCACCTGGCATCAAAACAAGGCGTTTCAGCTCCACGTCATATATTTATAGCGCTGCAGAATAGGAATCGATTAGGTTCCCAAGAACGCAGTCATATGATATTTGATCGATTAGGGGTAAGTGAGGTTTCACTGAGAATAAACGGACAACAAGAACCATCTGAGGATATACAGCTTAATTACGGAAACAACCAAATAGCACGTGTGTATCATCGGATGCTGTCATATATGGGTCGTGATCAAAATGTTGATACCGGTTTGCAAATATCGCAACTCGATTTTAAGAATTTGTATCCAATTTATTACTTTTCACTGGAACATCTTGATTTAACAAGGCAATCCGTCGTCGACATACATTTTAGAGCTCGTATAGATCCTGGTGGTGTTGATTATAGAGCGGTTGCTGTTATTCTCAGCAACAAATCAATGTTGTTAGAAGGGGCTGGCGGACGAATGAGAATCGTTGATGCACCAGTGGAAAATCTATGATTGAAATCGTAAACGATTTTCACAATTAGATCAATTGAAAGCATAAATGTGTTTTACAATAAAATGCCATATAGTGTTGTTAGTGTCAAGCTGACTGATGGTCAGGTCAAGAAATTAAAATCAAAATCCGCTAAAGAATGTGGAACCACAATAACGTTAAAACCAGCGCAGATGTCTGGCGGTACACATAAAATATCATTAACGGATCGTCAAATAAAACATTTTAATGATGCAATGAAAAATAAGCGAGGAGTTCAAATAGAATTTTCAAAAGCCGCAGTCGCGAACATGATAAAATCAGGTGGTATATTTCCATTGTTAGCCGCAATACCAGCATTGATTGCAGCGGCTGCCCCAGCGGTGGCGAAAGCGGCAGCGTTGGGAGCCGTTGGTACCGCGGCAGGGATGGCGTTGAAAAAGGCAACTGGGAAAGGATATAAAAAAAAGGGAAAGGGGTTGTACCTACCAGGAACCCCGTATTCATGGTACAGCGGGAAATCCGTGAACGGATCGGGTCTAAGAAGAATACCAGGAACGGTTTATTAATTGAAAAATCTTCGATTTCCGAACCTATGGTTCCTATGTCCAATTTTGATTTAATTGATGCTGCTAAAAAACTAGCGATAAAAAACTTCAGAGGGGTTTTTATGAGAGATCAATTACCAAGAAAACCAAATAACGTTGAAACCGGTATCATCAATCTTGATAACAGCAGCGGATCGGGAACTCACTGGGTTGCATACGCGATTGATCCACGTGGAATTGTCTTTTTCGATTCATATGGGTTAGCTCCACCAAGCGAGTTTATGCGGTATATAAATTCTTCGATGAAACTCAAAAAGTTTCCGATTTTTTATTCCACGCTGCCAACACAACAATTAAATGATCCACCGATATGCGGCCGTGAAGTATTAAATGTCCTCGCGGAGATTTCATTAAAATCCTTTGGATCTCCGTGGAAACCACCTCATCTGGTTGTAAACGAATACACGAGTGGGAAATTACAAGGATCAATAAATTGAAAACACAAGTTACGATAACAATAATGATTGATATTTGGGGACAATCTCTGTCAATGTCGGAACCCACCGCGGAAACATCTGCGGGTTCTATCGAGGATGTAAAAAAAATAATTGAAGATGAAATCGCTGAGATGTTAAATTTAATAGATGTTGACCCGAACGAATTAGTTGTATTTCAAGATCGCCAGGGTAAATTGAAAAGCAGTAATATATCCGTGAATGACATTTTGATACGGCAGAGCGATGCCGCTGAAAACTCTATTGCGCTTTATTCCAACGGTGGACGACTTAAACCAGGTGCACTTGTGTCTACGATCACCGACGCGATTGCTACCAACGAACGTGAGCTGAATGATCTTATACGAGGTTATAATAATTTTCGCAAAAATGTTATACATAAATTCTTTGGAACCCCGCTTGTGGTTGGCATGACTCTCGCTGAAATTAAAGACTTGTTGAATTCATTCTTCGCTAACAAGGAAGCTGGAAGGATGATGACTGCTTCAGAAATCAAGGCAAATTATCTCGAGATTTCTAAACTAATAGAAGATCAAAAACCCACTAACGACGTAGTTGTTAAGTTTTTTGGAACCCCACTTGTGGCTGGCATGACTCTCGCTGAAATTAGCGAGTTTATCGGCATGCACACTCACAATGCCTACATCGCTAATAGTTTCTTTGGTGTCCCAGCTACATCTACAATGACTCTCAAAGATATTAATATGTTTATGGTGAGACAAACAACACTTAATACCATCGTTGATAAATTTCTTGGGAGAACACCTGTGTCTGAAACCACATCGTTGACAGGCCCGACCCTCGCTGAAGTTAAAAGCGCTATTGACGAACAAAAACTCATCAACAAAATGGTTAATAATTTCTTTGAGAGTTCTAAAAATTACAATATCACGACGACATATTCTCAACTCGACGCGAATTATAGATCCCAAACAGGTTTTGGAGTTAACTTCCTTGTGGTTTCATTTTTTATTCGCCGCGATAAAACGACAATGAAGTATACCGAAATCAATAAAACCTATTCCGACGTTATTGACGATATTATTAAATTAAAGGAAGATCAAAAACCAGTCAATGACATTGTTGATAAGTTTTTTGGTGTCCCGGCTACATCTACGATGACTCTCAAAGATATTTACAATGATATTCGTAAACTAAAAGAAAATTTTGAAAAGATAAAGATTCCGCATCCACACATAAGAATTAAAAATGTCGTGTATACAGTCGATCATGGAACCATGGATTGGATAAGAGACGTTTATACTACATTATCCACTGGTCTCTGGACGAGGAGTGATGCGGGGGGCGATATCTACAGTACAACGGGGATTGAAGGTATCTACAGGCTAACGTGGATCTCTATCAATCAATTTAACATGATCGCGGGCGGTAAAACCTACTCTGGTGGCACTGCGATGTTAATTATCAAGAGTAACGGTCAACACTTTAATGTCGTCGCGGTTGATAGCTCCACCATTAGATCAAAAATAACTTGGTGTTTAGAACTCGTAGATGATTTTTCAGGCTGAAGCTACTAACAATTCCCGCTAACGATGGCAAATAATTGAAAACACTAGCGGGTTTAAAATAACAATGATTTCATCAACGCAATGTCGCTATGATCAGGTCAGAGAATTTCAGACTAGACTCAAAACCCTCACTGAGGAGTATCAAATAAAAATAAAAAAATACCGACGAAGAATCACCGCAATTGATGTTATTATGTACTCGGTGTCAAGCGTTCTCACTGGCGCCGGAATAATACTTGCATCGGTTATAATGATTGCCCCGGTCGTAGTTCCAATTTGCATTTCTGCGGTGGCTACAATCGGGGGTATATCAACCGGGATAGCAAAAAAGATATCATCATGCAGCCAGAGTAAACTGCAGAATTACTTACTTCAATTTCATATTACATCAACCGCATATTCGCAATTATCATTGATGATATCATCGTCACTCGATAATACGATTATATCAGATAGTGAATTCTCAGCGATGGTCAGTATTTTTGATTCAGCGATATCAAAATTAGAGCAACAACATGAATATAATAACAATGACAACACCGATGGAATCAGAAAACACGAACCCAAAAACAAACCCAAAAACCAAAATGATCTCAATAATCTCAACCATACCAGATTGTGAGTTCTCAGTGATGGTCAGTATTTATGATTCCTCGATACCAAAATTAGAAATAAATCATGAGTATAATAACAATGACAACACCGATGGAATTACTTCAACGAGTAGTGGAGAACACGAACCCAGTACAAACAAGCATGATATCAATAACATCAACGAGTCCTGAATTTAGTGTGAACTTCCCTTCTCCGATTCCAGTGCGTGAGATCGCGCTGGCAAAATTACGAGTATATCATAGCTGGCCTAATATCAGATCGGTTGCATTTGGCGGTCAGCAACCCAATAACGCACTGGTGTTCTCGTATAAGAATAAACCCGATGGTACTCCAGAGTGGGAAACTGTTTCGTTACCAACTGGGTCGTACCAAATTAAGCAAATCAATGCTGAATTCAGCGTAGAATAAAATCAATCACTGGAAAAGAATCAAAAATAGCTATTAATCTTCATCAACCGACGCTCTCGTCGTCGATCGAAATAAGCACAGAGGGATACATTGTAGATATCTATAACAGCTCGTTAAGAACAGTGTTAGGATGGCCTGAAAAACCACCGGAAAATTCCACCGCCGACTTAACCACGGACGTACAATCATATCATGAAATCAATCCCAGTTATCGAGATAATTTATCTGATATAAGAAAAGGAAGAATCGCCGATAGATTTATATTTACCAACAAAGACACATTGCAATGGGATTTTATCATTAAAAGAACAACCGACTCATCTGTTACTATTTCATTTACGCTAACTGACGTCCGTGGTTATTTTAATGAAATTAAACAATTATATGAAACACAACTAGAACAACTACGGAAAACAAAATCGCAAAAACACGTTGAAATAATAAATCAACTTATATCTGATATGGAATATATCTATGAACTAATTATTCAAACAATAATTAATGACAACAGCGACAATAAACAACGATTCCTAACCGATTACAATATCACAGAGGACAATCTGCGTAATTTCAAGTTTCCCGGGTACAAAGCTGATGAACTAGCAAGAATTGTTAAAACCGATATCAAGGCGCTACAAAAACAAGATCCATCTGTCCTCTTCAGGTATAATAATGATCCAGATGGTGGCGGTAGGCATATTACCCCTCATAATGTGAATATTTCAACGGTGATTGCGCTCAATTTAGTATGTGATGTTATCGAAGGAAGCTATCAAATTAATCTCGAACGATCAAATCAAGCTCAGCAAGGATATATTCTTTATTCGTTTGCACCAACAGCTCCTCCAGGATTCCTAATTATTGAGAACCCAATTAATCCTGTCTACATGCGATGCCATAATAATTCGTTAACGAGAATTAATTTCAAACTCACCGACCAGTCAAATAATCTGATTGATTTACAAGAAGAGGTGTTAGCGATTAGTTTGTTTGTGAAATCCTAAATTGCTTTGCAATTTCAAAGGATTTTCGTCCTAAAGACTCGATCAAATATTTGGTTGAACTCGTAAAAGAATTATTAACCACAAATGAAACATTTGCAGCAGCAGAGAGGGTGGATGACAACGACGTTGGCGTATATAAGGAAATCTTATTTTATCGAATAGACGCTATTTTTTTTACTATTTGGTGGAAGCCTCAGATTTCCAGATTTCCAAATCGACGCTCGAAAAGTTGTGAGGTTCACCCTCTCTGCTGCTTGAAAAACAAAAAAGTCCGTTTTTCATCAAAAGTCATGCTGAAAAAAATGGTGGGAACCGGTTTTAAAGTATGGTGACGTACTATCCAATGGTGCGCAGCCAATAAACCAAGTATTAACCAAATCCAAGCGGGGTAAAGGGTTTCAACAGCTTTTATCTAAGCCCAACTGATCCATAACATGAAAAACAAAAAAGTCCGTTTTTCATCAAAAGTCATGCTGAAAAAAATGGTGGGAACCGGTTTTAAAGTATGGTGACGTACTATCCAATGGTGCGCAGCCAATAAACCAAGTATTAACCAAATCCAAGCGGGGTAAAGGGTTTCAACAGCTTTTATCTAAGCCCAACTGATCCATAACATGAAAAACAAAAAAGTCCGTTTTTCATCAAAAGTCATGCTGAAAAAAATGGTGGGAACCGGTTTTAAAGTATGGTGACGTACTATCCAATGGTGCGCAGCCAATAAACCAAGTATTAACCAAATCCAAGCGGGGTAAAGGGTTTCAACAGCTTTTATCTAAGCCCAACTGATCCATAACATGAAAAACAAAAAAGTCCGTTTTTCATCAAAAGTCATGCTGAAAAAAATGGTGGGAACCGGTTTTAAAGTATGGTGACGTACTATCCAATGGTGCGCAGCCAATAAACCAAGTATTAACCAAATCCAAGCGGGGTAAAGGGTTTCAACAGCTTTTATCTAAGCCCAACTGATCCATAACATGAAAAACAAAAAAGTCCGTTTTTCATCAAAAGTCATGCTGAAAAAAATGGTGGGAACCGGTTTTAAAGTATGGTGACGTACTATCCAATGGTGCGCAGCCAATAAACCAAGTATTAACCAAATCCAAGCGGGGTAAAGGGTTTCAACAGCTTTTATCTAAGCCCAACTGATCCATAACATGAAAAACAAAAAAGTCCGTTTTTCATCAAAAGTCATGCTGAAAAAAATGGTGGGAACCGGTTTTAAAGTATGGTGACGTACTATCCAATGGTGCGCAGCCAATAAATCAAGTATTAACCAAATCCAAGCGGGGTAAAGGGTTTCAACAGCTTTTATCTAAGCCCAACTGATCCATAACATGAAAAACAAAAAAGTCCGTTTTTCATCAAAAGTCATGCTGAAAAAAATGGTGGGAACCGGTTTTAAAGTATGGTGACGTACTATCCAATGGTGCGCAGCCAATAAACCAAGTATTAACCAAATCCAAGCGGGGTAAAGGGTTTCAACAGCTTTTATCTAAGCCCAACTGATCCATAACATGAAAAACAAAAAAGTCCGTTTTTCATCAAAAGTCATGCTGAAAAAAATGGTGGGAACCGGTTTTAAAGTATGGTGACGTACTATCCAATGGTGCGCAGCCAATAAACCAAGTATTAACCAAATCCAAGCGGGGTAAAGGGTTTCAAAAGCTTTTATCTAAGCCCAACTGATCCATAACATGAAAAACAAAAAAGTCCGTTTTTCATCAAAAGTCATGCTGAAAAAAATGGTGGGAACCGGTTTTAAAGTATGGTGACGTACTATCCAATGGTGCGCAGCCAATAAACCAAGTATTAACCAAATCCAAGCGGGGTAAAGGGTTTCAACAGCTTTTATCTAAGCCCAACTGATCCATAACATGAAAAACAAAAAAGTCCGTTTTTCATCAAAAGTCATGCTGAAAAAAATGGTGGGAACCGGTTTTAAAGTATGGTGACGTACTATCCAATGGTGCGCAGCCAATAAACCAAGTATTAAAAAAATCCAAGCGGGGTAAAGGGTTTCAACAGCTTTTATCTAAGCCCAACTGATCCATAACATGAAAAACAAAAAAGTCCGCTTTTTCATCAAAAGTCATGCTGAAAAAAATGGTGGGAACCGGTTTTAAAGTATGGTGACGTACTATCCAATGGTGCGCAGCCAATAAACCAAGTATTAACCAAATCCAAGCGGGGTAAAGGGTTTCAACAGCTTTTATCTAAGCCCAACTGATCCATAACATGAAAAACAAAAAAGTCCGTTTTTCATCAAAAGTCATGCTGAAAAAAATGGTGGGAACCGGTTTTAAAGTATGGTGACGTACTATCCAATGGTGCGCAGCCAATAAACCAAGTATTAACCAAATCCAAGCGGGGTAAAGGGTTTCAACAGCTTTTATCTAAGCCCAACTGATCCATAACATGAAAAACAAAAAAGTCCGTTTTTCATCAAAAGTCATGCTGAAAAAAATGGTGGGAACCGGTTTTAAAGTATGGTGACGTACTATCCAATGGTGCGCAGCCAATAAACCAAGTATTAACCAAATCCAAGCGGGGTAAAGGGTTTCAACAGCTTTTATCTAAGCCCAACTGATCCATAACATGAAAAACAAAAAAGTCCGTTTTTCATCAAAAGTCATGCTGAAAAAAATGGTGGGAACCGGTTTTAAAGTATGGTGACGTACTATCCAATGGTGCGCAGCCAATAAACCAAGTATTAACCAAATCCAAGCGGGGTAAAGGGTTTCAACAGCTTTTATCTAAGCCCAACTGATCCATAACATGAAAAACAAAAAAGTCCGTTTTTCATCAAAAGTCATGCTGAAAAAAATGGTGGGAACCGGTTTTAAAGTATGGTGACGTACTATCCAATGGTGCGCAGCCAATAAACCAAGTATTAACCAAATCCAAGCGGGGTAAAGGGTTTCAACAGCTTTTATCTAAGCCCAACTGATCCATAACATGAAAAACAAAAAAGTCCGTTTTTCATCAAAAGTCATGCTGAAAAAAATGGTGGGAACCGGTTTTAAAGTATGGTGACGTACTATCCAATGGTGCGCAGCCAACAAACCAAGTATTAACCAAATCCAAGCGGGGTAAAGGGTTTCAACAGCTTTTATCTAAGCCCAACTGATCCATAACATGAAAAACAAAAAAGTCCGTTTTTCATCAAAAGTCATGCTGAAAAAAATGGTGGGAACCGGTTTTAAAGTATGGTGACGTACTATCCAATGGTGCGCAGCCAATAAACCAAGTATTAACCAAATCCAAGCGGGGTAAAGGGTTTCAACAGCTTTTATCTAAGCCCAACTGATCCATAACATGAAAAACAAAAAAGTCCGTTTTTCATCAAAAGTCATGCTGAAAAAAATGGTGGGAACCGGTTTTAAAGTATGGTGACGTACTATCCAATGGTGCGCAGCCAATAAACCAAGTATTAACCAAATCCAAGCGGGGTAAAGGGTTTAAACAGCTTTTATCTAAGCCCAACTGATCCATAACATGAAAAACAAAAAAGTCCGTTTTTCATCAAAAGTCATGCTGAAAAAAATGGTGGGAACCGGTTTTAAAGTATGGTGACGTACTATCCAATGGTGCGCAGCCAATAAACCAAGTATTAACCAAATCCAAGCGGGGTAAAGGGTTTCAACAGCTTTTATCTAAGCCCAACTGATCCATAACATGAAAAACAAGAAAGTCCGTTTTTCATCAAAAGTCATGCTGAAAAAAATGGTGGGAACCGGTTTTAAAGTATGGTGACGTACTATCCAATGGTGCGCAGCCAATAAACCAAGTATTAACCAAATCCAAGCGGGGTAAAGGGTTTCAACAGCTTTTATCTAAGCCCAACTGATCCATAACATGAAAAACAAAAAAGTCCGTTTTTCATCAAAAGTCATGCTGAAAAAAATGGTGGGAACCGGTTTTAAAGTATGGTGACGTACTATCCAATGGTGCGCAGCCAATAAACCAAGTATTAACCAAATCCAAGCGGGGTAAAGGGTTTCAACAGCTTTTATCTAAGCCCAACTGATCCATAACATGAAAAACAAAAAAGTCCGTTTTTCATCAAAAGTCATGCTGAAAAAAATGGTGGGAACCGGTTTTAAAGTATGGTGACGTACTATCCAATGGTGCGCAGCCAATAAACCAAGTTTTAACCAAATCCAAGCGGGGTAAAGGGTTTCAACAGCTTTTATCTAAGCCCAACTGATCCATAACATGAAAAACAAAAAAGTCCGTTTTTCATCAAAAGTCATGCTGAAAAAAATGGTGGGAACCGGCTTTTAAAGTATGGTGACGTACTATCCAATGGTGCGCAGCCAATAAACCAAGTATTAACCAAATCCAAGCGGGGTAAAGGGTTTCAACAGCTTTTATCTAAGCCCAACTGATCCATAACATGAAAAACAAAAAAGTCCGTTTTTCATCAAAAGTCATGCTGAAAAAAATGGTGGGAACCGGTTTTAAAGTATGGTGACGTACTATCCAATGGTGCGCAGCCAATAAAACAAGTATTAACCAAATCCAAGCGGGGTAAAGGGTTTCAACAGGTTTTATCTAAGCCCAACTGATCCATAACATGAAAAACAAAAAAGTCCGTTTTTCATCAAAAGTCATGCTGAAAAAAATGGTGGGAACCGGTTTTAAAGTATGGTGACGTACTATCCAATGGTGCGCAGCCAATAAACCAAGTATTAACCAAATCCAAGCGGGGTAAAGGGTTTCAACAGCTTTTATCTAAGCCCAACTGATCCATAACATGAAAAACAAAAAAGTCCGTTTTTCATCAAAAGTCATGCTGAAAAAAATGGTGGGAACCGGTTTTAAAGTATGGTGACGTACTATCCAATGGTGCGCAGCCAATAAACCAAGTATTAACCAAATCCAAGCGGGGTAAAGGGTTTCAACAGCTTTTATCTAAGCCCAACTGATCCATAACATGAAAAACAAAAAAGTCCGTTTTTCATCAAAAGTCATGCTGAAAAAAATGGTGGGAACCGGTTTTAAAGTATGGTGACGTACTATCCAATGGTGCGCAGCCAATAAACCAAGTATTAACCAAATCCAAGCGGGGTAAAGGGTTTCAACAGCTTTTATCTAAGCCCAACTGATCCATAACATGAAAAACAAAAAAGTCCGTTTTTCATCAAAAGTCATGCTGAAAAAAATGGTGGGAACCGGTTTTAAAGTATGGTGACGTACTATCCAATGGTGCGCAGCCAATAAACCAAGTATTAACCAAATCCAAGCGGGGTAAAGGGTTTCAACAGCTTTTATCTAAGCCCAACTGATCCATAACATGAAAAACAAAAAAGTCCGTTTTTCATCAAAAGTCATGCTGAAAAAGATGGTGGGAACCGGTTTTAAAGTATGGTGACGTACTATCCAATGGTGCGCAGCCAATAAACCAAGTATTAACCAAATCCAAGCGGGGTAAAGGGTTTCAACAGCTTTTATCTAAGCCCAACTGATCCATAACATGAAAAACAAAAAAGTCCGTTTTTCATCAAAAGTCATGCTGAAAAAAATGGTGGGAACCGGTTTTAAAGTATGGTGACGTACTATCCAATGGTGCGCAGCCAATAAACCAAGTATTAACCAAATCCAAGCGGGGTAAAGGGTTTCAACAGCTTTTATCTAAGCCCAACTGATCCATAACATTAAAAACAAAAAAGTCCGTTTTTCATCAAAAGTCATGCTGAAAAAAATGGTGGGAACCGGTTTTAAAGTATGGTGACGTACTATCCAATGGTGCGCAGCCAATAAACCAAGTTTTAACCAAATCCAAGCGGGGTAAAGGGTTTCAACAGCTTTTATCTAAGCCCAACTGATCCATAACATGAAAAACAAAAAAGTCCGTTTTTCATCAAAAGTCATGCTGAAAAAAATGGTGGGAACCGGTTTTAAAGTATGGTGACGTACTATCCAATGGTGCGCAGCCAATAAACCAAGTATTAACCAAATCCAAGCGGGGTAAAGGGTTTCAACAGCTTTTATCTAAGCCCAACTGATCCATAACATGAAAAACAAAAAAGTCCGTTTTTCATCAAAAGTCATGCTGAAAAAAATGGTGGGAACCGGTTTTAAAGTATGGTGACGTACTATCCAATGGTGCGCAGCCAATAAACCAAGTATTAACCAAATCCAAGCGGGGTAAAGGGTTTCAACAGCTTTTATCTAAGCCCAACTGATCCATAACATGAAAAACAAAAAAGTCCGTTTTTCATCAAAAGTCATGCTGAAAAAAATGGTGGGAACCGGTTTTAAAGTATGGTGACGTACTATCCAATGGTGCGCAGCCAATAAACCAAGTATTAACCAAATCCAAGCGGGGTAAAGGGTTTCAACAGCTTTTATCTAAGCCCAACTGATCCATAACATGAAAAACAAAAAAGTCCGTTTTTCATCAAAAGTCATGCTGAAAAAAATGGTGGGAACCGGTTTTAAAGTATGGTGACGTACTATCCAATGGTGCGCAGCCAATAAACCAAGTATTAACCAAATCCAAGCGGGGTAAAGGGTTTCAACAGCTTTTATCTAAGCCCAACTGATCCATAACATGAAAAACAAAAAAGTCCGTTTTTCATCAAAAGTCATGCTGAAAAAAATGGTGGGAACCGGTTTTAAAGTATGGTGACGTACTATCCAATGGTGCGCAGCCAATAAACCAAGTATTAACCAAATCCAAGCGGGGTAAAGGGTTTCAACAGCTTTTATCTAAGCCCAACTGATCCATAACATGAAAAACAAAAAAGTCCGTTTTTCATCAAAAGTCATGCTGAAAAAAATGGTGGGAACCGGTTTTAAAGTATGGTGACGTACTATCCAATGGTGCGCAGCCAATAAACCAAGTATTAACCAAATCCAAGCGGGGTAAAGGGTTTCAACAGCTTTTATCTAAGCCCAACTGATCCATAACATGAAAAACAAAAAAGTCCGTTTTTCATCAAAAGTCATGCTGAAAAAAATGGTGGGAACCGGTTTTAAAGTATGGTGACGTACTATCCAATGGTGCGCAGCCAATAAACCAAGTATTAACCAAATCCAAGCGGGGTAAAGGGTTTCAACAGCTTTTATCTAAGCCCAACTGATCCATAACATGAAAAACAAAAAAGTCCGTTTTTCATCAAAAGTCATGCTGAAAAAAATGGTGGGAACCGGTTTTAAAGTATGGTGACGTACTATCCAATGGTGCGCAGCCAATAAACCAAGTATTAACCAAATCCAAGCGGGGTAAAGGGTTTCAACAGCTTTTATCTAAGCCCAACTGATCCATAACATGAAAAACAAAAAAGTCCGTTTTTCATCAAAAGTCATGCTGAAAAAAATGGTGGGAACCGGTTTTAAAGTATGGTGACGTACTATCCAATGGTGCGCAGCCAATAAACCAAGTATTAACCAAATCCAAGCGGGGTAAAGGGTTTCAACAGCTTTTATCTAAGCCCAACTGATCCATAACATGAAAAACAAAAAAGTCCGTTTTTCATCAAAAGTCATGCTGAAAAAAATGGTGGGAACCGGTTTTAAAGTATGGTGACGTACTATCCAATGGTGCGCAGCCAATAAACCAAGTATTAACCAAATCCAAGCGGGGTAAAGGGTTTCAACAGCTTTTATCTAAGCCCAACTGATCCATAACATGAAAAACAAAAAAGTCCGTTTTTCATCAAAAGTCATGCTGAAAAAAATGGTGGGAACCGGTTTTAAAGTATGGTGACGTACTATCCAATGGTGCGCAGCCAATAAACCAAGTATTAACCAAATCCAAGCGGGGTAAAGGGTTTCAACAGCTTTTATCTAAGCCCAACTGATCCATAACATGAAAAACAAAAAAGTCCGTTTTTCATCAAAAGTCATGCTGAAAAAAATGGTGGGAACCGGTTTTAAAGTATGGTGACGTACTATCCAATGGTGCGCAGCCAATAAACCAAGTATTAACCAAATCCAAGCGGGGTAAAGGGTTTCAACAGCTTTTATCTAAGCCCAACTGATCCATAACATGAAAAACAAAAAAGTCCGTTTTTCATCAAAAGTCATGCTGAAAAAAATGGTGGGAACCGGTTTTAAAGTATGGTGACGTACTATCCAATGGTGCGCAGCCAATAAACCAAGTATTAACCAAATCCAAGCGGGGTAAAGGGTTTCAACAGCTTTTATCTAAGCCCAACTGATCCATAACATGAAAAACAAAAAAGTCCGTTTTTCATCAAAAGTCATGCTGAAAAAAATGGTGGGAACCGGTTTTAAAGTATGGTGACGTACTATCCAATGGTGCGCAGCCAATAAACCAAGTATTAACCAAATCCAAGCGGGGTAAAGGGTTTCAACAGCTTTTATCTAAGCCCAACTGATCCATAACATGAAAAACAAAAAAGTCCGTTTTTCATCAAAAGTCATGCTGAAAAAAATGGTGGGAACCGGTTTTAAAGTATGGTGACGTACTATCCAATGGTGCGCAGCCAATAAACCAAGTATTAACCAAATCCAAGCGGGGTAAAGGGTTTCAACAGCTTTTATCTAAGCCCAACTGATCCATAACATGAAAAACAAAAAAGTCCGTTTTTCATCAAAAGTCATGCTGAAAAAAATGGTGGGAACCGGTTTTAAAGTATGGTGACGTACTATCCAATGGTGCGCAGCCAATAAACCAAGTATTAACCAAATCCAAGCGGGGTAAAGGGTTTCAACAGCTTTTATCTAAGCCCAACTGATCCATAACATGAAAAACAAAAAAGTCCGTTTTTCATCAAAAGTCATGCTGAAAAAAATGGTGGGAACCGGTTTTAAAGTATGGTGACGTACTATCCAATGGTGCGCAGCCAATAAACCAAGTATTAACCAAATCCAAGCGGGGTAAAGGGTTTCAACAGCTTTTATCTAAGCCCAACTGATCCATAACATGAAAAACAAAAAAGTCCGTTTTTCATCAAAAGTCATGCTGAAAAAAATGGTGGGAACCGGTTTTAAAGTATGGTGACGTACTATCCAATGGTGCGCAGCCAATAAACCAAGTATTAACCAAATCCAAGCGGGGTAAAGGGTTTCAACAGCTTTTATCTAAGCCCAACTGATCCATAACATGAAAAACAAAAAAGTCCGTTTTTCATCAAAAGTCATGCTGAAAAAAATGGTGGGAACCGGTTTTAAAGTATGGTGACGTACTATCCAATGGTGCGCAGCCAATAAACCAAGTATTAACCAAATCCAAGCGGGGTAAAGGGTTTCAACAGCTTTTATCTAAGCCCAACTGATCCATAACATGAAAAACAAAAAAGTCCGTTTTTCATCAAAAGTCATGCTGAAAAAAATGGTGGGAACCGGTTTTAAAGTATGGTGACGTACTATCCAATGGTGCGCAGCCAATAAACCAAGTATTAACCAAATCCAAGCGGGGTAAAGGGTTTCAACAGCTTTTATCTAAGCCCAACTGATCCATAACATGAAAAACAAAAAAGTCCGTTTTTCATCAAAAGTCATGCTGAAAAAAATGGTGGGAACCGGTTTTAAAGTATGGTGACGTACTATCCAATGGTGCGCAGCCAATAAACCAAGTATTAACCAAATCCAAGCGGGGTAAAGGGTTTCAACAGCTTTTATCTAAGCCCAACTGATCCATAACATGAAAAACAAAAAAGTCCGTTTTTCATCAAAAGTCATGCTGAAAAAAATGGTGGGAACCGGTTTTAAAGTATGGTGACGTACTATCCAATGGTGCGCAGCCAATAAACCAAGTATTAACCAAATCCAAGCGGGGTAAAGGGTTTCAACAGCTTTTATCTAAGCCCAACTGATCCATAACATGAAAAACAAAAAAGTCCGTTTTTCATCAAAAGTCATGCTGAAAAAAATGGTGGGAACCGGTTTTAAAGTATGGTGACGTACTATCCAATGGTGCGCAGCCAATAAACCAAGTATTAACCAAATCCAAGCGGGGTAAAGGGTTTCAACAGCTTTTATCTAAGCCCAACTGATCCATAACATGAAAAACAAAAAAGTCCGTTTTTCATCAAAAGTCATGCTGAAAAAAATGGTGGGAACCGGTTTTAAAGTATGGTGACGTACTATCCAATGGTGCGCAGCCAATAAACCAAGTATTAACCAAATCCAAGCGGGGTAAAGGGTTTCAACAGCTTTTATCTAAGCCCAACTGATCCATAACATGAAAAACAAAAAAGTCCGTTTTTCATCAAAAGTCATGCTGAAAAAAATGGTGGGAACCGGTTTTAAAGTATGGTGACGTACTATCCAATGGTGCGCAGCCAATAAACCAAGTATTAACCAAATCCAAGCGGGGTAAAGGGTTTCAACAGCTTTTATCTAAGCCCAACTGATCCATAACATGAAAAACAAAAAAGTCCGTTTTTCATCAAAAGTCATGCTGAAAAAAATGGTGGGAACCGGTTTTAAAGTATGGTGACGTACTATCCAATGGTGCGCAGCCAATAAACCAAGTATTAACCAAATCCAAGCGGGGTAAAGGGTTTCAACAGCTTTTATCTAAGCCCAACTGATCCATAACATGAAAAACAAAAAAGTCCGTTTTTCATCAAAAGTCATGCTGAAAAAAATGGTGGGAACCGGTTTTAAAGTATGGTGACGTACTATCCAATGGTGCGCAGCCAATAAACCAAGTATTAACCAAATCCAAGCGGGGTAAAGGGTTTCAACAGCTTTTATCTAAGCCCAACTGATCCATAACATGAAAAACAAAAAAGTCCGTTTTTCATCAAAAGTCATGCTGAAAAAAATGGTGGGAACCGGTTTTAAAGTATGGTGACGTACTATCCAATGGTGCGCAGCCAATAAACCAAGTATTAACCAAATCCAAGCGGGGTAAAGGGTTTCAACAGCTTTTATCTAAGCCCAACTGATCCATAACATGAAAAACAAAAAAGTCCGTTTTTCATCAAAAGTCATGCTGAAAAAAATGGTGGGAACCGGTTTTAAAGTATGGTGACGTACTATCCAATGGTGCGCAGCCAATAAACCAAGTATTAACCAAATCCAAGCGGGGTAAAGGGTTTCAACAGCTTTTATCTAAGCCCAACTGATCCATAACATGAAAAACAAAAAAGTCCGTTTTTCATCAAAAGTCATGCTGAAAAAAATGGTGGGAACCGGTTTTAAAGTATGGTGACGTACTATCCAATGGTGCGCAGCCAATAAACCAAGTATTAACCAAATCCAAGCGGGGTAAAGGGTTTCAACAGCTTTTATCTAAGCCCAACTGATCCATAACATGAAAAACAAAAAAGTCCGTTTTTCATCAAAAGTCATGCTGAAAAAAATGGTGGGAACCGGTTTTAAAGTATGGTGACGTACTATCCAATGGTGCGCAGCCAATAAACCAAGTATTAACCAAATCCAAGCGGGGTAAAGGGTTTCAACAGCTTTTATCTAAGCCCAACTGATCCATAACATGAAAAACAAAAAAGTCCGTTTTTCATCAAAAGTCATGCTGAAAAAAATGGTGGGAACCGGTTTTAAAGTATGGTGACGTACTATCCAATGGTGCGCAGCCAATAAACCAAGTATTAACCAAATCCAAGCGGGGTAAAGGGTTTCAACAGCTTTTATCTAAGCCCAACTGATCCATAACATGAAAAACAAAAAAGTCCGTTTTTCATCAAAAGTCATGCTGAAAAAAATGGTGGGAACCGGTTTTAAAGTATGGTGACGTACTATCCAATGGTGCGCAGCCAATAAACCAAGTATTAACCAAATCCAAGCGGGGTAAAGGGTTTCAACAGCTTTTATCTAAGCCCAACTGATCCATAACATGAAAAACAAAAAAGTCCGTTTTTCATCAAAAGTCATGCTGAAAAAAATGGTGGGAACCGGTTTTAAAGTATGGTGACGTACTATCCAATGGTGCGCAGCCAATAAACCAAGTATTAACCAAATCCAAGCGGGGTAAAGGGTTTCAACAGCTTTTATCTAAGCCCAACTGATCCATAACATGAAAAACAAAAAAGTCCGTTTTTCATCAAAAGTCATGCTGAAAAAAATGGTGGGAACCGGTTTTAAAGTATGGTGACGTACTATCCAATGGTGCGCAGCCAATAAACCAAGTATTAACCAAATCCAAGCGGGGTAAAGGGTTTCAACAGCTTTTATCTAAGCCCAACTGATCCATAACATGAAAAACAAAAAAGTCCGTTTTTCATCAAAAGTCATGCTGAAAAAAATGGTGGGAACCGGTTTTAAAGTATGGTGACGTACTATCCAATGGTGCGCAGCCAATAAACCAAGTATTAACCAAATCCAAGCGGGGTAAAGGGTTTCAACAGCTTTTATCTAAGCCCAACTGATCCATAACATGAAAAACAAAAAAGTCCGTTTTTCATCAAAAGTCATGCTGAAAAAAATGGTGGGAACCGGTTTTAAAGTATGGTGACGTACTATCCAATGGTGCGCAGCCAATAAACCAAGTATTAACCAAATCCAAGCGGGGTAAAGGGTTTCAACAGCTTTTATCTAAGCCCAACTGATCCATAACATGAAAAACAAAAAAGTCCGTTTTTCATCAAAAGTCATGCTGAAAAAAATGGTGGGAACCGGTTTTAAAGTATGGTGACGTACTATCCAATGGTGCGCAGCCAATAAACCAAGTATTAACCAAATCCAAGCGGGGTAAAGGGTTTCAACAGCTTTTATCTAAGCCCAACTGATCCATAACATGAAAAACAAAAAAGTCCGTTTTTCATCAAAAGTCATGCTGAAAAAAATGGTGGGAACCGGTTTTAAAGTATGGTGACGTACTATCCAATGGTGCGCAGCCAATAAACCAAGTATTAACCAAATCCAAGCGGGGTAAAGGGTTTCAACAGCTTTTATCTAAGCCCAACTGATCCATAACATGAAAAACAAAAAAGTCCGTTTTTCATCAAAAGTCATGCTGAAAAAAATGGTGGGAACCGGTTTTAAAGTATGGTGACGTACTATCCAATGGTGCGCAGCCAATAAACCAAGTATTAACCAAATCCAAGCGGGGTAAAGGGTTTCAACAGCTTTTATCTAAGCCCAACTGATCCATAACATGAAAAACAAAAAAGTCCGTTTTTCATCAAAAGTCATGCTGAAAAAAATGGTGGGAACCGGTTTTAAAGTATGGTGACGTACTATCCAATGGTGCGCAGCCAATAAACCAAGTATTAACCAAATCCAAGCGGGGTAAAGGGTTTCAACAGCTTTTATCTAAGCCCAACTGATCCATAACATGAAAAACAAAAAAGTCCGTTTTTCATCAAAAGTCATGCTGAAAAAAATGGTGGGAACCGGTTTTAAAGTATGGTGACGTACTATCCAATGGTGCGCAGCCAATAAACCAAGTATTAACCAAATCCAAGCGGGGTAAAGGGTTTCAACAGCTTTTATCTAAGCCCAACTGATCCATAACATGAAAAACAAAAAAGTCCGTTTTTCATCAAAAGTCATGCTGAAAAAAATGGTGGGAACCGGTTTTAAAGTATGGTGACGTACTATCCAATGGTGCGCAGCCAATAAACCAAGTATTAACCAAATCCAAGCGGGGTAAAGGGTTTCAACAGCTTTTATCTAAGCCCAACTGATCCATAACATGAAAAACAAAAAAGTCCGTTTTTCATCAAAAGTCATGCTGAAAAAAATGGTGGGAACCGGTTTTAAAGTATGGTGACGTACTATCCAATGGTGCGCAGCCAATAAACCAAGTATTAACCAAATCCAAGCGGGGTAAAGGGTTTCAACAGCTTTTATCTAAGCCCAACTGATCCATAACATGAAAAACAAAAAAGTCCGTTTTTCATCAAAAGTCATGCTGAAAAAAATGGTGGGAACCGGTTTTAAAGTATGGTGACGTACTATCCAATGGTGCGCAGCCAATAAACCAAGTATTAACCAAATCCAAGCGGGGTAAAGGGTTTCAACAGCTTTTATCTAAGCCCAACTGATCCATAACATGAAAAACAAAAAAGTCCGTTTTTCATCAAAAGTCATGCTGAAAAAAATGGTGGGAACCGGTTTTAAAGTATGGTGACGTACTATCCAATGGTGCGCAGCCAATAAACCAAGTATTAACCAAATCCAAGCGGGGTAAAGGGTTTCAACAGCTTTTATCTAAGCCCAACTGATCCATAACATGAAAAACAAAAAAGTCCGTTTTTCATCAAAAGTCATGCTGAAAAAAATGGTGGGAACCGGTTTTAAAGTATGGTGACGTACTATCCAATGGTGCGCAGCCAATAAACCAAGTATTAACCAAATCCAAGCGGGGTAAAGGGTTTCAACAGCTTTTATCTAAGCCCAACTGATCCATAACATGAAAAACAAAAAAGTCCGTTTTTCATCAAAAGTCATGCTGAAAAAAATGGTGGGAACCGGTTTTAAAGTATGGTGACGTACTATCCAATGGTGCGCAGCCAATAAACCAAGTATTAACCAAATCCAAGCGGGGTAAAGGGTTTCAACAGCTTTTATCTAAGCCCAACTGATCCATAACATGAAAAACAAAAAAGTCCGTTTTTCATCAAAAGTCATGCTGAAAAAAATGGTGGGAACCGGTTTTAAAGTATGGTGACGTACTATCCAATGGTGCGCAGCCAATAAACCAAGTATTAACCAAATCCAAGCGGGGTAAAGGGTTTCAACAGCTTTTATCTAAGCCCAACTGATCCATAACATGAAAAACAAAAAAGTCCGTTTTTCATCAAAAGTCATGCTGAAAAAAATGGTGGGAACCGGTTTTAAAGTATGGTGACGTACTATCCAATGGTGCGCAGCCAATAAACCAAGTATTAACCAAATCCAAGCGGGGTAAAGGGTTTCAACAGCTTTTATCTAAGCCCAACTGATCCATAACATGAAAAACAAAAAAGTCCGTTTTTCATCAAAAGTCATGCTGAAAAAAATGGTGGGAACCGGTTTTAAAGTATGGTGACGTACTATCCAATGGTGCGCAGCCAATAAACCAAGTATTAACCAAATCCAAGCGGGGTAAAGGGTTTCAACAGCTTTTATCTAAGCCCAACTGATCCATAACATGAAAAACAAAAAAGTCCGTTTTTCATCAAAAGTCATGCTGAAAAAAATGGTGGGAACCGGTTTTAAAGTATGGTGACGTACTATCCAATGGTGCGCAGCCAATAAACCAAGTATTAACCAAATCCAAGCGGGGTAAAGGGTTTCAACAGCTTTTATCTAAGCCCAACTGATCCATAACATGAAAAACAAAAAAGTCCGTTTTTCATCAAAAGTCATGCTGAAAAAAATGGTGGGAACCGGTTTTAAAGTATGGTGACGTACTATCCAATGGTGCGCAGCCAATAAACCAAGTATTAACCAAATCCAAGCGGGGTAAAGGGTTTCAACAGCTTTTATCTAAGCCCAACTGATCCATAACATGAAAAACAAAAAAGTCCGTTTTTCATCAAAAGTCATGCTGAAAAAAATGGTGGGAACCGGTTTTAAAGTATGGTGACGTACTATCCAATGGTGCGCAGCCAATAAACCAAGTATTAACCAAATCCAAGCGGGGTAAAGGGTTTCAACAGCTTTTATCTAAGCCCAACTGATCCATAACATGAAAAACAAAAAAGTCCGTTTTTCATCAAAAGTCATGCTGAAAAAAATGGTGGGAACCGGTTTTAAAGTATGGTGACGTACTATCCAATGGTGCGCAGCCAATAAACCAAGTATTAACCAAATCCAAGCGGGGTAAAGGGTTTCAACAGCTTTTATCTAAGCCCAACTGATCCATAACATGAAAAACAAAAAAGTCCGTTTTTCATCAAAAGTCATGCTGAAAAAAATGGTGGGAACCGGTTTTAAAGTATGGTGACGTACTATCCAATGGTGCGCAGCCAATAAACCAAGTATTAACCAAATCCAAGCGGGGTAAAGGGTTTCAACAGCTTTTATCTAAGCCCAACTGATCATAACATGAAAAACAAAAAAGTCCGTTTTTCATCAAAAGTCATGCTGAAAAAAATGGTGGGAACCGGTTTTAAAGTATGGTGACGTACTATCCAATGGTGCGCAGCCAATAAACCAAGTATTAACCAAATCCAAGCGGGGTAAAGGGTTTCAACAGCTTTTATCTAAGCCCAACTGATCCATAACATGAAAAACAAAAAAGTCCGTTTTTCATCAAAAGTCATGCTGAAAAAAATGGTGGGAACCGGTTTTAAAGTATGGTGACGTACTATCCAATGGTGCGCAGCCAATAAACCAAGTATTAACCAAATCCAAGCGGGGTAAAGGGTTTCAACAGCTTTTATCTAAGCCCAACTGATCCATAACATGAAAAACAAAAAAGTCCGTTTTTCATCAAAAGTCATGCTGAAAAAAATGGTGGGAACCGGTTTTAAAGTATGGTGACGTACTATCCAATGGTGCGCAGCCAATAAACCAAGTATTAACCAAATCCAAGCGGGGTAAAGGGTTTCAACAGCTTTTATCTAAGCCCAACTGATCCATAACATGAAAAACAAAAAAGTCCGTTTTTCATCAAAAGTCATGCTGAAAAAAATGGTGGGAACCGGTTTTAAAGTATGGTGACGTACTATCCAATGGTGCGCAGCCAATAAACCAAGTATTAACCAAATCCAAGCGGGGTAAAGGGTTTCAACAGCTTTTATCTAAGCCCAACTGATCCATAACATGAAAAACAAAAAAGTCCGTTTTTCATCAAAAGTCATGCTGAAAAAAATGGTGGGAACCGGTTTTAAAGTATGGTGACGTACTATCCAATGGTGCGCAGCCAATAAACCAAGTATTAACCAAATCCAAGCGGGGTAAAGGGTTTCAACAGCTTTTATCTAAGCCCAACTGATCCATAACATGAAAAACAAAAAAGTCCGTTTTTCATCAAAAGTCATGCTGAAAAAAATGGTGGGAACCGGTTTTAAAGTATGGTGACGTACTATCCAATGGTGCGCAGCCAATAAACCAAGTATTAACCAAATCCAAGCGGGGTAAAGGGTTTCAACAGCTTTTATCTAAGCCCAACTGATCCATAACATGAAAAACAAAAAAGTCCGTTTTTCATCAAAAGTCATGCTGAAAAAAATGGTGGGAACCGGTTTTAAAGTATGGTGACGTACTATCCAATGGTGCGCAGCCAATAAACCAAGTATTAACCAAATCCAAGCGGGGGTAAAGGGTTTCAACAGCTTTTATCTAAGCCCAACTGATCCATAACATGAAAAACAAAAAAGTCCGTTTTTCATCAAAAGTCATGCTGAAAAAAATGGTGGGAACCGGTTTTAAAGTATGGTGACGTACTATCCAATGGTGCGCAGCCAATAAACCAAGTATTAACCAAATCCAAGCGGGGTAAAGGGTTTCAACAGCTTTTATCTAAGCCCAACTGATCCATAACATGAAAAACAAAAAAGTCCGTTTTTCATCAAAAGTCATGCTGAAAAAAATGGTGGGAACCGGTTTTAAAGTATGGTGACGTACTATCCGATGGTGCGCAGCCAATAAACCAAGTATTAACCAAATCCAAGCGGGGTAAAGGGTTTCAACAGCTTTTATCTAAGCCCAACTGATCCATAACATGAAAAACAAAAAAGTCCGTTTTTCATCAAAAGTCATGCTGAAAAAAATGGTGGGAACCGGTTTTAAAGTATGGTGACGTACTATCCAATGGTGCGCAGCCAATAAACCAAGTATTAACCAAATCCAAGCGGGGTAAAGGGTTTCAACAGCTTTTATCCAAGCCCAACTGATCCATAACATGAAAAACAAAAAAGTCCGTTTTTCATCAAAAGTCATGCTGAAAAAAATGGTGGGAACCGGTTTTAAAGTATGGTGACGTACTATCCAATGGTGCGCAGCCAATAAACCAAGTATTAACCAAATCCAAGCGGGGTAAAGGGTTTCAACAGCTTTTATCTAAGCCCAACTGATCCATAACATGAAAAACAAAAAAGTCCGTTTTTCATCAAAAGTCATGCTGAAAAAAATGGTGGGAACCGGTTATAAAGTATGGTGACGTACTATCCAATGGTGCGCAGCCAATAAACCAAGTATTAACCAAATCCAAGCGGGGTAAAGGGTTTCAACAGCTTTTATCTAAGCCCAACTGATCCATAACATGAAAAACAAAAAAGTCCGTTTTTCATCAAAAGTCATGCTGAAAAAAATGGTGGGAACCGGTTTTAAAGTATGGTGACGTACTATCCAATGGTGCGCAGCCAATAAACCAAGTATTAACCAAATCCAAGCGGGGTAAAGGGTTTCAACAGCTTTTATCTAAGCCCAACTGATCCATAACATGAAAAACAAAAAAGTCCGTTTTTCATCAAAAGTCATGCTGAAAAAAATGGTGGGAACCGGTTTTAAAGTATGGTGACGTACTATCCAATGGTGCGCAGCCAATAAACCAAGTATTAACCAAATCCAAGCTTGGTAAAGGGTTTCAACAGCTTTTATCTAAGCCCAACTGATCCATAACATGAAAAACAAAAAAGTCCGTTTTTCATCAAAAGTCATGCTGAAAAAAATGGTGGGAACCGGTTTTAAAGTATGGTGACGTACTATCCAATGGTGCGCAGCCAATAAACCAAGTATTAACCAAATCCAAGCGGGGTAAAGGGTTTCAACAGCTTTTATCTAAGCCCAACTGATCCATAACATGAAAAACAAAAAAGTCCGTTTTTCATCAAAAGTCATGCTGAAAAAAATGGTGGGAACCGGTTTTAAAGTATGGTGACGTACTATCCAATGGTGCGCAGCCAATAAACCAAGTATTAACCAAATCCAAGCGGGGTAAAGGGTTTCAACAGCTTTTATCTAAGCCCAACTGATCCATAACATGAAAAACAAAAAAGTCCGTTTTTCATCAAAAGTCATGCTGAAAAAAATGGTGGGAACCGGTTTTAAAGTATGGTGACGTACTATCCAATGGTGCGCAGCCAATAAACCAAGTATTAACCAAATCCAAGCGGGGTAAAGGGTTTCAACAGCTTTTATCTAAGCCCAACTGATCCATAACATGAAAAACAAAAAAGTCCGTTTTTCATCAAAAGTCATGCTGAAAAAAATGGTGGGAACCGGTTTTAAAGTATGGTGACGTACTATCCAATGGTGCGCAGCCAATAAACCAAGTATTAACCAAATCCAAGCGGGGTAAAGGGTTTCAACAGCTTTTATCTAAGCCCAACTGATCCATAACATGAAAAACAAAAAAGTCCGTTTTTCTTCAAAAGTCATGCTGAAAAAAATGGTGGGAACCGGTTTTAAAGTATGGTGACGTACTATCCAATGGTGCGCAGCCAATAAACCAAGTATTAACCAAATCCAAGCGGGGTAAAGGGATCCAACAGCTTTTATCTAAGCCCAACTGATCCATAACATGAAAAACAAAAAAGTCCGTTTTTCATCAAAAGTCATGCTGAAAAAAATGGTGGGAACCGGTTTTAAAGTATGGTGACGTACTATCCAATGGTGCGCAGCCAATAAACCAAGTATTAACCAAATCCAAGCGGGGTAAAGGGTTTCAACAGCTTTTATCTAAGCCCAACTGATCCATAACATGAAAAACAAAAAAGTCCGTTTTTCATCAAAAGTCATGCTGAAAAAAATGGTGGGAACCGGTTTTAAAGTATGGTGACGTACTATCCAATGGTGCGCAGCCAATAAACCAAGTATTAACCAAATCCAAGCGGGGTAAAGGGTTTCAACAGCTTTTATCTAAGCCCAACTGATCCATAACATGAAAAACAAAAAAGTCCGTTTTTCATCAAAAGTCATGCTGAAAAAAATGGTGGGAACCGGTTTTAAAGTATGGTGACGTACTATCCAATGGTGCGCAGCCAATAAACCAAGTATTAACCAAATCCAAGCGGGGTAAAGGGTTTCAACAGCTTTTATCTAAGCCCAACTGATCCATAACATGAAAAACAAAAAAGTCCGTTTTTCATCAAAAGTCATGCTGAAAAAAATGGTGGGAACCGGTTTTAAAGTATGGTGACGTACTATCCAATGGTGCGCAGCCAATAAACCAAGTATTAACCAAATCCAAGCGGGGTAAAGGGTTTCAACAGCTTTTATCTAAGCCCAACTGATCCATAACATGAAAAACAAAAAAGTCCGTTTTTCATCAAAAGTCATGCTGAAAAAAATGGTGGGAACCGGTTTTAAAGTATGGTGACGTACTATCCAATGGTGCGCAGCCAATAAACCAAGTATTAACCAAATCCAAGCGGGGTAAAGGGTTTCAACAGCTTTTATCTAAGCCCAACTGATCCATAACATGAAAAACAAAAAAGTCCGTTTTTCATCAAAAGTCATGCTGAAAAAAATGGTGGGAACCGGTTTTAAAGTATGGTGACGTACTATCCAATGGTGCGCAGCCAATAAACCAAGTATTAACCAAATCCAAGCGGGGTAAAGGGTTTCAACAGCTTTTATCTAAGCCCAACTGATCCATAACATGAAAAACAAAAAAGTCCGTTTTTCATCAAAAGTCATGCTGAAAAAAATGGTGGGAACCGGTTTTAAAGTATGGTGACGTACTATCCAATGGTGCGCAGCCAATAAACCAAGTATTAACCAAATCCAAGCGGGGTAAAGGGTTTCAACAGCTTTTATCTAAGCCCAACTGATCCATAACATGAAAAACAAAAAAGTCCGTTTTTCATCAAAAGTCATGCTGAAAAAAATGGTGGGAACCGGTTTTAAAGTATGGTGACGTACTATCCAATGGTGCGCAGCCAATAAACCAAGTATTAACCAAATCCAAGCGGGGTAAAGGGTTTCAACAGCTTTTATCTAAGCCCAACTGATCCATAACATGAAAAACAAAAAAGTCCGTTTTTCATCAAAAGTCATGCTGAAAAAAATGGTGGGAACCGGTTTTAAAGTATGGTGACGTACTATCCAATGGTGCGCAGCCAATAAACCAAGTATTAACCAAATCCAAGCGGGGTAAAGGGTTTCAACAGCTTTTATCTAAGCCCAACTGATCCATAACATGAAAAACAAAAAAGTCCGTTTTTCATCAAAAGTCATGCTGAAAAAAATGGTGGGAACCGGTTTTAAAGTATGGTGACGTACTATCCAATGGTGCGCAGCCAATAAACCAAGTATTAACCAAATCCAAGCGGGGTAAAGGGTTTCAACAGCTTTTATCTAAGCCCAACTGATCCATAACATGAAAAACAAAAAAGTCCGTTTTTCATCAAAAGTCATGCTGAAAAAAATGATGGGAACCGGTTTTAAAGTATGGTGACGTACTATCCAATGGTGCGCAGCCAATAAACCAAGTATTAAACAAATCCAAGCGGGGTAAAGGGTTTCAACAGCTTTTATCTAAGCCCAACTGATCCATAACATGAAAAACAAAAAAGTCCGTTTTTCATCAAAAGTCATGCTGAAAAAAATGGTGGGAACCGGTTTTAAAGTATGGTGACGTACTATCCAATGGTGCGCAGCCAATAAACCAAGTATTAACCAAATCCAAGCGGGGTAAAGGGTTTCAACAGCTTTTATCTAAGCCCAACTGATCCATAACATGAAAAACAAAAAAGTCCGTTTTTCATCAAAAGTCATGCTGAAAAAAATGGTGGGAACCGGTTTTAAAGTATGGTGACGTACTATCCAATGGTGCGCAGCCAATAAACCAAGTATTAACCAAATCCAAGCGGGGTAAAGGGTTTCAACAGCTTTTATCTAAGCCCAACTGATCCATAACATGAAAAACAAAAAAGTCCGTTTTTCATCAAAAGTCATGCTGAAAAAAATGGTGGGAACCGGTTTTAAAGTATGGTGACGTACTATCCAATGGTGCGCAGCCAATAAACCAAGTATTAACCAAATCCAAGCGGGGTAAAGGGTTTCAACAGCTTTTATCTAAGCCCAACTGATCCATAACATGAAAAACAAAAAAGTCCGTTTTTCATCAAAAGTCATGCTGAAAAAAATGGTGGGAACCGGTTTTAAAGTATGGTGACGTACTATCCAATGGTGCGCAGCCAATAAACCAAGTATTAACCAAATCCAAGCGGGGTAAAGGGTTTCAACAGCTTTTATCTAAGCCCAACTGATCCATAACATGAAAAACAAAAAAGTCCGTTTTTCATCAAACGTCATGCTGAAAAAAATGGTGGGAACCGGTTTTAAAGTATGGTGACGTACTATCCAATGGTGCCCAGCCAATAAACCAAGTATTAACCAAATCCAAGCGGGGTAAAGGGTTTCAACAGCTTTTATCTAAGCCCAACTGATCCATAACATGAAAAACAAAAAAGTCCGTTTTTCATCAAAAGTCATGCTGAAAAAAATGGTGGGAACCGGTTTTAAAGTATGGTGACGTACTATCCAATGGTGCGCAGCCAATAAACCAAGTATTAACCAAATCCAAGCGGGGTAAAGGGTTTCAACAGCTTTTATCTAAGCCCAACTGATCCATAACATGAAAAACAAAAAAGTACGTTTTTCATCAAAAGTCATGCTGAAAAAAATGGTGGGAACCGGTTTTAAAGTATGGTGACGTACTATCCAATGGTGCGCAGCCAATAAACCAAGTATTAACCAAATCCAAGCGGGGTAAAGGGTTTCAACAGCTTTTATCTAAGCCCAACTGATCCATAACATGAAAAACAAAAAAGTCCGTTTTTCATCAAAAGTCATGCTGAAAAAAATGGTGGGAACCGGTTTTAAAGTATGGTGACGTACTATCCAATGGTGCGCAGCCAATAAACCAAGTATTAACCAAATCCAGGCGGGGTAAAGGGTTTCAACAGCTTTTATCTAAGCCCAACTGATCCATAACATGAAAAACAAAAAAGTCCGTTTTTCATCAAAAGTCATGCTGAAAAAAATGGTGGGAACCGGTTTTAAAGTATGGTGACGTACTATCCAATGGTGCGCAGCCAATAAACCAAGTATTAACCAAATCCAAGCGGGGTAAAGGGTTTCAACAGCTTTTATCTAAGCCCAACTGATCCATAACATGAAAAACAAAAAAGTCCGTTTTTCATCAAAAGTCATGCTGAAAAAAAATGGTGGGAACCGGTTTTAAAGTATGGTGACGTACTATCCAATGGTGCGCAGCCAATAAACCAAGTATTAACCAAATCCAAGCGGGGTAAAGGGTTTCAACAGCTTTTATCTAAGCCCAACTGATCCATAACATGAAAAACAAAAAAGTCCGTTTTTCATCAAAAGTCATGCTGAAAAAAATGGTGGGAATCGGTTTTAAAGTATGGTGACGTACTATCCAATGGTGCGCAGCCAATAAACCAAGTATTAACCAAATCCAAGCGGGGTAAAGGGTTTCAACAGCTTTTATCTAAGCCCAACTGATTCATAACATGAAAAACAAAAAAGTCCGTTTTTCATCAAAAGTCATGCTGAAAAAAATGGTGGGAACCGGTTTTAAAGTATGGTGACGTACTATCCAATGGTGCGCAGCCAATAAACCAAGTATTAACCAAATCCAAGCGGGGTAAAGGGTTTCAACAGCTTTTATCTAAGCCCAACTGATCCATAACATGAAAAACAAAAAAGTCCGTTTTTCATCAAAAGTCATGCTGAAAAAAATGGTGGGAACCGGTTTTAAAGTATGGTGACGTACTATCCAATGGTGCGCAGCCAATAAACCAAGTATTAACCAAATCCAAGCGGGGTAAAGGGTTTCAACAGCTTTTATCTAAGCCCAACTGATCCATAACATGAAAAACAAAAAAGTCCGTTTTTCATCAAAAGTCATGCTGAAAAAAATGGTGGGAACCGGTTTTAAAGTATGGTGACGTACTATCCAATGGTGCGCAGCCAATAAACCAAGTATTAACCAAATCCAAGCGGGGTAAAGGGTTTCAACAGCTTTTGTCTAAGCCCAACTGATCCATAACATGAAAAACAAAAAAGTCCGTTTTTCATCAAAAGTCATGCTGAAAAAAATGGTGGGAACCGGTTTTAAAGTATGGTGACGTACTATCCAATGGTGCGCAGCCAATAAACCAAGTATTAACCAAATCCAAGCGGGGTAAAGGGTTTCAACAGCTTTTATCTAAGCCCAACTGATCCATAACATGAAAAACAAAAAAGTCCGTTTTTCATCAAAAGTCATGCTGAAAAAAATGGTGGGAACCGGTTTTAAAGTATGGTGACGTACTATCCAATGGTGCGCAGCCAATAAACCAAGTATTAACCAAATCCAAGCGGGGTAAAGGGTTTCAACAGCTTTTATCTAAGCCCAACTGATCCATAACATGAAAAACAAAAAAGTCCGTTTTTCATCAAAAGTCATGCTGAAAAAAATGGTGGGAACCGGTTTAGCAGCAGAGAGGGTGAATCCTACAACGTTTTTAGACAAATTTTGATTGAAATCCTAAAACGAGCCGTCCTATAATCTCATTTTAACCAAAAAAAGGGCGAACCCTACAACGTTTTGAAACAAAATTCGATTGAAATCTTAATGAGCCTTCCCTACGAAATCTCATTTTAACTAAAAAAATGAAAACGAAGATTTTTACGATTTTTTAATTAATTTTGGTCGCAACTTGTTGTCATCCACCCTCTCTGCTGCTATGGGTTAATAATTATTTTACGATGAAAATCCTTTTAGGATTTCACAAACAAACTAATCGCTAACACCTCCTCTTGTAGATCAATTAGATTATTAGATTGGTCTGTGAGTTTGAAATTAATTCTTGTTAATGAATCATTATGGCATCGCATGTAGACAGGATTAATTGGGTTTTCAATAATTAAAAATCCTGGAGGAGCTGTTGGTGCAAACGAATAAAGAATATATCCTTGCTGAGCTTGATTTGATCGTTCGAGATTAATTTGATAGCTTCCTTCGATAACATCACATACTAAATTGAGCGCAATCACCGATGAAATATTTACGTTGAACGGAGCGATATGCCTGCCGCCACCATCTGGGTCATTATTGTGTTTGAGGATTTTTATTTCCGGTGATGATGTTTTTTTCCATGCATCATGAATTATTTTAAAACCAACATCGATGGCATCACTGAGAGATTTTTGTAGTTCTGATATATTATATCCTGGTAGTTTAAACTCACGAATATCTTTGACGGGGATTTTATAGATCAGTGCAAATTCTGTTCTCGATAAGGGATTATCGTCATCTAATATATCCTGAATAATTTTCATGTTAAATGTTTCCATATCGTTGATAATTTTATTGCATGTTTCTACGACGCTGATAAATTCATCTCGGGTGAGAGAGCCGGATTTGAGAGATATTAACAACAGCGAAAAATCATTATTCATTGCTGTGAAATTTTCATCGATTTTAAGATCGTCAGCAACAAGAAATTTCCCTCCCCCAACATTATCGTGAAAGATCTTAAAAAAATCTCTAGTGATTGTGCGATCTTGATAACTCTTTATTGGATTATCAGATTTTATTCTGTCGGTGATATAATCAGTTTTTTGTGGTTCTGGTAAATCAACGGTTTTTCCCCCTGGTGGTAATTCAGGCCATCCTAGTACGGTTCTAATAGAACTCTGATAGATATCTACGACGTATTCTTCTGAGTTTATTTCAATTGCGGATGATAGCGTCGGTTCATGAACTGTTATAGCGATTTTTGATTCTTTTCCAGTAATCGATTTTATTCTACGCGCGAATTCATTATTGATTTGTTCGATTTGGTATGACCCTGTTGGTATCGAAACGACGTTCCAGTCTGGGGTACCGTCGTCTTTATTCTTATTTGCAAATACCAGTGAATTATTCGGTTGTTGACCACCAAATGATTTTGATCTGATATTAGGCCAACTGTGATACACTCGTAATTTTGCTAGCGCTATCTCCTTCACGGGGACTGGGCTAGGGAAATTCACACTAAACTCTGGTTCCGTTGATGTTATTGATATCATGCTTGTTTGTACTGGGTTCGTGTTCTCCACTATTCGTTGAAGTAATTCCTGCGGTGTTGTCATTGTTATTATACTCATGATTTATTTCTAATTTTGGTATCGAGGAATCATAAATACTGACCATCACTGAGAACTCACAATCTGGTATGGTTGAGATTATTGAGATCATTTTGTTTTTTGGGTTCGTGTTTTCTGATTCCATCGGTGTTGTCATTGTTATTATACTCATGTTGTCGCTCTAATTTCGATATCGCGGAATCAAAAATACTGACCATCTCTGAGAATTCACTATCTGATATAATTGTATTATCGAGTGACGACGATATCATCAGGGATAACTGCGAATATGCGGTTGATGCAATATGAAATTGAAGTAAGTAATTCTGCAGTTTACTCTGGCTGCATGATGATATCCTTTTTGCTATCCCGGTTGATATACCCCCGATTGTAGCCACCGCAGAAATGCAAATTGGAACTACGACCGGGGCAATCATTGTAACCGATGCAAGTATTATTCCTGCGCCAGTGAGAACGCTTGACACCGAGTACATAATAATATCAATTGCAGTGATTTTTCGTCGGTATTTTTTTATTTTTATTTGATACTCCTCGGCGAGGGTTTTGAGTCTATTCTGAAATTCTCTGACCTGATCATAGCGACATTGCGTTGATGAAATCATTTTTATTTTAAAAACACTAGCGTTTTCAATTGTGAAATCCTTTCAATTTAGTTATTTACTTAAATCCGCTACGAATTCCACATACCAGGTTGCTGAAACCCTAATCAAATTTTTATCAGTAGCTGTTATAGTGAACTTTTCAGTTGTATCCTTGTCGATGATCGTTGAAATCGTATTGTTGACCCCGGATGAACTCGACGATGATATATTAAATTGAGTCAATGGTGTTACTAGTGTTAATCGATAAATACCTTTAACGGTTGCAGTGATATCTAATTTGTTGTTTGTAGGTGTCCACGCAAATGATCCGTGTTGGATGTTGTATACTACGTTGTTGGTTTTCTCATGAGGAATTTTTGTTTTTTCAATGATTGTTATCATCCTCGTTGCATCACCTTTGATTGCTTCAATGAAGATTTTCGTCTCATCGATGAATTTTTTGATATCAGGGAGTTTTATATCGAGTTTATCGAATGTAGTTCCAAGAAATTTATCCACGATATTTCTACGAAAAATTGAAAACTGTTTTCCGTTATCCTCAATTCTAGATTGAAGTGTTGTTAGTTCCAACACAGAATTTTTCAACTCATTGTCATGGGTATCAATCTTATCAGTGATCGTAGACACAAGTGCACCTGGTTTAAGTCGTCCGTCGCTGGAATACAACGCAATAGAGTTTTCAGTGGCGTCGCGCTGCCGTATCAAAATGTCATTCAATGACACATCACTGCTTTTCAATTTACCCTGTTTGTCCTGAAATACAACTATTTCGTTCGGGTCAACACTTGCTAAATTTAACGTCTCAGCTATTTCATCTTTGATTAGTTTTTTTACATCCTTGATAGAATCAGGGGGTGCAGTGCCATCGGGTTTGGGTTTCAAAGATCTCCCCCAAATATCAATCATGTTATTGTAAAACTCTTTCTCTCTCTAAAAAGCGATTACTAGTGTATTCATTCACGACAACATGTGGTGGTTTTCCGCTTGGGTTACTCAAGGAGTTAGAAATAGCGTTAAGGACATTTAATACTTCGCTGCCACATATTGGTGGGTCATTCATTTGTTGTGTTGGTAGCGTAGAATACCAAGTCTTCATTGGAAGGGTTTTTATATAACGCAAAAACTCTTTTGGTGGGGCTAATCCATATGAATCAAAATAGACAATCCCACGTGGATCAATAGCGTATGTAACCCAGTGAGTTCCGGGTCCGGTGCTGTTATCTAAATTAATGATTCCGGTTTCAACGCTGTTTGGTTGATGTGGTAATTGATCTTTCATAAAGACACCTCTAAAATTTTTAATCGCTAGTTTTTTAGCAGCATCCATTAAATCAAAATTGGACATTGGAACCATAGGTTCCTCAATTAATAAATCGTTCCTGGTAGTCTTAGACCCTTTCCGCTGTGCCACGAATACGGGGTTCCTGGTAGTCTTAGACCCAATCCGTGAACGGATCGTCCCTTTTTTTTTTATATCCTTTCCCAGTTGCCTTCTTTAGTGCCATTCCTGCTGCAGTACCAACGGCTCCTAACGCTGCCGCTTTAGCCACCGCTGGGGCTGCTGCTGCAATCAATGCTGGTATCGCAGCTAACAACGGGAATATACCGCCTGTTTTAATCATATTTTTGATAGCAGCCGCAGAAAGAGTAATCTGAACACCTTTTTTGGCTACAAGTGCATCATTGAAATGTTTCACCTGACGAGTTGTCAGCGATAGTTTATTTGCACCACCAGTCATTTGGTTGGGTTTCAACGTGATTGTGGTTCCACATTTTTTAGCTGATTCCGATTGCAATTTTTTTAATTGACCGGGAGTTAACGCAACACTAATAACACTATATGACATTATACATAATAGATTGATTCTAAATCGTTTACATGTTTTCCACTGGTGCATCTACCACTCTCATTCTTCCTCCAACACCTTCAAGTAGCATTGATTTGTCGCTGAGAATGACAGCAACCGCTCTATAATCAGCAATAACACCACGAGTCACATTAGCTCTAAAATGTATATCAACAACAGATTGTCTCATCAAATCGAGATGTTCCAGTGAGAAGTAATAGATCGGATACAGATTTTTAAAATCATATTGTGATATTTGCAAACCAGTATCCACATTTTGATCGCGTGCCATAAATGACAACAGACGATGATAAACTCGTGCGATATGATTTTCTGTGTAATTAAGTTGTATATCCTCGGATGGTTCCTGTTGGCCGTTTATTCTCAGTGAGACGTCTTTCACACCTAATTGATCAAATATCATATGACTGAAACGTTGATCGCCAACTCGTGCGTTATCTTGTAACGCAATAAATATATGACGTGGCGCAGCAACACCTTGTTTTGATGCTAGGTTCCAAGTGAATAACCCGTTGATATTTGATTGTTTAACATCTGTACTCACGGTTAGCCAACTTAGTAATGATTTTCCTCCTTGGTCCATAAATGATAGTAATCGTTCTTCTGCGGTGATTGCTGGAGTCAACACTGGCATCCACAATGATATTTTTGTTAAATTGACTTTACCGGCATCAGCATTTGGATTTGCATTGTCTGCTGGAATCCTCCAGATTGCGTCGTTATCATCACTCTTTCGTACAAGCGATACTGTATGCTTAGCTCCATAAATAACTTTTCGGACGTTTCTACAGAATCCAAATATGTGATGCAGTGGAATCGCGCATGAAAATGATTTACGCCCTACTCCCAACATTGAGTTTCGTGTTGCAGCTCCTAGATTGAAGTTAGGATCGTTGTTTATAATCATATCCTCGATACCAGCAGGAGCAGGATTAACAGCACGATCATTTGGTCGTCTTACAACAAATGGATTTCCTCCAGCGGTATTTTTAATATCCTTAGCAAACATCATAGAAGGTCCTGCTGATCTTGTATAATCATCAGAATATCTCGTTAACCCTATGATTGTTGTAGCCACATCAACATCACGATCTATCGACTCAATTTCTTTTCCATCAATGAGATATCTAGCACTTTCAAATAGCGCCATAATACCATTATTGACAAAACCGACTTGAGTACCAGCTGGATACGGTGCTGGTACAGCAGGAGTATCAGCAGCTGTTACAATTTCTCCTTCTACTTCAATAAACGCTTCAGCGGGTAGAAAGTATTTACTGGTATCATGGACTTGAAGATCAATTCTTGCTCGACTATTTGAGTCTATTGCATGATAGGCGTAATATTGATAATCGCGTACAGAATCATCCTTGCCAACTGGGGCGTCTATATCAAATGCTGGATCACGTGACTTTTTGAACATTTTATTCTATTTATCAGAGTCTAAATCGCGATTTTCCATTTTCATCGTCGTGTTTTTTTAAAGCCACTTCCTGCTATCATGTTTGCAATATTGCTTTGGTCGGGGGTTAAAACCATCGACGCTAATTTTTCATCTACTGCGTTATTTATAATTCTACTAACACTTGCAGGCATTTCCGCTGTAGACGGTAACGGTTTTGAAAATCCTTTGGATTTCATCCGTGATTTCACTAATGATGTTAATTTATTCTTCGCAGTTGAAAACGCTTTTCCAGCAAGATCTCCAACAGCACCAATACCCTTATCACGAATAACATCAATTGCTTTCATTCCTAATTGTTTAGCCAACGGCATCACTTTTGGAGCCATTCTCGCAAATAACCCTAAAATGGTATTACCTAAACCATCTCCGTAGTATGCTCTATAAACCGGAAACCGTGAATTAACTACGTAGACGGGGGTTGGTTTATCATGATTGTAGTGTATGATCATTATTTGAAATCAGAAACAATTTTTCAATTGTAAAACAATTTATCAATTAATCACTGTGATACCCATTTGCTAACTCGTCAATGAAATCTCGATATGTGCTGATATCCATGATACCACCCTGAAATAACCGTCTACAGATATCAGCTGCTTCATTAATTATTTCCGGTGAGTTATTTCCAGCTCGGAACCCTCCTACAAGAACCTCTAATCGTGATATATCACTGAGAACACTACCAGGACATACCCCACTTTGGGGTCCACTGGAATCTTGCAATCCGCTTCCGCTATAACCAGTTGCTTCATCCTGTTTTTCTAAATCCGTTTCTTGTAAATAACTATCATCATCATCATCATCATCATCATCATCACGTGGTATTTGTTGTTTTTTAGGTGAAAAAGATATTTTCTTTGCAGGTTGCTGTCGCCGCCTTTGTAATTTTGGCGGTTTTTGTTGTTGTTTAAACTCTTCGTATTGATTATACACGTGATCCACCTTATTGATATAATCAATGTATGATGCATTATCGGTATCAATTTGATTTGTTTTAGTTTTGATTTTATAGAATATATCAGCCCAGTGAGTTATATTTCTAACATATTTATGATGTTCTGGTTTCAACATTTTTTTTCTGTTTTCATAAGTCGTAACAACAAGCGCAGGAATTTCTGTTGAATCAGTCTTATCAATTGCTGCTAACCCTTCCTCGTTAAATCTCACGCGTAAATCATCTACTGTTCTTTTTGATTCTATTTTTTGTACGGCCTGTTCTGTTTGTTCAGTTTTCGCTGCTATTTTTTCGAGTTCACCAATAACAGATTTCCCCGTCTCGGGAACATCTCCCAGTATAGCGCGCTCTATCCCCTTCGTTGCTGTGGTTACTGGTTTAAACAATTCTTCAGATCCCAAAGCAAAATCAGTCTGAAGACTCTGTCGTTGTTGTAGTTTATTCCGTACAGAGTCACGAATTGGTACAAATCTCCTGATTGCATCCAGTCGTTCACGAGCCAATCGGGTTGTTAATGCTTCATTGACCATTATTTGAAATCAGAAACAATGTTTCAATTGCAAAACAATTTTTCAATCCGACCTAACACCATCGGATGGTCATGGAAGTGTTATTTCATCCTATAACGGCTTCTATCAATGATGGCGAAAGTCACATAATTGCTATAAATAATAATAATACTGTGACTTTCGCCATTCTATTTTTGATCAATCTGACATATCGTCCATCGATTTTTGACATCCATTGAGGGTCGGCTAAAAAAAATGATAATGGTCGGGCAATCAAATAATGATAAATGGTCGGTCAATCAAATAATGATAAATGGTCAATCAAAATTGTTCATTTTCTTGAATTAACGCCCGTAGGTTTCTAACTTTAGAGTTGACTTCTTTTTTCAATTCGTATTCGTACCCCAATTCTTTTCGTATTCGTTCTACGATGGTATACAACGGAGCGAACACACTTACGTCACTGGAAAATGCGAGAGAGTCCTTAATAGAATTCTGAATTCTTTTGATGAGCGCATACTTCTTTGGTAGCATATATTTATTGTTGTTAACTCCGTATTCTATATCCTGAAAATCAGACATGATTTGATCAGGATTTAACCCATCTGATAGTTCAATATCCCAACCTTTCAATTTTGAAATCTCGGATATGATGCTATTCATGTTTTCAGAATTCATTATTCTATAATAATGATATATTTCTAAATGAAAAATATGACGTATTAGACATAACTAAACCGAATTTTTTGTCCCGTCCCTTTTGAAATCGCAGATCGATAAATCCCCTCTGCAACTTTTCGTACTGAGGGTCCACAAATATTGAAATACTTGCCGGCTTCATATATTGATTGAAATATTTTTTCTTCGTTAGTTATTGTATTCAAAGATTTTACGGGTTTCGCTTTTTTTGAACAAGTGCCAGTCCTTCCTCGTTTGGAATTCTCACTCTGTGTGATAGCTTGCAGATTTGATAAAGAATTGTTCTTTCGATTAGAATCCTTGTGATCGATAACAAGACCATCCTCGATCAATCCATTAAAACATTCAAATATGAAACGATGATTGTGATATTTCTTCTTTCCAGCGCTAAACATCAAATACCCTTGATTAGTCACAAAACCGACCGTTTTCTTCAAAATGCAGTGTCTGACAGTACCATCACTGGATGCTTCATAATTTGTGATCACAGGGTGCTGTCTGAATTCTTGGTTCATTCGTATACATAATACTATTGTTTGTCTAATTCATTGTTTGGTTTAATGATAAATCTTTCGATATAGTCTTGAGGAGTTCTTATGACTTTATCCTTGATACTGACTTTGTCAGCGTCAAGAATACTGACTTTGTCAGCGTCAAGAATACTGACTTTGTCAGCGTCAGGGTCATAATTTCTGATTGATTGTCCATTTTTTATTCTTTTATCATAATAACGCTTCAACTCCCTGTATCGCTTACCACCGCAATTCAAACACAACCGTGATTTCCCCCTAACCCCAACCCCACATAGAATACAGGGTAACGGACCAAGGCTTCCACGTCGAAAGCTTTGCATATGATACCCACACAACTCATTTCTGCATGATTTGTTACACGGGTTTACTGATCCAATCATAAGCCACTTGCAGTGATTCATTATATAAAAATCTTTCATTTAAATGCTTGTTTTAATTATAGCATGATGGAGTTCAAGAGATTGACTTCGAGAAATGCTAAGTTTAATGCTGATAGAGAGTTTAAGAGATTATTGAAAATCAGTCCTAGATTTAATCTCGATAGACCCAAAAAACGTCCAAGAGACGGAAACATGAAAGAGTTTAAGAGATTGTTGAAAATCAATCCTAAATTTAATATCGATAGACCCAAAAAACGTCCAAGAGACGGAAACATGAAAGAGTTTAAGAGATTATTGAAAATCAGTCCTAGATTTAATCTCGATAGACCCAAAAAACGTAACAAACGTCCAAGAGACGGAAACATGAAAGAGTTTAAGAGATTATTGAAAATCAGTCCTAGATTTAATCTCGATAGACCCAAAAAACGTAACAAAATCAATCCTAGATTTAATCTCGATAAACCAAAAAAAACGTCCAAAAAATTATCCTGGAAAGATGCTCAATTCAATCTCGATATAGTTTCTAATACACCAAAGAATACAATTCTTGATAAAGCCATGATTAGTAAAATCAGAGACTGTTTTAATGAATTCAAACGTGATGGAGCATCCTATTGTTGGTCAACATTTCGAATTGATGGTGTTGTTGACGCTACCATGAATGATGAAAAAGCAGCAGTGATAATTTCACGTGTTGGGGAAAAACGGTATTTTTTCCGAATCAAATTCATTATTGAAGTCGATGGCAAATGGATTATTAGGGATAAATTTGAACCAATCCTCAAGAATAAAAAAGCTGTCATTGTGAGTAGAGATTCCAAACCAGGAATTCTAACCGGCATTGACAAACCATACTACGAAAGATCTTATCCCGTAACAGCAATGGTTTATGGGATATATCCGTTAAATGATAAACCCGATATCGCAAAACTAGCTCCTATGAAATATTCGTCAGGGCTTAATTGTGTAGCAACACGGGTAATGGAGCACTTCACAAATGCATCCCGAGGAAATAAACTAACTGATCTGCGACGTAGGAAAATAACCGAATGGGAACTGACAGTGAAACAGAACGGTGCAAAGATTTCTGATATAGCTAAATTAGAAACATCATTAAGATTTCCAATAACAGTTATGACGATAACCGGAGAGGTTTTATACGAACCGAAATATAACAAAAATGGAGCGCCAATACAGATTATTGATCATAACAAACACGCGTGGACACCTGCGGTAACAGTATTTCCACGATAACGAACCGTGAAATATATCCCCCCGGAATTTTCCGGGAAATTCGTCGGGGATGTTTTCTATGAAGAGAGATTATTTGATGCTATTAATGCGTTGTGTAAGGATGATCCTGTGTCAGTGTGGTTACTTAGAAGTGATGAAGATCCCGAAATAGGATTCGATCAATTTGTAAAACCAAATGGTGAATTATATCGCGTTGAAGAATTAGATAACAGAATGAGACAAATCGCTAGTGATTTTTCACCGGAAAGTTTCCATGAAAAACTACTCACGGATAGTTTTACTATTCCATCAGTGGTAGCTCACTTCGCAAGAGAAAAAAACTCATGGCGTCCAACACGAAGTGATTTTCTCGAGGATGTTAAATTGAGTTGCGTCGAATTTGGTCATGGAGGACTGTGGAATACGAAATACTCACGTGATGGTATGATTTCAATTGATATATCCGCGTGTTACCCCGGAAGTTTTCTCGGATATGGGGAATGCGCTGAGTACTTCAAACGATTTGGACACCCCACGCATGAAATGACTCGTGTTGCGATTAATGGACCATTGCCTGATTTTGATTTAACCGGATTCGCTCGTGTGATATCATTTGAATTAGCTACAGGGTTACATCCGTGTAGTTATGTTTGGCTCGGTAGACATCTATCTGAAAAGGCCTGGATGCCAATAGTGCTATTGAGATATATGATTGATTGTGGTATGCTAATATCGTTGATCATAGGTGAAGCGATTATATGCTATCGAGCTCAGAAAGAAGTTTGGCTACCACAACCCGATCTAGATCGTATAATCAACGAACTACGAAAACAATTCCCTGATTTCAATGAAGAAGAAATCATAAATTGGTCTAAGAAGTTATTTGAAATTAAAAAAGAACAAGCAAAAGATTTTGGACGAAGAATAATCGGTAAATTCACTCAAGGTGGACGGTACGACAACGCAAAATATTCTTCGCGGTTGATCATAGATATCGCTGAATACGATTTTATTGTAGCGGATTTAATGAAACAGGGAAAACTTGTATCCCGTAAGGATGCTTTTCTATCCAATGTTGAGAAAATGGGTACGGTTGTTACCTACTGTGATGGATATAATTCCCAGTACACACATTTGAGAAGTTCAATGCTAGCCTATGCTTCTATTAATCTATTTTCGATGATAAATAGATTTCCTAATACCGCGGTTAGAGTGGCCACTGATTCGATGTATATACACAATAAGTACAAATCAGCTGTAGCTAAATTCACAGATCCCGAAGAAAATTGGGGGCGTTGGCGATTTAAAAAGGAGATGCTACATGAGTATTGTGAATCCGCAGACGTTGCCATGGATGATAAATATCTTTGTTGTAACCGTATTGAAAATCAATCAGAATTTTCTAATGCACCACCGGTATCTGATCCAATCTGTAGATATAAAACAGTTTATTTAAACGGTTGTGGTGGGTCAGGAAAGACAACTCGTGCAATTGAATTATATCGTCGTGGAAACGCTAGCGTTTCTAACATGATTGTGCTAACACCGACTCACAGACTCGCCAGAGAGATGATACAGCGAGGGGTAAATGCCTGTACTTACCATAGTTTCTTTCGATGGAAGGGTGACAAATGGACTCCTGAGCGTATGGGTGATAAATTCATTCCTGAAATCATAATTTGGGATGAAATATGCACAGTGTCATTAGATGTATTACAAATATTTCTCGAGTGGTTGTTAAACAAAAACACAAAAGTCGTCATGTGCGGTGATCACGGCCAACCACCACCATTTGTCGGTGCATCTCCACATGAATGGCTAAGGGGTTTTGTAGACTACTATGAAGAAATCACCACTGATTATAGATCACTTGATGAACGATTACGAGAATTTAAGAAACTAATTAGATTACAACCGGATAGAATCCAGTGCGAAATAGCGCGTGAAGTGATTTCAGAAACTCCAATGAATGATTTCTGGGAAACATGGAGACCAAATGATTTGATAATTGCAAGTAGAAAAATAGTCAGGGATACACTTCAGATGAAGTTATTTGAATTGCATAAAGAAAAATTTGCAACGCTTCCAGTACCCCTTTGTTATAGGCCATCGGATACACGAAAACAGAATATTGAAGTTGATATTCCAGGACAGAGTGAAAAACAAATTCTCGTATTAAATGATATTGTGCTGGTTGATATCAGCCTCGTCGAAAATGCATTGCGTGCTAATAAATCCCCGTGGACGCTAGGATACGCAGCAACAATACACTCTTCACAGGGATTGACTATATCGGATACAATTGTTTGGATGGTGGATAATCACATCGAATGGTCGAATTTAGTCTATCTCGCAGTATCCAGAGTACGAAAAATAAATCAACTTCGAAGAGTTGTTTTCGATGATAATGACACCACAATAAATGATATTGATGTTAGCATCATTAATAAAAAACTCTCCGGTTACAAACAACAGGACAAAAAAAAACAACGAGAATTTGATATTGATGCTGAATCAATAATTACGCTGAAGAAACAACAGAATAATCACTGCGCGAGTTGCAATTGTATCATGCGTTGGCAGTATTCGGATAAGGATCCTCGCCAATTCACCGTAGACAGAAAAAATAACAGTCTCGGTCATGTCAGAAATAATGTGATGTTGACTTGTCTTGAGTGCAATAGACGCAACGGTGCTAGTTAAGACCATGCGGTGGCAATTGAGTATCCTCGGGAATTACCTGTAGTTGTTGTCGAGTAAAACCCCGCTGAGGGGCAGTTGAATCCAGTTTATAGACTGGAGGTCTACCCGTAGATCGTGTTATAGTAGATATCTTGTGTGTAGTGACACTCCAAATAGGATCAGTAGCCCTTTTTCTACCCCCTTCAAGCTCTCCTGGTTCGTATAAGTACCTCACAATGACATTACTATGAAGAATTGGTTCTTTGAAATCTTTTTGTAGTTTTTCAGGTATTGACTTCTTTTTAATCGCGTTGATAGGTTTCATGTTGATTGTTCTAGTAATCTCGTTATTCAGTGCAGTAATCACAGATGGTAATCTTTTAACCCATTCACGGGATCTTTTTTCTTGGATGAATTCTTTTGCAGTATTGATATCCAAATAACCGCTCAGCAATCGTCCGATTAAATCGTTCGACAATGGCCTGATCGCGATGTAGCGCAGTATGCCCTCGTCGTATGGTGACATTATGATGTTTCATTGTAGATAATACTGCACCCTGAAATTCCTTGCCAGGATCAACCTGCAATAGATTTGGCCAGTGCAGAGGACCTCGTCGATAAATCCTTTTAAATGCAGAAGCGACTTCAGTGGCTGATTTTGTTTTTAACGGTTCTGCTTCTTTGTATCGACTTGCAATATCAACTACGGTTAAAGCGTATTTGTAACCACGATCATGTCAGAAATAATATATCAGCCTGATGAACTTCATTAGGAGCGGTCACATCAAAAATGCGAGAATTGAATTTGTTTAGGCGGTGGTAGATAAATTTGCCATAGTGCCTGTTGGATTAACCAATTAGCCGCAGTGGTTTTTTTCACTTTTGCAGCGCTAGCGAGTTTATGGACTGCTGATTTACCCCTCCAGTATCCTCTTGGGGAATAATAAATTATTCCATATTATTAATTACCGGCACCTAACATCAATTTACTTTTCATAGCCGATTTTATTAAAAATGAAGCCAATTTTTCTTTGAAGGGATTTATCAGGAATAGCATTTAACGCATGAATTAATTTCACATCTGCTAGATGCCTGTGTTGCAGATTGCTGCTTTTATAAGCAACATCATGAAGGTGACAGTGCCTTATCAATGGCGTTTATTGGTTCTTCACCGAGGTTGGGTTGATTTTGATTATTGAGTCTGATATCAAGTCTGGTTCCCGGTCCACAGTAGCTATATCCGGGAAGGTGCTTTTCTCCCGGGTACTTTGCCCATGGGTTCCAGGGAGCTTTGCCAATTTGGCTGCGATATCACCTCCTCGTTTTTTTTTAAATCAGATTTCATAGACACAAATCTAAATTTCTTTGTACCACATTGCATGCATTTACCAGAAAGCGCTGATCGGTTATTTTTAGTTGTAACTGTCGTCACATCATCTGTGCCAGTACGCGTTTTGCACTTCACACAATATAGATCCATAATTTATGTATAGAAATATGGATATAATTGATTTTTTCAGCGACTAAAACAAGAGAACCAATTAAGCATCATGCAGCGCTACCAAACTCTATCCGGATGATTATAATCGGGCCATCTGGATCCGGTAAAACGCAATTGTTGCTCAATTTAATAATGAGATGGATGAAGTGGGATAAGTTGTATTTAATTGCTCCTAGCGTAGATGATCAACGATGTTATGAAGTGCTAAAAGATTTTAACGAGAATGCATCAGAAATTAGCGGTGAGAACGCCATTGATTTTATAACCGATATCGATGAAGCACCGAGTATTGATGATATTGATGGAGATATTAACAATTTAGTCGTATACGACGATATAATGTTGGATAAACAAAAAAATCCTGCTAGGATCTTTCCCGGGGGCGTCACAAAAAACACTGACGTGATATATGTCACTCAACGCTACACTCAGGTTCCAAAAGTCATCAGAGATAATTGCAATATTCTTTCTGTATTCAACGGCGTTGATACTCATACTCTTAGAAATATATGGCAGACATGGTGTTCTGATATGGACTTCAATCAATTTCGAGATTTCTTTAGTCATGCTCAGTCGACTCCGCACGGATTCGCAACAATAAATTTGCATGATCCTCGGACACGATATCGTATCGGACTGGATCAAATATTCGGTTGAAATCGTAAAATAATTATTAACCCATAGCAGCAGAGAGGGTGGATGACAACAAGTTGCGACCAAAATTAATTAAAAAATCGTAAAAATCTTCGTTTTCATTTTTTTAGTTAAAATGAGATTTCGTAGGGAAGGCTCATTAAGATTTCAATCGAATTTTGTCTAAAAACGTTGTAGGATTCACCCTCTTTTGGTTAAAATGAGATTATAGGACGGCTCGTTTTAGGATTTCAATCAAAATTTGTCCTAAAAAACGTTGTAGGATTCACCCTCTCTGCTGCTGGTTTAAAGTATGGTGACGTACTATCCAATGGTGCGCAGCCAATAAACCAAGTATTAACCAAATCCAAGCGGGGTAAAGGGTTTTCAACAGCTTTTATCTAAGCCCAACTGATCCATAACATGAAAAACAAAAAAGTCCGTTTTTCATCAAAAGTCATGCTGAAAAAAATGGTGGGAACCGGTTTTAAAGTATGGTGACGTACTATCCAATGGTGCGCAGCCAATAAACCAAGTATTAACCAAATCCAAGCGGGGTAAGGGTTTCAACAGCTTTTATCTAAGCCCAACTGATCCATAACATGAAAAACAAAAAAGTCCGTTTTTCATCAAAGTCATGCTGAAAAAAATGGTGGGAACCGGTTTTAAAGTATGGTGACGTACTATCCAATGGTGCGCAGCCAATAAACCAAGTATTAACCAAATCCAAGCGGGGTAAAGGGTTTCAACAGCTTTTATCTAAGCCCAACTGATCCATAACATGAAAAACAAAAAAGTCCGTTTTTCATCAAAAGTCATGCTGAAAAAAATGGTGGGAAACCGGTTTTAAAGTATGGTGACGTACTATCCAATGGTGCGCAGCCAATAAACCAAGTATTAACCAAATCCAAGCGGGGTAAAGGGTTTCAACAGCTTTTATCTAAGCCCAACTGATCCATAACATGAAAAACAAAAAAGTCCGTTTTCATCAAAAGTCATGCTGAAAAAAATGGTGGGAACCGGGTTTTAAAGTATGGTGACGTACTATCCAATAGTGCGCAGCCAATAAACCAAGTATTAACCAAATCCACGCGGGGGTAAAGGGTTTCAACAGCTTTTATCTAAGCCGAACTGATCCATAACATGAAAAACAAAAAAGTCCGTTTTTCATCAAAAGTCATGCTGAAAAAATGGTGGAACCGGTTTTAAAGTATGGTGACGTACTATCCAATGGTGCGCAGCCAATAAACCAAGTATTAACCAAATCCAAGCGGGGTAAAGGGTTTCAACAGCTTTTATCTAAGCCCAACTGATCCATAACATGAAAAACAAAAAAGTCCGTTTTTCATCAAAAGTCATGCTGAAGAAAATGGTGGGAACCGGTTTTAAAGTATGGTGACGTACTATCCAATGGTGCGCAGCCAATAAACCAAGTATTAACCAAATCCAAGCGGGGTAAAGGGTTTCAACAGCTTTTATCTAAGCCCAACTGATCCATAACATGAAAAACAAAAAAGTCCGTTTTTCATCAAAAGTCATGCTGAAAAAAATGGTGGGAACCGGTTTTAAAGTATGGTGACGTACTATCCAATGGGTGCGCAGCCAATAAACCAAGTATTAACCAAATCCAAGCGGGGTAAAGGGTTTCAACAGCTTTTATCTAAGCCCAACTGATCCATAACATGAAAAACAAAAAGTCCGTTTTTCATCAAAAGTCATGCTGAACAAAATGGTGGGAACCGGTTTTAAAGTATGGTGACGTACTATCCAATGGTGCGCAGCCAATAAACCAAGTATTAACCAAATCCAAGCGGGGTAAAGGGTTTCAACAGCTTTTATCTAAGCCCAACTGATCCATAACATGAAAAACAAAAAGTCCGTTTTTCATCAAAAGTCATGCTGAAAAAAATGGTGGGAAACCGGTTTTAAAGTATGGTGACGTACTATCCAATGGTGCGCAGCCAATAAACCAAGTATTAACCAAATCCAAGCGGGGTAAAGGGTTTCAACAGCTTTTATCTAAGCCCAACTGATCCATAACATGAAAAACAAAAAAGTCCGTTTTTCATCAAAAGTCATGCTGAAAAAAATGGTGGGAACCGGTTTTAAAGTATGGTGACGTACTATACAATGGTGCGCAGCCAATAAACCAAGTATTAACCAAATCCAAGCGGGGTAAAGGGTTTCAACAGCTTTTATCTAAGCCCAACTGATCCATAACATGAAAAACAAAAAAGTCCGTTTTTCATCAAAAGTCATGCTGAAAAAAATGGTGGGAACCGGTTTTAAAGTATGGTGACGTACTATCCAATGGTGCGCAGCCAATAAACCAAGTATTAACCAAATCCAAGCGGGGTAAAGGGTTTCAACAGCTTTTTATCTAAGCCCAACTGATCCATAACATGAAAAACAAAATAGTCCGTTTTTCATCAAAAGTCATGCTGAAAAAAAATGGTGGGAACCGGTTTAAAGTATGGTGACGTACTATCCAATGGTGCGCAGCCAATAAACCAAGTATTAACCAATCCATGCGGGGTAAAGGGTTTCAACAGCTTTTATCTAAGCCCAACTGATCAATAACATGAAAAACAAAAAAGTCCGTTTTTCATCAAAAGTCATGCTGAAAAAAATGGTGGGAACCGGTTTTAAAGTATGGTGACGTACTATCCAATGGTGCGCAGCCAATAAACCAAGTATTAACCAAATCCAAGCGGGGTAAAGGGTTTCAACAGCTTTTATCTAAGCCCAACTGATCCATAACATGAAAAACAAAAAAGTCCGTTTTCATCAAAAGTCATGCTGAAAAAAATGGTGGGAACGGTTTTAAAGTATGGTGACGTACTATCAATGGTGCGCAGCCAATAAACCAAGTATTAACCAAATCCAAGCGGGGTAAAGGGTTTCAACAGCTTTTATCTAAGCCCAACTGATCCATAACATGAAAAACAAAAAAGTCCGTTTTTCATCAAAAGTCATGCTGAAAAAAATGGTGGGAACCGGTTTTAAAGTATGGTGACGTACTATTCCAATGGTGCGCAGCCAATAAACCAAGTATTAACCAAATCCAAGCGGGGTAAAGGGTTTCAACAGCTTTTATCTAAGCCCAACTGATCCATAACATGAAAAAAAAAAAGTCCGTTTTTCATCAAACGTCATGCTGGAAAAAAATGGTGGGAACCGGTTTAAAGTATGGTGACGTACTATCCAATGGTGCGCAGCCAATAAACCAAGTATTAACCAAATCCATGCGGGGGTAAAGGGTTTCAACAGCTTTTATCTAAGCCCAACTGATCAATAACATGAAAAACAAAAAAAGTCCGTTTTTCATCAAAAGTCATGCTGAAAAAAATGGTGGGAACCGGTTTTAAAGTATGGTGACGTACTATCCAATGGTGCGCAGCAATAAAACCAAGTATTAACCAAATCCAAGCGGGGTAAAGGGTTTCAACAGCTTTTATCTAAGCCCAACTGATCCATAACATGAAAAACAAAAAAGTCCGTTTTTCATCAAAAAGTCATGCTGAAAAAAATGGTGGGAAACCGGTTTTAAAGTATGGTGACGTACTATCCAATGGTGCGCAGCCAATAAACCAAGTATTAACCAAATCCAAGCGGGGTAAAGGGTTTCAACAGCTTTTATCTAAGCCCAACTGATCCATAACAATGAAAAACAAAAAAGTCCGTTTTTCATCAAAAGTCATGCTGAAAAAAATGGTGGGAAACCGGTTTTAAAGTATGGTGACGTACTATCCAATGGTGCGCAGCCAATAAACCAAGTATTAACCAAATCCAAGCGGGGTAAAGGGTTTCAACAGCTTTTATCTAAGCCCAACTGATCCATAACATGAAAAAAAAAAAAGTCCGTTTTTCATCAAACGTCATGCTGAAAAAAATGGTGGGAACCGGTTTTAAAGTATGGTGACGTACTATCAATGGTGCGCAGCCAATAAACCAAGTATTAACCAAATCCAAGCGGGGTAAAGGGTTTCAACAGCTTTTATCTAAGCCCAACTGATCCATAACATGAAAAACAAAAAACGTCCGTTTTTCATCAAAAGTCATGCTGAAAAAAATGGTGGGAACCGGTTTTAAAGTATGGTGACGTACTATCCAATGGTGCGCAGCCAATAAACCAAGTATTAACCAAATCCAAGCGGGGTAAAGGGTTTTCAACAGCTTTTATCTAAGCCCAACTGATCCATAACATGACAAACAAAAAAGTCCGTTTTTCATCAAAAGTCATGCTGAAAAAAATGTGGGAACCGGTTTTAAAGTATGGTGACGTACTATCCAATGGTGCGCAGCCAATAAACCAAGTATTAACCAAATCCAAGCGGGGTAAAGGGTTTCAACAGCTTTTATCTAAGCCCAACTGATCCATAACATGAAAAACAAAAAAGTCCGTTTTTCATCAAAAGTCATGCTGAAAAAAATGGTGGGAACCGGTTTTAAAGTATGGTGACGTACTATCCAATGGTGCGCAGCCAATAAACCAAGTATTTAACCAAATCCAAGCGGGGTAAAGGGTTTCAACAGCTTTTATCTAAGCCCAACTGATCCATAACATGAAAAACAAAAAAGTCCGTTTTTCATCAAAAGTCATGCTGAAAAAAATGGTGGGAACCGGTTTTAAAGTATGGTGACGTACTATCCAATGGTGCGCAGCCAATAAACCAAGTATTAACCAAATCCAAGCGGGGTAAAGGGTTTCAACAGCTTTTATCTAAGCCCAACTGATCCATAACATGAAAAACAAAAAAGTCCGTTTTTCATCAAAAGTCATGCTGAAAAAAATGGTGGGAACCGGTTTTAAAGTATGGTGACGTACTATCCAATGGTGCGCAGCCAATAAACCAAGTATTAACCAAATCCAAGCGGGGTAAAGGGTTTCAACAGCTTTTATCTAAGCCCAACTGATCCATAACATGAAAAACAAAAAAGTCCGTTTTTCATCAAAAGTCATGCTGAAAAAAATGGTGGGAACCGGTTTTAAAGTATGGTGACGTACTATCCAATGGTGCGCAGCCAATAAACCAAGTATTAACCAAATCCAAGCGGGGTAAAGGGTTTCAACAGCTTTTATCTAAGCCCAACTGATCCATAACATGAAAAACAAAAAAGTCCGTTTTTCATCAAAAGTCATGCTGAAAAAAATGGTGGGAACCGGTTTTAAAGTATGGTGACGTACTATCCAATGGTGCGCAGCCAATAAACCAAGTATTAACCAAATCCAAGCGGGGTAAAGGGTTTCAACAGCTTTTATCTAAGCCCAACTGATCCATAACATGAAAAACAAAAAAGTCCGTTTTTCATCAAAAGTCATGCTGAAAAAAATGGTGGGAACCGGTTTTAAAGTATGGTGACGTACTATCCAATGGTGCGCAGCCAATAAACCAAGTATTAACCAAATCCAAGCGGGGTAAAGGGTTTCAACAGCTTTTATCTAAGCCCAACTGATCCATAACATGAAAAACAAAAAAGTCCGTTTTTCATCAAAAGTCATGCTGAAAAAAATGGTGGGAACCGGTTTTAAAGTATGGTGACGTACTATCCAATGGTGCGCAGCCAATAAACCAAGTATTAACCAAATCCAAGCGGGGTAAAGGGTTTCAACAGCTTTTATCTAAGCCCAACTGATCCATAACATGAAAAACAAAAAAGTCCGTTTTTCATCAAAAGTCATGCTGAAAAAAATGGTGGGAACCGGTTTTAAAGTATGGTGACGTACTATCTCAATGGTGCGCAGCCAATAAACCAAGTATTAACCAAATCCAAGCGGGGTAAAGGGTTTCAACAGCTTTTATCTAAGCCCAACTGATCCATAACATGAAAAACAAAAAAGTCCGTTTTTCATCAAAAGTCATGCTGAAAAAAATGGTGGGAACCGGTTTTAAAGTATGGTGACGTACTATCCAATGGTGCGCAGCCAATAAACCAAGTATTAACCAAATCCAAGCGGGGTAAAGGGTTTCAACAGCTTTTATCTAAGCCCAACTGATCCATAACATGAAAAACAAAAAAGTCCGTTTTTCATCAAAAGTCATGCTGAAAAAAATGGTGGGAACCGGTTTTAAAGTATGGTGACGTACTATCCAATGGTGCGCAGCCAATAAACCAAGTATTAACCAAATCCAAGCGGGGTAAAGGGTTTCAACAGCTTTTATCTAAGCCCAACTGATCCATAACATGAAAAACAAAAAAGTCCGTTTTTCATCAAAAGTCATGCTGAAAAAAATGGTGGGAACCGGTTTTAAAGTATGGTGACGTACTATCCAATGGTGCGCAGCCAATAAACCAAGTATTAACCAAATCCAAGCGGGGTAAAGGGTTTCAACAGCTTTTATCTAAGCCCAACTGATCCATAACATGAAAAACAAAAAAGTCCGTTTTTCATCAAAAGTCATGCTGAAAAAAATGGTGGGAACCGGTTTTAAAGTATGGTGACGTACTATCCAATGGTGCGCAGCCAATAAACCAAGTATTAACCAAATCCAAGCGGGGTAAAGGGTTTCAACAGCTTTTATCTAAGCCCAACTGATCCATAACATGAAAAACAAAAAAGTCCGTTTTTCATCAAAAGTCATGCTGAAAAAAATGGTGGGAACCGGTTTTAAAGTATGGTGACGTACTATCCAATGGTGCGCAGCCAATAAACCAAGTATTAACCAAATCCAAGCGGGGTAAAGGGTTTCAACAGCTTTTATCTAAGCCCAACTGATCCATAACATGAAAAACAAAAAAGTCCGTTTTTCATCAAAAGTCATGCTGAAAAAAATGGTGGGAACCGGTTTTAAAGTATGGTGACGTACTATCCAATGGTGCGCAGCCAATAAACCAAGTATTAACCAAATCCAAGCGGGGTAAAGGGTTTCAACAGCTTTTATCTAAGCCCAACTGATCCATAACATGAAAAACAAAAAAGTCCGTTTTTCATCAAAAGTCATGCTGAAAAAAATGGTGGGAACCGGTTTTAAAGTATGGTGACGTACTATCCAATGGTGCGCAGCCAATAAACCAAGTATTAACCAAATCCAAGCGGGGTAAAGGGTTTCAACAGCTTTTATCTAAGCCCAACTGATCCATAACATGAAAAACAAAAAAGTCCGTTTTTCATCAAAAGTCATGCTGAAAAAAATGGTGGGAACCGGTTTTAAAGTATGGTGACGTACTATCCAATGGTGCGCAGCCAATAAACCAAGTATTAACCAAATCCAAGCGGGGTAAAGGGTTTCAACAGCTTTTATCTAAGCCCAACTGATCCATAACATGAAAAACAAAAAAGTCCGTTTTTCATCAAAAGTCATGCTGAAAAAAATGGTGGGAACCGGTTTTAAAGTATGGTGACGTACTATCCAATGGTGCGCAGCCAATAAACCAAGTATTAACCAAATCCAAGCGGGGTAAAGGGTTTCAACAGCTTTTATCTAAGCCCAACTGATCCATAACATGAAAAACAAAAAAGTCCGTTTTTCATCAAAAGTCATGCTGAAAAAAATGGTGGGAACCGGTTTTAAAGTATGGTGACGTACTATCCAATGGTGCGCAGCCAATAAACCAAGTATTAACCAAATCCAAGCGGGGTAAAGGGTTTCAACAGCTTTTATCTAAGCCCAACTGATCCATAACATGAAAAACAAAAAAGTCCGTTTTTCATCAAAAGTCATGCTGAAAAAAATGGTGGGAACCGGTTTTAAAGTATGGTGACGTACTATCCAATGGTGCGCAGCCAATAAACCAAGTATTAACCAAATCCAAGCGGGGTAAAGGGTTTCAACAGCTTTTATCTAAGCCCAACTGATCCATAACATGAAAAACAAAAAAGTCCGTTTTTCATCAAAAGTCATGCTGAAAAAAATGGTGGGAACCGGTTTTAAAGTATGGTGACGTACTATCCAATGGTGCGCAGCCAATAAACCAAGTATTAACCAAATCCAAGCGGGGTAAAGGGTTTCAACAGCTTTTATCTAAGCCCAACTGATCCATAACATGAAAAACAAAAAAGTCCGTTTTTCATCAAAAGTCATGCTGAAAAAAATGGTGGGAACCGGTTTTAAAGTATGGTGACGTACTATCCAATGGTGCGCAGCCAATAAACCAAGTATTAACCAAATCCAAGCGGGGTAAAGGGTTTCAACAGCTTTTATCTAAGCCCAACTGATCCATAACATGAAAAACAAAAAAGTCCGTTTTTCATCAAAAGTCATGCTGAAAAAAATGGTGGGAACCGGTTTTAAAGTATGGTGACGTACTATCCAATGGTGCGCAGCCAATAAACCAAGTATTAACCAAATCCAAGCGGGGTAAAGGGTTTCAACAGCTTTTATCTAAGCCCAACTGATCCATAACATGAAAAACAAAAAAGTCCGTTTTTCATCAAAAGTCATGCTGAAAAAAATGGTGGGAACCGGTTTTAAAGTATGGTGACGTACTATCCAATGGTGCGCAGCCAATAAACCAAGTATTAACCAAATCCAAGCGGGGTAAAGGGTTTCAACAGCTTTTATCTAAGCCCAACTGATCCATAACATGAAAAACAAAAAAGTCCGTTTTTCATCAAAAGTCATGCTGAAAAAAATGGTGGGAACCGGTTTTAAAGTATGGTGACGTACTATCCAATGGTGCGCAGCCAATAAACCAAGTATTAACCAAATCCAAGCGGGGTAAAGGGTTTCAACAGCTTTTATCTAAGCCCAACTGATCCATAACATGAAAAACAAAAAAGTCCGTTTTTCATCAAAAGTCATGCTGAAAAAAATGGTGGGAACCGGTTTTAAAGTATGGTGACGTACTATCCAATGGTGCGCAGCCAATAAACCAAGTATTAACCAAATCCAAGCGGGGTAAAGGGTTTCAACAGCTTTTATCTAAGCCCAACTGATCCATAACATGAAAAACAAAAAAGTCCGTTTTTCATCAAAAGTCATGCTGAAAAAAATGGTGGGAACCGGTTTTAAAGTATGGTGACGTACTATCCAATGGTGCGCAGCCAATAAACCAAGTATTAACCAAATCCAAGCGGGGTAAAGGGTTTCAACAGCTTTTATCTAAGCCCAACTGATCCATAACATGAAAAACAAAAAAGTCCGTTTTTCATCAAAAGTCATGCTGAAAAAAATGGTGGGAACCGGTTTTAAAGTATGGTGACGTACTATCCAATGGTGCGCAGCCAATAAACCAAGTATTAACCAAATCCAAGCGGGGTAAAGGGTTTCAACAGCTTTTATCTAAGCCCAACTGATCCATAACATGAAAAACAAAAAAGTCCGTTTTTCATCAAAAGTCATGCTGAAAAAAATGGTGGGAACCGGTTTTAAAGTATGGTGACGTACTATCCAATGGTGCGCAGCCAATAAACCAAGTATTAACCAAATCCAAGCGGGGTAAAGGGTTTCAACAGCTTTTATCTAAGCCCAACTGATCCATAACATGAAAAACAAAAAAGTCCGTTTTTCATCAAAAGTCATGCTGAAAAAAATGGTGGGAACCGGTTTTAAAGTATGGTGACGTACTATCCAATGGTGCGCAGCCAATAAACCAAGTATTAACCAAATCCAAGCGGGGTAAAGGGTTTCAACAGCTTTTATCTAAGCCCAACTGATCCATAACATGAAAAACAAAAAAGTCCGTTTTTCATCAAAAGTCATGCTGAAAAAAATGGTGGGAACCGGTTTTAAAGTATGGTGACGTACTATCCAATGGTGCGCAGCCAATAAACCAAGTATTAACCAAATCCAAGCGGGGTAAAGGGTTTCAACAGCTTTTATCTAAGCCCAACTGATCCATAACATGAAAAACAAAAAAGTCCGTTTTTCATCAAAAGTCATGCTGAAAAAAATGGTGGGAACCGGTTTTAAAGTATGGTGACGTACTATCCAATGGTGCGCAGCCAATTAACCAAGTATTAACCAAATCCAAGCGGGGTAAAGGGTTTCAACAGCTTTTATCTAAGCCCAACTGATCCATAACATGAAAAACAAAAAAGTCCGTTTTTCATCAAAAGTCATGCTGAAAAAAATGGTGGGAACCGGTTTTAAAGTATGGTGACGTTCTATCCAATGGTGCGCAGCCAATAAACCAAGTATTAACCAAATCCAAGCGGGGTAAAGGGTTTCAACAGCTTTTATCTAAGCCCAACTGATCCATAACATGAAAAACAAAAAAGTCCGTTTTTCATCAAAAGTCATGCTGAAAAAAATGGTGGGAACCGGTTTTAAAGTATGGTGACGTACTATCCAATGGTGCGCAGCCAATAAACCAAGTATTAACCAAATCCAAGCGGGGTAAAGGGTTTCAACAGCTTTTATCTAAGCCCAACTGATCCATAACATGAAAAACAAAAAAGTCCGTTTTTCATCAAAAGTCATGCTGAAAAAAATGGTGGGAACCGGTTTTAAAGTATGGTGACGTACTATCCAATGGTGCGCAGCCAATAAACCAAGTATTAACCAAATCCAAGCGGGGTAAAGGGTTTCAACAGCTTTTATCTAAGCCCAACTGATCCATAACATGAAAAACAAAAAAGTCCGTTTTTCATCAAAAGTCATGCTGAAAAAAAATGGTGGGAACCGGTTTTAAAGTATGGTGACGTACTATCCAATGGTGCGCAGCCAATAAACCAAGTATTAACCAAATCCAAGCGGGGTAAAGGGTTTCAACAGCTTTTATCTAAGCCCAACTGATCCATAACATGAAAAACAAAAAAGTCCGTTTTTCATCAAAAGTCATGCTGAAAAAAAATGGTGGGAACCGGTTTTAAAGTATGGTGACGTACTATCCAATGGTGCGCAGCCAATAAACCAAGTATTAACCAAATCCAAGCGGGGTAAAGGGTTTCAACAGCTTTTATCTAAGCCCAACTGATCCATAACATGAAAACAAAAAAGTCCGTTTTTCATCAAAAGTCATGCTGAAAAAAATGGTGGGAACCGGTTTTAAAGTATGGTGACGTACTATCCAATGGTGCGCAGCCAATAAACCAAGTATTAACCAAATCCAAGCGGGGTAAAGGGTTTCAACAGCTTTTATCTAAGCCCAACTGATCCATAACATGAAAAAACATTCAAATTCTCTCACCAAAAAAACGGTGGCTGTGCTGTTTTCACCCCGTAGGCGATTAAAAGTGCACCCTATACTTACACTGCAAAAACATCAAATAAAATTTGTCAAAGTAGCCAAATTTTCTGGGTATGTACTTTGATCAACATCTAACGTGGGCCTATCATATCGATAATTTAGTTAAAAGATGTAATAATGATTTAAATCTAATTAGAAGCCTCCAAGGAACACACTGGGGCGCCAATCAAAAAACAATCATGATTCTATATAGGGCCCTTATAAGATCAAAAACTTGACTACGGATGTCAAGCCTATAACACGGCCTCTACCAGTCAATTAAATAAATTAAAGAAAATACAACGAAAAGCATTACTCCTAGCTACTGGCGCGCTACCATCTACGTCGACAGCCGAGCTGCAGGTCTTGACAGGAGAACCGCCATTACATCTAAGAAGGCAGGAACTCATGTTAAGATATGTAACTCGCCTGTCGACTCTCGAAATAACACACCCCACATTGGAAGCAATTCAGAAAAACAATACTCCAACTTTAAATGCAAAAAATAACAAATATCTTTTGGCAAAATGGTACATGACCTGAAATCCAAATTACCAGTGGACATATTCCAAGTTGAACAAAACAAACTCACTAATTACAATCCATGGATTTCGGTACCTGTTAAAGTAGACATATCCCTAGTAGGCAAAGGCAACAAATTAAATGATCAACACTACTTAAAAATGCTTGCCATGGAAACCATCAGTAATCAATACAAAAATCACACCCAAATTTACACGGATGGCTCCAGAAGCATTGACCCTAACAAAACAGCAGCAGCATGGGTTATACCAGCGCTTAACATTCAGATGGGAGGCAGACTCCCTGATCACTGCTCCATCTACACTGCTGAATTCTGGGCCATCCTTGAATCTTTGCGTTGGATTCAAAATCACAAACCTGATAAGACTCTGATTATTAGTGACTCGCTTAGCGTCCTACAATCCATCAAAAACAATCATACCATATCGCGGGAAAAATTTCCTTATACAGATTAATCAGATCATAGAAACATTAAACTCACAAAATCTAACAGTAGAATTTCTATGGGTGCCATCTCATGTAAATATAAAAGGAAACGAGTTAGCGGACCAACTGGCTAAAAACAAACTTAATGACCCCAATTATGTACCACTCAAGTATAGTCAGACTGAAATCTATAGTCTGATTAATACTATGATAAATAAAATATGGCAAACTGAATGGTCTACAAACAATCAAAGGAGTACACTGAGAAATACCATCCGAGAAATCGATAGAAATGCCCTCTTGCTGAGTAATTAACAGATTGGAACAAATCAAAATAAACAGATTAATGCTAGGAAAAACAAAGCTGGCTGACAGCTTTGGGTAAATATCTGGGTCCCCTTCCACATAATATCAATTGCTACAGATGTAAACTTCCTGAAGATTTACATCATATATTCAATATCTGCAAAGCAAATCTAAAGGAAAGGAATATATTCAAAGCTAAACAAGCCAATAACTTAGCCCCAAGTACATACCCGGAAATACTTCAGCTAAACCAAAACAACTTCAAAATTACTATAACAAACATTGTCAATATGCTAAAAATGTCAGGTCTGTTGGAAAGGATTTAAAGGTGGTGCACTCATAACCTAGGGGGATGCAAAAGCAGGGGACCTGAAGGGGGTACTGATTCATGAAAATGGCCCACCTACACTACGCTGGGTATTTCAGCCCCGGAAGTTCCCCATGTCGAGCATCCCTAATGGACTCTGTGCACTACCTCAATAATCTCCCAACATCATAATAAAAACTGATACAAACACACCCATAAATTCAAGTGGCTACTTAACTCAAAATCTATAAATAAATTAACACTAAACTAGGCGTAAAATAACCCGAAGACAAAAAACTTAAACCCAGGGCTGTTGGAAAGGATTTAAGGGTGGTGGACACATATCCATAGGGATGCACAGTAGGGGACCTGAAGGTGAAATGATTCATGCAAGTGGCCCACCTACACTACGCTGGGTATATCAGCCCCGGAAGTTCCCCATGTCGAGTATCCCTAATAAGCTTCGTACATCACCCTAATAACCTCCCAACATCATAATAATACTACTAACCTAGGAACATAGGGTGTTACAAATCCGAATAAAAATGAATAAGAACATAAATAATAGCCTGGGACCTTTTCTTACTTCTACTCTCTTCTCTACTGAACTTAATCCATATATGCAACCCCACTGACAGCGCACATTAAAACTTTACTTAAACTCAAACTAAGATCTCAAACTACATCACTGGCATACACGCTGGTCTCAACTAGACCATACAATTACAAACATAATCCCGACTATGGCCTCAAATATAATCATGAGGTAGTCTAACTCCCAAGACTATCAGGCCCAGCGACACAATGTTGCAACCTAAAAAGAAATAGTATAATCTCCTCAAATTAACATCATTTGAGGTAGTCAAACCCATGACTATCAGATCCCGCAGCACACAGCTGCACCCTATTACAGAATCAAAACAAGTATACCAGTGTTCAATATACACCAATAAAATTACACTTCATTACAGCTTGTCACGTGGGGTTGCATACCTCCAAACCTTTCTACTTAACAAATAATGGCATAAAGATCTTCCAAAACAACCCCCCGCCCCCTCCAAAATGTGCCTAAGGAGGGACTACCAACTACAGGAAGAAACAAAATGAAGTATTCAACACCCTCAATTCTACAACCATCAAACAGAGGAGATAGCATAACAAGGGAGGATAACAGAAAGAACAAGACTCCCAAGAAGAGCATGGCAACTCCTCTGGCAAGCTGCCTTCAAGATCACACAGCAGAAAGGATAATACTATTCCTTTAAAAACAGTCCTTTTCAGGGCTATAAAGATGTGCCATGCCATTTCTTTATTTATATTATTATTTTTCTCCTTTATTATTAATATATTTTTCGGGGAAGGTCGTGATCTACTGCTATAAAACAGGCTCTAGGACATATACTAGAAAACGCCTGGATTGGGCTCACACAAGTGAACAGCCTGGTACACCTCTGTGTCACCCCAGTCAGTAATGCAGAGATACCGACTAACCCCATTTATCCTTCTTGCTACTATTTTTATTTATCACTTATTCCGGACTGGTTGGTGCCTCCTGCTATAAAACAGGCTCTAGGAAATATACTAGAAAAACGCCTGGAGTGGGCTCACACAAGTGAACAGCCAGGTACACCTCTGTGTCACCCCATACGGTAATGCAGAGGTCCCGACCGGTCTCATACATTCACTCTTTTATCCTTTATACTTTTATTTCCTTCGGGGCTCGGGGAAGGCTGGTGCCTACTGCTATAAAACAGGCTCTAGGACTAGAAAACGCCTGGATTGGGCCCACACAAGTGAACAGCCAGGTACACCTCTGTGTGTCTCCCATTCAGTAATGCTGGGTTACCGACTGATCCCATTCATCCACCCCCTTTTTTGACTGTAATCTATTCTTCTATTTTTTTCTTATTTCTATTCTTATTTATTTATTTTTATATTTCCTGTTTGTTCGTCTGTACTGTCTTGTTTGTTTTTTATGTTTCATGTTCTTAGATATTGAATTCTTGCCATGACGATTGGTATGAGAATTCTATTCGGCAAACCAACAAAAAACTAATATGAACAATTTCGGATCTCCACCAAATAAATTCAGAACTCCAACAACCTAACCTGAAGAAACCATCTGGTCACTCTGACAACCCTAGTATAGGTTTTTTTTTTTTTTTTTTTTTTTTTTTTTTTTTTTTTTTTTTAAGGGGATTTGCCCTTGTAAGAAGGGCCTATCCCAGGTAGGGACAAATTATGTACACATAGTACTAATGTAGGGCATAGTGTTAGGAGATAGGAAATTCTGTAACTCTAATGCTTGAAATAATTGCACAGGTGGCCTACACATTATTGATATAGGGAGTCCACTAGCACAACTGGACTGAATTTGACACAAGTAAGTAGGGCTCTTTTGTTTCAGGTGTGGGCGGCGTTCGTGGCTGTGCTGTCCTTCTCTTTGCGTGCGTGCTGGCCGACCTTTCCGGACCTTTCCCTCCCTTCCTCGATCAGGGCTCAGCAGAATTTCTAGCGATATGAGGAAACTAATTTTCTCTCGCTACCAGTGCTATTGCACACTGCTTATTCAAAGCAACATGATTGGTTGATAGGGTGGGTGTGTGACGGTACTATTCCTACCCACTCTGTGGGGCTTACATCTATGCTGACAGTTACTCATTAGTAATTCAGCATAACGCCCAAGTAAAGAAGTGCAAATGTTTGCACAGAATGCCTGTAGGGACGTGGCTCCGTACCGTCCCTATGGGAGAACTAAATGTCCAACGACATGTTGGATATAAATAGTGGGCCATATGACCCTTCGTGGCCGGTGCCCACTTAAAACTCCAACTTACTACTACTACATGAAAAACAAAAAAGTCCGTTTTTCATCAAAAGTCATGCTGAAAAAAATGGTGGGAACCGGTTTTAAAGTATGGTGACGTACTATCCAATGGTGCGCAGCCAATAAACCAAGTATTAACCAAATCCAAGCGGGGTAAAGGGTTTCAACAGCTTTTATCTAAGCCCAACTGATCCATAACATGAAAAACAAAAAAGTCCGTTTTTCATCAAAAGTCATGCTGAAAAAAATGGTGGGAACCGGTTTTAAAGTATGGTGACGTACTATCCAATGGTGCGCAGCCAATAAACCAAGTATTAACCAAATCCAAGCGGGGTAAAGGGTTTCAACAGCTTTTATCTAAGCCCAACTGATCCATAACATGAAAAACAAAAAAGTCCGTTTTTCATCAAAAGTCATGCTGAAAAAAATGGTGGGAACCGGTTTTAAAGTATGGTGACGTACTATCCAATGGTGCGCAGCCAATAAACCAAGTATTAACCAAATCCAAGCGGGGTAAAGGGTTTCAACAGCTTTTATCTAAGCCCAACTGATCCATAACATGAAAAACAAAAAAGTCCGTTTTTCATCAAAAGTCATGCTGAAAAAAATGGTGGGAACCGGTTTTAAAGTATGGTGACGTACTATCCAATGGTGCGCAGCCAATAAACCAAGTATTAACCAAATCCAAGCGGTGTAAAGGGTTTCAACAGCTTTTATCTAAGCCCAACTGATCCATAACATGAAAAACAAAAAAGTCCGTTTTTCATCAAAAGTCATGCTGAAAAAAATGGTGGGAACCGGTTTTAAAGTATGGTGACGTACTATCCAATGGTGCGCAGCCAATAAACCAAGTATTAACCAAATCCAAGCGGGGTAAAGGGTTTCAACAGCTTTTATCTAAGCCCAACTGATCCATAACATGAAAAACAAAAAAGTCCGTTTTTCATCAAAAGTCATGCTGAAAAAAATGGTGGGAACCGGTTTTAAAGTATGGTGACGTACTATCCAATGGTGCGCAGCCAATAAACCAAGTATTAACCAAATCCAAGCGGGGTAAAGGGTTTCAACAGCTTTTATCTAAGCCCAACTGATCCATAACATGAAAAACAAAAAAGTCCGTTTTTCATCAAAAGTCATGCTGAAAAAAATGGTTCGAACCGGTTTTAAAGTATGGTGACGTACTATCCAATGGTGCGCAGCCAATAAACCAAGTATTAACCAAATCCAAGCGGGGTAAAGGGTTTCAACAGCTTTCATCTAAGCCCAACTGATCCATAACATGAAAAACAAAAAAGTCCGTTTTTCATCAAAAGTCATGCTGAAAAAAATGGTGGAACCGGTTTTAAAGTATGGTGACGTACTATCCAATGGTGCGCAGCCAATAAACCAAGTATTAACCAAATCCAAGCGGGGTAAAGGGTTTCAACAGCTTTTATCTAAGCCCAACTGATCCATAACATGAAAAACAAAAAAGTCCGTTTTTCATCAAAAGTCATGCTGAAAAAAATGGTGGGAACCGGTTTTAAAGTATGGTGACGTACTATCCAATGGTGCGCAGCCAATAAACCAAGTATTAACCAAATCCAAGCGGGGTAAAGGGTTTCAACAGCTTTTATCTAAGCCCAACTGATCCATAACATGAAAAACAAAAAAGTCCGTTTTTCATCAAAAGTCATGCTGAAAAAAATGGTGGGAACCGGTTTTAAAGTATGGTGACGTACTATCCAATGGTGCGCAGCCAATAAACCAAGTATTAACCAAATCCAAGCGGGGTAAAGGGTTTCAACAGCTTTTATCTAAGCCCAACTGATCCATAACATGAAAAACAAAAAAGTCCGTTTTTCATCAAAAGTCATGCTGAAAAAAATGGTGGGAACCGGTTTTAAAGTATGGTGACGTACTATCCAATGGTGCGCATCCAATAAACCAAGTATTAACCAAATCCAAGCGGGGTAAAGGGTTTCAACAGCTTTTATCTAAGCCCAACTGATCCATAACATGAAAAACAAAAAAGTCCGTTTTTCATCAAAAGTCATGCTGAAAAAAATGGTGGGAACCGGTTTTAAAGTATGGTGACGTACTATTCAATGGTGCGCAGCCAATAAACCAAGTATTAACCAAATCCAAGCGGGGTAAAGGGTTTCAACAGCTTTTATCTAAGCCCAACTGATCCATAACATGAAAAACAAAAAAGTCCGTTTTTCATCAAAAGTCATGCTGAAAAAAATGGTGGGAACCGGTTTTAAAGTATGGTGACGTACTATCCAATGGTGCGCAGCCAATAAACCAAGTATTAACCAAATCCAAGCGGGGTAAAGGGTTTCAACAGCTTTTATCTAAGCCCAACTGATCCATAACATGAAAAACAAAAAAGTCCGTTTTTCATCAAAAGTCATGCTGAAAAAAATGGTGGGAACCGGTTTTAAAGTATGGTGACGTACTATCCAATGGTGCGCAGCCAATAAACCAAGTATTAACCAAATCCAAGCGGGGTAAAGGGTTTCAACAGCTTTTATCTAAGCCCAACTGATCCATAACATGAAAAACAAAAAAGTCCGTTTTTCATCAAAAGTCATGCTGAAAAAAATGGTGGGAACCGGTTTTAAAGTATGGTGACGTACTATCCAATGGTGCGCATCCAATAAACCAAGTATTAACCAAATCCAAGCGGGGTAAAGGGTTTCAACAGCTTTTATCTAAGCCCAACTGATCCATAACATGAAAAACAAAAAAGTCCGTTTTTCATCAAAAGTCATGCTGAAAAAAATGGTGGGAACCGGTTTTAAAGTATGGTGACGTACTATCCAATGGTGCGCAGCCAATAAACCAAGTATTAACCAAATCCAAGCGGGGTAAAGGGTTTCAACAGCTTTTATCTAAGCCCAACTGATCCATAACATGAAAAACAAAAAAGTCCGTTTTTCATCAAAAGTCATGCTGAAAAAAATGGTGGGAACCGGTTTTAAAGTATGGTGACGTACTATCCAATGGTGCGCAGCCAATAAACCAAGTATTAACCAAATCCAAGCGGGGTAAAGGGTTTCAACAGCTTTTATCTAAGCCCAACTGATCCATAACATGAAAAACAAAAAAGTCCGTTTTTCATCAAAAGTCATGCTGAAAAAAATGGTGGGAACCGGTTTTAAAGTATGGTGACGTACTATCCAATGGTGCGCAGCCAATAAACCAAGTATTAACCAAATCCAAGCGGGGTAAAGGGTTTCAACAGCTTTTATCTAAGCCCAACTGATCCATAACATGAAAAACAAAAAAGTCCGTTTTTCATCAAAAGTCATGCTGAAAAAAATGGTGGGAACCGGTTTTAAAGTATGGTGACGTACTATCCAATGGTGCGCAGCCAATAAACCAAGTATTAACCAAATCCAAGCGGGGTAAAGGGTTTCAACAGCTTTTATCTAAGCCCAACTGATCCATAACATGAAAAACAAAAAAGTCCGTTTTTCATCAAAAGTCATGCTGAAAAAAATGGTGGGAACCGGTTTTAAAGTATGGTGACGTACTATCCAATGGTGCGCAGCCAATAAACCAAGTATTAACCAAATCCAAGCGGGGTAAAGGGTTTCAACAGCTTTTATCTAAGCCCAACTGATCCATAACATGAAAAACAAAAAAGTCCGTTTTTCATCAAAAGTCATGCTGAAAAAAATGGTGGGAACCGGTTTTAAAGTATGGTGACGTACTATCCAATGGTGCGCAGCCAATAAACCAAGTATTAACCAAATCCAAGCGGGGTAAAGGGTTTCAACAGCTTTTATCTAAGCCCAACTGATCCATAACATGAAAAACAAAAAAGTCCGTTTTTCATCAAAAGTCATGCTGAAAAAAATGGTGGGAACCGGTTTTAAAGTATGGTGACGTACTATCCAATGGTGCGCAGCCAATAAACCAAGTATTAACCAAATCCAAGCGGGGTAAAGGGTTTCAACAGCTTTTATCTAAGCCCAACTGATCCATAACATGAAAAACAAAAAAGTCCGTTTTTCATCAAAAGTCATGCTGAAAAAAATGGTGGGAACCGGTTTTAAAGTATGGTGACGTACTATCCAATGGTGCGCAGCCAATAAACCAAGTATTAACCAAATCCAAGCGGGGTAAAGGGTTTCAACAGCTTTTATCTAAGCCCAACTGATCCATAACATGAAAAACAAAAAAGTCCGTTTTTCATCAAAAGTCATGCTGAAAAAAATGGTGGGAACCGGTTTTAAAGTATGGTGACGTACTATCCAATGGTGCGCAGCCAATAAACCAAGTATTAACCAAATCCAAGCGGGGTAAAGGGTTTCAACAGCTTTTATCTAAGCCCAACTGATCCATAACATGAAAAACAAAAAAGTCCGTTTTTCATCAAAAGTCATGCTGAAAAAAATGGTGGGAACCGGTTTTAAAGTATGGTGACGTACTATCCAATGGTGCGCAGCCAATAAACCAAGTATTAACCAAATCCAAGCGGGGTAAAGGGTTTCAACAGCTTTTATCTAAGCCCAACTGATCCATAACATGAAAAACAAAAAAGTCCGTTTTTCATCAAAAGTCATGCTGAAAAAAATGGTGGGAACCGGTTTTAAAGTATGGTGACGTACTATCCAATGGTGCGCAGCCAATAAACCAAGTATTAACCAAATCCAAGCGGGGTAAAGGGTTTCAACAGCTTTTATCTAAGCCCAACTGATCCATAACATGAAAAACAAAAAAGTCCGTTTTTCATCAAAAGTCATGCTGAAAAAAATGGTGGGAACCGGTTTTAAAGTATGGTGACGTACTATCCAATGGTGCGCAGCCAATAAACCAAGTATTAACCAAATCCAAGCGGGGTAAAGGGTTTCAACAGCTTTTATCTAAGCCCAACTGATCCATAACATGAAAAACAAAAAAGTCCGTTTTTCATCAAAAGTCATGCTGAAAAAAATGGTGGGAACCGGTTTTAAAGTATGGTGACGTACTATCCAATGGTGCGCAGCCAATAAACCAAGTATTAACCAAATCCAAGCGGGGTAAAGGGTTTCAACAGCTTTTATCTAAGCCCAACTGATCCATAACATGAAAAACAAAAAAGTCCGTTTTTCATCAAAAGTCATGCTGAAAAAAATGGTGGGAACCGGTTTTAAAGTATGGTGACGTACTATCCAATGGTGCGCAGCCAATAAACCAAGTATTAACCAAATCCAAGCGGGGTAAAGGGTTTCAACAGCTTTTATCTAAGCCCAACTGATCCATAACATGAAAAACAAAAAAGTCCGTTTTTCATCAAAAGTCATGCTGAAAAAAATGGTGGGAACCGGTTTTAAAGTATGGTGACGTACTATCCAATGGTGCGCAGCCAATAAACCAAGTATTAACCAAATCCAAGCGGGGTAAAGGGTTTCAACAGCTTTTATCTAAGCCCAACTGATCCATAACATGAAAAACAAAAAAGTCCGTTTTTCATCAAAAGTCATGCTGAAAAAAATGGTGGGAACCGGTTTTAAAGTATGGTGACGTACTATCCAATGGTGCGCAGCCAATAAACCAAGTATTAACCAAATCCAAGCGGGGTAAAGGGTTTCAACAGCTTTTATCTAAGCCCAACTGATCCATAACATGAAAAACAAAAAAGTCCGTTTTTCATCAAAAGTCATGCTGAAAAAAATGGTGGGAACCGGTTTTAAAGTATGGTGACGTACTATCCAATGGTGCGCAGCCAATAGACCAAGTATTAACCAAATCCAAGCGGGGTAAAGGGTTTCAACAGCTTTTATCTAAGCCCAACTGATCCATAACATGAAAAACAAAAAAGTCCGTTTTTCATCAAAAGTCATGCTGAAAAAAATGGTGGGAACCGGTTTTAAAGTATGGTGACGTACTATCCAATGGTGCGCAGCCAATAAACCAAGTATTAACCAAATCCAAGCGGGGTAAAGGGTTTCAACAGCTTTTATCTAAGCCCAACTGATCCATAACATGAAAAACAAAAAAGTCCGTTTTTCATCAAAAGTCATGCTGAAAAAAATGGTGGGAACCGGTTTTAAAGTATGGTGACGTACTATCCAATGGTGCGCAGCCAATAAACCAAGTATTAACCAAATCCAAGCGGGGTAAAGGGTTTCAACAGCTTTTATCTAAGCCCAACTGATCCATAACATGAAAAACAAAAAAGTCCGTTTTTCATCAAAAGTCATGCTGAAAAAAATGGTGGGAACCGGTTTTAAAGTATGGTGACGTACTATCCAATGGTGCGCAGCCAATAAACCAAGTATTAACCAAATCCAAGCGGGGTAAAGGGTTTCAACAGCTTTTATCTAAGCCCAACTGATCCATAACATGAAAAACAAAAAAGTCCGTTTTTCATCAAAAGTCATGCTGAAAAAAATGGTGGGAACCGGTTTTAAAGTATGGTGACGTACTATCCAATGGTGCGCAGCCAATAAACCAAGTATTAACCAAATCCAAGCGGGGTAAAGGGTTTCAACAGCTTTTATCTAAGCCCAACTGATCCATAACATGAAAAACAAAAAAGTCCGTTTTTCATCAAAAGTCATGCTGAAAAAAATGGTGGGAACCGGTTTTAAAGTATGGTGACGTACTATCCAATGGTGCGCAGCCAATAAACCAAGTATTAACCAAATCCAAGCGGGGTAAAGGGTTTCAACAGCTTTTATCTAAGCCCAACTGATCCATAACATGAAAAACAAAAAAGTCCGTTTTTCATCAAAAGTCATGCTGAAAAAAATGGTGGGAACCGGTTTTAAAGTATGGTGACGTACTATCCAATGGTGCGCAGCCAATAAACCAAGTATTAACCAAATCCAAGCGGGGTAAAGGGTTTCAACAGCTTTTATCTAAGCCCAACTGATCCATAACATGAAAAACAAAAAAGTCCGTTTTTCATCAAAAGTCATGCTGAAAAAAATGGTGGGAACCGGTTTTAAAGTATGGTGACGTACTATCCAATGGTGCGCAGCCAATAAACCAAGTATTAACCAAATCCAAGCGGGGTAAAGGGTTTCAACAGCTTTTATCTAAGCCCAACTGATCCATAACATGAAAAACAAAAAAGTCCGTTTTTCATCAAAAGTCATGCTGAAAAAAATGGTGGGAACCGGTTTTAAAGTATGGTGACGTACTATCCAATGGTGCGCAGCCAATAAACCAAGTATTAACCAAATCCAAGCGGGGTAAAGGGTTTCAACAGCTTTTATCTAAGCCCAACTGATCCATAACATGAAAAACAAAAAAGTCCGTTTTTCATCAAAAGTCATGCTGAAAAAAATGGTGGGAACCGGTTTTAAAGTATGGTGACGTACTATCCAATGGTGCGCAGCCAATAAACCAAGTATTAACCAAATCCAAGCGGGGTAAAGGGTTTCAACAGCTTTTATCTAAGCCCAACTGATCCATAACATGAAAAACAAAAAAGTCCGTTTTTCATCAAAAGTCATGCTGAAAAAAATGGTGGGAACCGGTTTTAAAGTATGGTGACGTACTATCCAATGGTGCGCAGCCAATAAACCAAGTATTAACCAAATCCAAGCGGGGTAAAGGGTTTCAACAGCTTTTATCTAAGCCCAACTGATCCATAACATGAAAAACAAAAAAGTCCGTTTTTCATCAAAAGTCATGCTGAAAAAAATGGTGGGAACCGGTTTTAAAGTATGGTGACGTACTATCCAATGGTGCGCAGCCAATAAACCAAGTATTAACCAAATCCAAGCGGGGTAAAGGGTTTCAACAGCTTTTATCTAAGCCCAACTGATCCATAACATGAAAAACAAAAAAGTCCGTTTTTCATCAAAAGTCATGCTGAAAAAAATGGTGGGAACCGGTTTTAAAGTATGGTGACGTACTATCCAATGGTGCGCAGCCAATAAACCAAGTATTAACCAAATCCAAGCGGGGTAAAGGGTTTCAACAGCTTTTATCTAAGCCCAACTGATCCATAACATGAAAAACAAAAAAGTCCGTTTTTCATCAAAAGTCATGCTGAAAAAAATGGTGGGAACCGGTTTTAAAGTATGGTGACGTACTATCCAATGGTGCGCAGCCAATAAACCAAGTATTAACCAAATCCAAGCGGGGTAAAGGGTTTCAACAGCTTTTATCTAAGCCCAACTGATCCATAACATGAAAAACAAAAAAGTCCGTTTTTCATCAAAAGTCATGCTGAAAAAAATGGTGGGAACCGGTTTTAAAGTATGGTGACGTACTATCCAATGGTGCGCAGCCAATAAACCAAGTATTAACCAAATCCAAGCGGGGTAAAGGGTTTCAACAGCTTTTATCTAAGCCCAACTGATCCATAACATGAAAAACAAAAAAGTCCGTTTTTCATCAAAAGTCATGCTGAAAAAAATGGTGGGAACCGGTTTTAAAGTATGGTGACGTACTATCCAATGGTGCGCAGCCAATAAACCAAGTATTAACCAAATCCAAGCGGGGTAAAGGGTTTCAACAGCTTTTATCTAAGCCCAACTGATCCATAACATGAAAAACAAAAAAGTCCGTTTTTCATCAAAAGTCATGCTGAAAAAAATGGTGGGAACCGGTTTTAAAGTATGGTGACGTACTATCCAATGGTGCGCAGCCAATAAACCAAGTATTAACCAAATCCAAGCGGGGTAAAGGGTTTCAACAGCTTTTATCTAAGCCCAACTGATCCATAACATGAAAAACAAAAAAGTCCGTTTTTCATCAAAAGTCATGCTGAAAAAAATGGTGGGAACCGGTTTTAAAGTATGGTGACGTACTATCCAATGGTGCGCAGCCAATAAACCAAGTATTAACCAAATCCAAGCGGGGTAAAGGGTTTCAACAGCTTTTATCTAAGCCCAACTGATCCATAACATGAAAAACAAAAAAGTCCGTTTTTCATCAAAAGTCATGCTGAAAAAAATGGTGGGAACCGGTTTTAAAGTATGGTGACGTACTATCCAATGGTGCGCAGCCAATAAACCAAGTATTAACCAAATCCAAGCGGGGTAAAGGGTTTCAACAGCTTTTATCTAAGCCCAACTGATCCATAACATGAAAAACAAAAAAGTCCGTTTTTCATCAAAAGTCATGCTGAAAAAAATGGTGGGAACCGGTTTTAAAGTATGGTGACGTACTATCCAATGGTGCGCAGCCAATAAACCAAGTATTAACCAAATCCAAGCGGGGTAAAGGGTTTCAACAGCTTTTATCTAAGCCCAACTGATCCATAACATGAAAAACAAAAAAGTCCGTTTTTCATCAAAAGTCATGCTGAAAAAAATGGTGGGAACCGGTTTTAAAGTATGGTGACGTACTATCCAATGGTGCGCAGCCAATAAACCAAGTATTAACCAAATCCAAGCGGGGTAAAGGGTTTCAACAGCTTTTATCTAAGCCCAACTGATCCATAACATGAAAAACAAAAAAGTCCGTTTTTCATCAAAAGTCATGCTGAAAAAAATGGTGGGAACCGGTTTTAAAGTATGGTGACGTACTATCCAATGGTGCGCAGCCAATAAACCAAGTATTAACCAAATCCAAGCGGGGTAAAGGGTTTCAACAGCTTTTATCTAAGCCCAACTGATCCATAACATGAAAAACAAAAAAGTCCGTTTTTCATCAAAAGTCATGCTGAAAAAAATGGTGGGAACCGGTTTTAAAGTATGGTGACGTACTATCCAATGGTGCGCAGCCAATAAACCAAGTATTAACCAAATCCAAGCGGGGTAAAGGGTTTCAACAGCTTTTATCTAAGCCCAACTGATCCATAACATGAAAAACAAAAAAGTCCGTTTTTCATCAAAAGTCATGCTGAAAAAAATGGTGGGAACCGGTTTTAAAGTATGGTGACGTACTATCCAATGGTGCGCAGCCAATAAACCAAGTATTAACCAAATCCAAGCGGGGTAAAGGGTTTCAACAGCTTTTATCTAAGCCCAACTGATCCATAACATGAAAAACAAAAAAGTCCGTTTTTCATCAAAAGTCATGCTGAAAAAAATGGTGGGAACCGGTTTTAAAGTATGGTGACGTACTATCCAATGGTGCGCAGCCAATAAACCAAGTATTAACCAAATCCAAGCGGGGTAAAGGGTTTCAACAGCTTTTATCTAAGCCCAACTGATCCATAACATGAAAAACAAAAAAGTCCGTTTTTCATCAAAAGTCATGCTGAAAAAAATGGTGGGAACCGGTTTTAAAGTATGGTGACGTACTATCCAATGGTGCGCAGCCAATAAACCAAGTATTAACCAAATCCAAGCGGGGTAAAGGGTTTCAACAGCTTTTATCTAAGCCCAACTGATCCATAACATGAAAAACAAAAAAGTCCGTTTTTCATCAAAAGTCATGCTGAAAAAAATGGTGGGAACCGGTTTTAAAGTATGGTGACGTACTATCCAATGGTGCGCAGCCAATAAACCAAGTATTAACCAAATCCAAGCGGGGTAAAGGGTTTCAACAGCTTTTATCTAAGCCCAACTGATCCATAACATGAAAAACAAAAAAGTCCGTTTTTCATCAAAAGTCATGCTGAAAAAAATGGTGGGAACCGGTTTTAAAGTATGGTGACGTACTATCCAATGGTGCGCAGCCAATAAACCAAGTATTAACCAAATCCAAGCGGGGTAAAGGGTTTCAACAGCTTTTATCTAAGCCCAACTGATCCATAACATGAAAAACAAAAAAGTCCGTTTTTCATCAAAAGTCATGCTGAAAAAAATGGTGGGAACCGGTTTTAAAGTATGGTGACGTACTATCCAATGGTGCGCAGCCAATAAACCAAGTATTAACCAAATCCAAGCGGGGTAAAGGGTTTCAACAGCTTTTATCTAAGCCCAACTGATCCATAACATGAAAAACAAAAAAGTCCGTTTTTCATCAAAAGTCATGCTGAAAAAAATGGTGGGAACCGGTTTTAAAGTATGGTGACGTACTATCCAATGGTGCGCAGCCAATAAACCAAGTATTAACCAAATCCAAGCGGGGTAAAGGGTTTCAACAGCTTTTATCTAAGCCCAACTGATCCATAACATGAAAAACAAAAAAGTCCGTTTTTCATCAAAAGTCATGCTGAAAAAAATGGTGGGAACCGGTTTTAAAGTATGGTGACGTACTATCCAATGGTGCGCAGCCAATAAACCAAGTATTAACCAAATCCAAGCGGGGTAAAGGGTTTCAACAGCTTTTATCTAAGCCCAACTGATCCATAACATGAAAAACAAAAAAGTCCGTTTTTCATCAAAAGTCATGCTGAAAAAAATGGTGGGAACCGGTTTTAAAGTATGGTGACGTACTATCCAATGGTGCGCAGCCAATAAACCAAGTATTAACCAAATCCAAGCGGGGTAAAGGGTTTCAACAGCTTTTATCTAAGCCCAACTGATCCATAACATGAAAAACAAAAAAGTCCGTTTTTCATCAAAAGTCATGCTGAAAAAAATGGTGGGAACCGGTTTTAAAGTATGGTGACGTACTATCCAATGGTGCGCAGCCAATAAACCAAGTATTAACCAAATCCAAGCGGGGTAAAGGGTTTCAACAGCTTTTATCTAAGCCCAACTGATCCATAACATGAAAAACAAAAAAGTCCGTTTTTCATCAAAAGTCATGCTGAAAAAAATGGTGGGAACCGGTTTTAAAGTATGGTGACGTACTATCCAATGGTGCGCAGCCAATAAACCAAGTATTAACCAAATCCAAGCGGGGTAAAGGGTTTCAACAGCTTTTATCTAAGCCCAACTGATCCATAACATGAAAAACAAAAAAGTCCGTTTTTCATCAAAAGTCATGCTGAAAAAAATGGTGGGAACCGGTTTTAAAGTATGGTGACGTACTATCCAATGGTGCGCAGCCAATAAACCAAGTATTAACCAAATCCAAGCGGGGTAAAGGGTTTCAACAGCTTTTATCTAAGCCCAACTGATCCATAACATGAAAAACAAAAAAGTCCGTTTTTCATCAAAAGTCATGCTGAAAAAAATGGTGGGAACCGGTTTTAAAGTATGGTGACGTACTATCCAATGGTGCGCAGCCAATAAACCAAGTATTAACCAAATCCAAGCGGGGTAAAGGGTTTCAACAGCTTTTATCTAAGCCCAACTGATCCATAACATGAAAAACAAAAAAGTCCGTTTTTCATCAAAAGTCATGCTGAAAAAAATGGTGGGAACCGGTTTTAAAGTATGGTGACGTACTATCCAATGGTGCGCAGCCAATAAACCAAGTATTAACCAAATCCAAGCGGGGTAAAGGGTTTCAACAGCTTTTATCTAAGCCCAACTGATCCATAACATGAAAAACAAAAAAGTCCGTTTTTCATCAAAAGTCATGCTGAAAAAAATGGTGGGAACCGGTTTTAAAGTATGGTGACGTACTATCCAATGGTGCGCAGCCAATAAACCAAGTATTAACCAAATCCAAGCGGGGTAAAGGGTTTCAACAGCTTTTATCTAAGCCCAACTGATCCATAACATGAAAAACAAAAAAGTCCGTTTTTCATCAAAAGTCATGCTGAAAAAAATGGTGGGAACCGGTTTTAAAGTATGGTGACGTACTATCCAATGGTGCGCAGCCAATAAACCAAGTATTAACCAAATCCAAGCGGGGTAAAGGGTTTCAACAGCTTTTATCTAAGCCCAACTGATCCATAACATGAAAAACAAAAAAGTCCGTTTTTCATCAAAAGTCATGCTGAAAAAAATGGTGGGAACCGGTTTTAAAGTATGGTGACGTACTATCCAATGGTGCGCAGCCAATAAACCAAGTATTAACCAAATCCAAGCGGGGTAAAGGGTTTCAACAGCTTTTATCTAAGCCCAACTGATCCATAACATGAAAAACAAAAAAGTCCGTTTTTCATCAAAAGTCATGCTGAAAAAAATGGTGGGAACCGGTTTTAAAGTATGGTGACGTACTATCCAATGGTGCGCAGCCAATAAACCAAGTATTAACCAAATCCAAGCGGGGTAAAGGGTTTCAACAGCTTTTATCTAAGCCCAACTGATCCATAACATGAAAAACAAAAAAGTCCGTTTTTCATCAAAAGTCATGCTGAAAAAAATGGTGGGAACCGGTTTTAAAGTATGGTGACGTACTATCCAATGGTGCGCAGCCAATAAACCAAGTATTAACCAAATCCAAGCGGGGTAAAGGGTTTCAACAGCTTTTATCTAAGCCCAACTGATCCATAACATGAAAAACAAAAAAGTCCGTTTTTCATCAAAAGTCATGCTGAAAAAAATGGTGGGAACCGGTTTTAAAGTATGGTGACGTACTATCCAATGGTGCGCAGCCAATAAACCAAGTATTAACCAAATCCAAGCGGGGTAAAGGGTTTCAACAGCTTTTATCTAAGCCCAACTGATCCATAACATGAAAAACAAAAAAGTCCGTTTTTCATCAAAAGTCATGCTGAAAAAAATGGTGGGAACCGGTTTTAAAGTATGGTGACGTACTATCCAATGGTGCGCAGCCAATAAACCAAGTATTAACCAAATCCAAGCGGGGTAAAGGGTTTCAACAGCTTTTATCTAAGCCCAACTGATCCATAACATGAAAAACAAAAAAGTCCGTTTTTCATCAAAAGTCATGCTGAAAAAAATGGTGGGAACCGGTTTTAAAGTATGGTGACGTACTATCCAATGGTGCGCAGCCAATAAACCAAGTATTAACCAAATCCAAGCGGGGTAAAGGGTTTCAACAGCTTTTATCTAAGCCCAACTGATCCATAACATGAAAAACAAAAAAGTCCGTTTTTCATCAAAAGTCATGCTGAAAAAAATGGTGGGAACCGGTTTTAAAGTATGGTGACGTACTATCCAATGGTGCGCAGCCAATAAACCAAGTATTAACCAAATCCAAGCGGGGTAAAGGGTTTCAACAGCTTTTATCTAAGCCCAACTGATCCATAACATGAAAAACAAAAAAGTCCGTTTTTCATCAAAAGTCATGCTGAAAAAAATGGTGGGAACCGGTTTTAAAGTATGGTGACGTACTATCCAATGGTGCGCAGCCAATAAACCAAGTATTAACCAAATCCAAGCGGGGTAAAGGGTTTCAACAGCTTTTATCTAAGCCCAACTGATCCATAACATGAAAAACAAAAAAGTCCGTTTTTCATCAAAAGTCATGCTGAAAAAAATGGTGGGAACCGGTTTTAAAGTATGGTGACGTACTATCCAATGGTGCGCAGCCAATAAAACAAGTATTAACCAAATCCAAGCGGGGTAAAGGGTTTCAACAGCTTTTATCTAAGCCCAACTGATCCATAACATGAAAAACAAAAAAGTCCGTTTTTCATCAAAAGTCATGCTGAAAAAAATGGTGGGAACCGGTTTTAAAGTATGGTGACGTACTATCCAATGGTGCGCAGCCAATAAACCAAGTATTAACCAAATCCAAGCGGGGTAAAGGGTTTCAACAGCTTTTATCTAAGCCCAACTGATCCATAACATGAAAAACAAAAAAGTCCGTTTTTCATCAAAAGTCATGCTGAAAAAAATGGTGGGAACCGGTTTTAAAGTATGGTGACGTACTATCCAATGGTGCGCAGCCAATAAACCAAGTATTAACCAAATCCAAGCGGGGTAAAGGGTTTCAACAGCTTTTATCTAAGCCCAACTGATCCATAACATGAAAAACAAAAAAGTACGTTTTTCATCAAAAGTCATGCTGAAAAAAATGGTGGGAACCGGTTTTAAAGTATGGTGACGTACTATCCAATAGTGCGCAGCCAATAAACCAAGTATTAACCAAATCCAAGCGGGGTAAAGGGTTTCAACAGCTTTTATCTAAGCCCAACTGATCCATAACATGAAAAACAAAAAAGTCCGTTTTTCATCAAAAGTCATGCTGAAAAAAATGGTGGGAACCGGTTTTAAAGTATGGTGACGTACTATCCAATGGTGCGCAGCCAATAAACCAAGTATTAACCAAATCCAAGCGGGGTAAAGGGTTTCAACAGCTTTTATCTAAGCCCAACTGATCCATAACATGAAAAACAAAAAAGTCCGTTTTTCATCAAAAGTCATGCTGAAAAAAATGGTGGGAACCGGTTTTACAGTATGGTGACGTACTATCCAATGGTGCGCAGCCAATAAACCAAGTATTAACCAAATCCAAGCGGGGTAAAGGGTTTCAACAGCTTTTATCTAAGCCCAACTGATCCATAACATGAAAAACAAAAAAGTCCGTTTTTCATCAAAAGTCATGCTGAAAAAAATGGTGGGAACCGGTTTTAAAGTATGGTGACGTACTATCCAATGGTGCGCAGCCAATAAACCAAGTATTAACCAAATCCAAGCGGGGTAAAGGGTTTCAACAGCTTTTATCTAAGCCCAACTGATCCATAACATGAAAAACAAAAAAGTCCGTTTTTCATCAAAAGTCATGCTGAAAAAAATGGTGGGAACCGGTTTTAAAGTATGGTGACGTACTATCCAATGGTGCGCAGCCAATAAACCAAGTATTAACCAAATCCAAGCGGGGTAAAGGGTTTCAACAGCTTTTATCTAAGCCCAACTGATCCATAACATGAAAAACAAAAAAGTCCGTTTTTCATCAAAAGTCATGCTGAAAAAAATGGTGGGAACCGGTTTTAAAGTATGGTGACGTACTATCCAATGGTGCGCAGCCAATAAACCAAGTATTAACCAAATCCAAGCGGGGTAAAGGGTTTCAACAGCTTTTATCTAAGCCCAACTGATCCATAACATGAAAAACAAAAAAGTCCGTTTTTCATCAAAAGTCATGCTGAAAAAAATGGTGGGAACCGGTTTTAAAGTATGGTGACGTACTATCCAATGGTGCGCAGCCAATAAACCAAGTATTAACCAAATCCAAGCGGGGTAAAGGGTTTCAACAGCTTTTATCTAAGCCCAACTGATCCATAACATGAAAAACAAAAAAGTCCGTTTTTCATCAAAAGTCATGCTGAAAAAAATGGTGGGAACCGGTTTTAAAGTATGGTGACGTACTATCCAATGGTGCGCAGCCAATAAACCAAGTATTAACCAAATCCAAGCGGGGTAAAGGGTTTCAACAGCTTTTATCTAAGCCCAACTGATCCATAACATGAAAAACAAAAAAGTCCGTTTTTCATCAAAAGTCATGCTGAAAAAAATGGTGGGAACCGGTTTTAAAGTATGGTGACGTACTATCCAATGGTGCGCAGCCAATAAACCAAGTATTAACCAAATCCAAGCGGGGTAAAGGGTTTCAACAGCTTTTATCTAAGCCCAACTGATCCATAACATGAAAAACAAAAAAGTCCGTTTTTCATCAAAAGTCATGCTGAAAAAAATGGTGGGAACCGGTTTTAAAGTATGGTGACGTACTATCCAATGGTGCGCAGCCAATAAACCAAGTATTAACCAAATCCAAGCGGGGTAAAGGGTTTCAACAGCTTTTATCTAAGCCCAACTGATCCATAACATGAAAAACAAAAAAGTCCGTTTTTCATCAAAAGTCATGCTGAAAAAAATGGTGGGAACCGGTTTTAAAGTATGGTGACGTACTATCCAATGGTGCGCAGCCAATAAACCAAGTATTAACCAAATCCAAGCGGGGTAAAGGGTTTCAACAGCTTTTATCTAAGCCCAACTGATCCATAACATGAAAAACAAAAAAGTCCGTTTTTCATCAAAAGTCATGCTGAAAAAAATGGTGGGAACCGGTTTTAAAGTATGGTGACGTACTATCCAATGGTGCGCAGCCAATAAACCAAGTATTAACCAAATCCAAGCGGGGTAAAGGGTTTCAACAGCTTTTATCTAAGCCCAACTGATCCATAACATGAAAAACAAAAAAGTCCGTTTTTCATCAAAAGTCATGCTGAAAAAAATGGTGGGAACCGGTTTTAAAGTATGGTGACGTACTATCCAATGGTGCGCAGCCAATAAACCAAGTATTAACCAAATCCAAGCGGGGTAAAGGGTTTCAACAGCTTTTATCTAAGCCCAACTGATCCATAACATGAAAAACAAAAAAGTCCGTTTTTCATCAAAAGTCATGCTGAAAAAAATGGTGGGAACCGGTTTTAAAGTATGGTGACGTACTATCCAATGGTGCGCAGCCAATAAACCAAGTATTAACCAAATCCAAGCGGGGTAAAGGGTTTCAACAGCTTTTATCTAAGCCCAACTGATCCATAACATGAAAAACAAAAAAGTCCGTTTTTCATCAAAAGTCATGCTGAAAAAAATGGTGGGAACCGGTTTTAAAGTATGGTGACGTACTATCCAATGGTGCGCAGCCAATAAACCAAGTATTAACCAAATCCAAGCGGGGTAAAGGGTTTCAACAGCTTTTATCTAAGCCCAACTGATCCATAACATGAAAAACAAAAAAGTCCGTTTTTCATCAAAAGTCATGCTGAAAAAAATGGTGGGAACCGGTTTTAAAGTATGGTGACGTACTATCCAATGGTGCGCAGCCAATAAACCAAGTATTAACCAAATCCAAGCGGGGTAAAGGGTTTCAACAGCTTTTATCTAAGCCCAACTGATCCATAACATGAAAAACAAAAAAGTCCGTTTTTCATCAAAAGTCATGCTGAAAAAAATGGTGGGAACCGGTTTTAAAGTATGGTGACGTACTATCCAATGGTGCGCAGCCAATAAACCAAGTATTAACCAAATCCAAGCGGGGTAAAGGGTTTCAACAGCTTTTATCTAAGCCCAACTGATCCATAACATGAAAAACAAAAAAGTCCGTTTTTCATCAAAAGTCATGCTGAAAAAAATGGTGGGAACCGGTTTTAAAGTATGGTGACGTACTATCCAATGGTGCGCAGCCAATAAACCAAGTATTAACCAAATCCAAGCGGGGTAAAGGGTTTCAACAGCTTTTATCTAAGCCCAACTGATCCATAACATGAAAAACAAAAAAGTCCGTTTTTCATCAAAAGTCATGCTGAAAAAAATGGTGGGAACCGGTTTTAAAGTATGGTGACGTACTATCCAATGGTGCGCAGCCAATAAACCAAGTATTAACCAAATCCAAGCGGGGTAAAGGGTTTCAACAGCTTTTATCTAAGCCCAACTGATCCATAACATGAAAAACAAAAAAGTCCGTTTTTCATCAAAAGTCATGCTGAAAAAAATGGTGGGAACCGGTTTTAAAGTATGGTGACGTACTATCCAATGGTGCGCAGCCAATAAACCAAGTATTAACCAAATCCAAGCGGGGTAAAGGGTTTCAACAGCTTTTATCTAAGCCCAACTGATCCATAACATGAAAAACAAAAAAGTCCGTTTTTCATCAAAAGTCATGCTGAAAAAAATGGTGGGAACCGGTTTTAAAGTATGGTGACGTACTATCCAATGGTGCGCAGCCAATAAACCAAGTATTAACCAAATCCAAGCGGGGTAAAGGGTTTCAACAGCTTTTATCTAAGCCCAACTGATCCATAACATGAAAAACAAAAAAGTCCGTTTTTCATCAAAAGTCATGCTGAAAAAAATGGTGGGAACCGGTTTTAAAGTATGGTGACGTACTATCCAATGGTGCGCAGCCAATAAACCAAGTATTAACCAAATCCAAGCGGGGTAAAGGGTTTCAACAGCTTTTATCTAAGCCCAACTGATCCATAACATGAAAAACAAAAAAGTCCGTTTTTCATCAAAAGTCATGCTGAAAAAAATGGTGGGAACCGGTTTTAAAGTATGGTGACGTACTATCCAATGGTGCGCAGCCAATAAACCAAGTATTAACCAAATCCAAGCGGGGTAAAGGGTTTCAACAGCTTTTATCTAAGCCCAACTGATCCATAACATGAAAAACAAAAAAGTCCGTTTTTCATCAAAAGTCATGCTGAAAAAAATGGTGGGAACCGGTTTTAAAGTATGGTGACGTACTATCCAATGGTGCGCAGCCAATAAACCAAGTATTAACCAAATCCAAGCGGGGTAAAGGGTTTCAACAGCTTTTATCTAAGCCCAACTGATCCATAACATGAAAAACAAAAAAGTCCGTTTTTCATCAAAAGTCATGCTGAAAAAAATGGTGGGAACCGGTTTTAAAGTATGGTGACGTACTATCCAATGGTGCGCAGCCAATAAACCAAGTATTAACCAAATCCAAGCGGGGTAAAGGGTTTCAACAGCTTTTATCTAAGCCCAACTGATCCATAACATGAAAAACAAAAAAGTCCGTTTTTCATCAAAAGTCATGCTGAAAAAAATGGTGGGAACCGGTTTTAAAGTATGGTGACGTACTATCCAATGGTGCGCAGCCAATAAACCAAGTATTAACCAAATCCAAGCGGGGTAAAGGGTTTCAACAGCTTTTATCTAAGCCCAACTGATCCATAACATGAAAAACAAAAAAGTCCGTTTTTCATCAAAAGTCATGCTGAAAAAAATGGTGGGAACCGGTTTTAAAGTATGGTGACGTACTATCCAATGGTGCGCAGCCAATAAACCAAGTATTAACCAAATCCAAGCGGGGTAAAGGGTTTCAACAGCTTTTATCTAAGCCCAACTGATCCATAACATGAAAAACAAAAAAGTCCGTTTTTCATCAAAAGTCATGCTGAAAAAAATGGTGGGAACCGGTTTTAAAGTATGGTGACGTACTATCCAATGGTGCGCAGCCAATAAACCAAGTATTAACCAAATCCAAGCGGGGTAAAGGGTTTCAACAGCTTTTATCTAAGCCCAACTGATCCATAACATGAAAAACAAAAAAGTCCGTTTTTCATCAAAAGTCATGCTGAAAAAAATGGTGGGAACCGGTTTTAAAGTATGGTGACGTACTATCCAATGGTGCGCAGCCAATAAACCAAGTATTAACCAAATCCAAGCGGGGTAAAGGGTTTCAACAGCTTTTATCTAAGCCCAACTGATCCATAACATGAAAAACAAAAAAGTCCGTTTTTCATCAAAAGTCATGCTGAAAAAAATGGTGGGAACCGGTTTTAAAGTATGGTGACGTACTATCCAATGGTGCGCAGCCAATAAACCAAGTATTAACCAAATCCAAGCGGGGTAAAGGGTTTCAACAGCTTTTATCTAAGCCCAACTGATCCATAACATGAAAAACAAAAAAGTCCGTTTTTCATCAAAAGTCATGCTGAAAAAAATGGTGGGAACCGGTTTTAAAGTATGGTGACGTACTATCCAATGGTGCGCAGCCAATAAACCAAGTATTAACCAAATCCAAGCGGGGTAAAGGGTTTCAACAGCTTTTATCTAAGCCCAACTGATCCATAACATGAAAAACAAAAAAGTCCGTTTTTCATCAAAAGTCATGCTGAAAAAAATGGTGGGAACCGGTTTTAAAGTATGGTGACGTACTATCCAATGGTGCGCAGCCAATAAACCAAGTATTAACCAAATCCAAGCGGGGTAAAGGGTTTCAACAGCTTTTATCTAAGCCCAACTGATCCATAACATGAAAAACAAAAAAGTCCGTTTTTCATCAAAAGTCATGCTGAAAAAAATGGTGGGAACCGGTTTTAAAGTATGGTGACGTACTATCCAATGGTGCGCAGCCAATAAACCAAGTATTAACCAAATCCAAGCGGGGTAAAGGGTTTCAACAGCTTTTATCTAAGCCCAACTGATCCATAACATGAAAAACAAAAAAGTCCGTTTTTCATCAAAAGTCATGCTGAAAAAAATGGTGGGAACCGGTTTTAAAGTATGGTGACGTACTATCCAATGGTGCGCAGCCAATAAACCAAGTATTAACCAAATCCAAGCGGGGTAAAGGGTTTCAACAGCTTTTATCTAAGCCCAACTGATCCATAACATGAAAAACAAAAAAGTCCGTTTTTCATCAAAAGTCATGCTGAAAAAAATGGTGGGAACCGGTTTTAAAGTATGGTGACGTACTATCCAATGGTGCGCAGCCAATAAACCAAGTATTAACCAAATCCAAGCGGGGTAAAGGGTTTCAACAGCTTTTATCTAAGCCCAACTGATCCATAACATGAAAAACAAAAAAGTCCGTTTTTCATCAAAAGTCATGCTGAAAAAAATGGTGGGAACCGGTTTTAAAGTATGGTGACGTACTATCCAATGGTGCGCAGCCAATAAACCAAGTATTAACCAAATCCAAGCGGGGTAAAGGGTTTCAACAGCTTTTATCTAAGCCCAACTGATCCATAACATGAAAAACAAAAAAGTCCGTTTTTCATCAAAAGTCATGCTGAAAAAAATGGTGGGAACCGGTTTTAAAGTATGGTGACGTACTATCCAATGGTGCGCAGCCAATAAACCAAGTATTAACCAAATCCAAGCGGGGTAAAGGGTTTCAACAGCTTTTATCTAAGCCCAACTGATCCATAACATGAAAAACAAAAAAGTCCGTTTTTCATCAAAAGTCATGCTGAAAAAAATGGTGGGAACCGGTTTTAAAGTATGGTGACGTACTATCCAATGGTGCGCAGCCAATAAACCAAGTATTAACCAAATCCAAGCGGGGTAAAGGGTTTCAACAGCTTTTATCTAAGCCCAACTGATCCATAACATGAAAAACAAAAAAGTCCGTTTTTCATCAAAAGTCATGCTGAAAAAAATGGTGGGAACCGGTTTTAAAGTATGGTGACGTACTATCCAATGGTGCGCAGCCAATAAACCAAGTATTAACCAAATCCAAGCGGGGTAAAGGGTTTCAACAGCTTTTATCTAAGCCCAACTGATCCATAACATGAAAAACAAAAAAGTCCGTTTTTCATCAAAAGTCATGCTGAAAAAAATGGTGGGAACCGGTTTTAAAGTATGGTGACGTACTATCCAATGGTGCGCAGCCAATAAACCAAGTATTAACCAAATCCAAGCGGGGTAAAGGGTTTCAACAGCTTTTATCTAAGCCCAACTGATCCATAACATGAAAAACAAAAAAGTCCGTTTTTCATCAAAAGTCATGCTGAAAAAAATGGTGGGAACCGGTTTTAAAGTATGGTGACGTACTATCCAATGGTGCGCAGCCAATAAACCAAGTATTAACCAAATCCAAGCGGGGTAAAGGGTTTCAACAGCTTTTATCTAAGCCCAACTGATCCATAACATGAAAAACAAAAAAGTCCGTTTTTCATCAAAAGTCATGCTGAAAAAAATGGTGGGAACCGGTTTTAAAGTATGGTGACGTACTATCCAATGGTGCGCAGCCAATAAACCAAGTATTAACCAAATCCAAGCGGGGTAAAGGGTTTCAACAGCTTTTATCTAAGCCCAACTGATCCATAACATGAAAAACAAAAAAGTCCGTTTTTCATCAAAAGTCATGCTGAAAAAAATGGTGGGAACCGGTTTTAAAGTATGGTGACGTACTATCCAATGGTGCGCAGCCAATAAACCAAGTATTAACCAAATCCAAGCGGGGTAAAGGGTTTCAACAGCTTTTATCTAAGCCCAACTGATCCATAACATGAAAAACAAAAAAGTCCGTTTTTCATCAAAAGTCATGCTGAAAAAAATGGTGGGAACCGGTTTTAAAGTATGGTGACGTACTATCCAATGGTGCGCAGCCAATAAACCAAGTATTAACCAAATCCAAGCGGGGTAAAGGGTTTCAACAGCTTTTATCTAAGCCCAACTGATCCATAACATGAAAAACAAAAAAGTCCGTTTTTCATCAAAAGTCATGCTGAAAAAAATGGTGGGAACCGGTTTTAAAGTATGGTGACGTACTATCCAATGGTGCGCAGCCAATAAACCAAGTATTAACCAAATCCAAGCGGGGTAAAGGGTTTCAACAGCTTTTATCTAAGCCCAACTGATCCATAACATGAAAAACAAAAAAGTCCGTTTTTCATCAAAAGTCATGCTGAAAAAAATGGTGGGAACCGGTTTTAAAGTATGGTGACGTACTATCCAATGGTGCGCAGCCAATAAACCAAGTATTAACCAAATCCAAGCGGGGTAAAGGGTTTCAACAGCTTTTATCTAAGCCCAACTGATCCATAACATGAAAAACAAAAAAGTCCGTTTTTCATCAAAAGTCATGCTGAAAAAAATGGTGGGAACCGGTTTTAAAGTATGGTGACGTACTATCCAATGGTGCGCAGCCAATAAACCAAGTATTAACCAAATCCAAGCGGGGTAAAGGGTTTCAACAGCTTTTATCTAAGCCCAACTGATCCATAACATGAAAAACAAAAAAGTCCGTTTTTCATCAAAAGTCATGCTGAAAAAAATGGTGGGAACCGGTTTTAAAGTATGGTGACGTACTATCCAATGGTGCGCAGCCAATAAACCAAGTATTAACCAAATCCAAGCGGGGTAAAGGGTTTCAACAGCTTTTATCTAAGCCCAACTGATCCATAACATGAAAAACAAAAAAGTCCGTTTTTCATCAAAAGTCATGCTGAAAAAAATGGTGGGAACCGGTTTTAAAGTATGGTGACGTACTATCCAATGGTGCGCAGCCAATAAACCAAGTATTAACCAAATCCAAGCGGGGTAAAGGGTTTCAACAGCTTTTATCTAAGCCCAACTGATCCATAACATGAAAAACAAAAAAGTCCGTTTTTCATCAAAAGTCATGCTGAAAAAAATGGTGGGAACCGGTTTTAAAGTATGGTGACGTACTATCCAATGGTGCGCAGCCAATAAACCAAGTATTAACCAAATCCAAGCGGGGTAAAGGGTTTCAACAGCTTTTATCTAAGCCCAACTGATCCATAACATGAAAAACAAAAAAGTCCGTTTTTCATCAAAAGTCATGCTGAAAAAAATGGTGGGAACCGGTTTTAAAGTATGGTGACGTACTATCCAATGGTGCGCAGCCAATAAACCAAGTATTAACCAAATCCAAGCGGGGTAAAGGGTTTCAACAGCTGATCCATAACATGAAAAACAAAAAAGTCCGTTTTTCATCAAAAATCATGCTGAAAAAAATGGTGGGAACCGGTTTTAAAAGTATGGTGACGTACTATCCAATGGTGCGCAGCCAATAAACCAAAGTATTAACCAAATCCAAGCGGGGTAAAGGGTTTCAACAGCTTTTATCTAAGCCCAACTGATCCATAACATGAAAAACAAAAAAGTCCGTTTTTTCATCAAAAGTCATGCTGAAAAAAATGGTGGGAACCGGTTTTAAAGTATGGTGACGTACTATCCAATGGTGCGCAGCCAATAAACCAAGTATTAACCAAATCCAAGCGGGGTAAAGGGTTTCAACAGCTTTTATCTAAGCCCAACTGATCCATAACATGAAAAACAAAAAAGGTCCGTTTTTCATCAAAAGTCATGCTGAAAAAAATGGTGGGAACCGGTTTTAAAGTATGGTGACGTACTATCCAATGGTGCGCAGCCAATAAACCAAGTATTAACCAAATCCAAGCGGGGTAAAGGGTTTCAACAGCTTTTATCTAAGCCCAACTGATCCATAACATGAACAAACAAAAAAGTCCGTTTTTCATCAAAAGTCATGCTGAAAAAAATGGTGGGAACCGGTTTTAAAGTATGGTGACGTACTATCCAATGGTGCGCAGCCAATAAACCAAGTATTAACCAAATCCAAGCGGGGTAAAGGGTTTCAACAGCTTTTATCTAAGCCCAACTGATCCATAACATGAAAAACAAAAAAGTCCGTTTTTCATCAAAAGTCATGCTGAAAAAAATGGTGGGAACCGGTTTTAAAGTATGGTGACGTACTATCCAATGGTGCGGCAGCCAATAAACCAAGTATTAACCAAATCCAAGCGGGGTAAAGGGTTTCAACAGCTTTTATCTAAGCCCAACTGATCCATAACATGAAAAACAAAAAAGTCCGTTTTTCATCAAAAGTCATGCTGAAAAAAAATGGTGGGAACCGGTTTTAAAGTATGGTGACGTACTATCCAATGGTGCGCAGCCAATAAACCAAGTATTAACCAAATCCAAGCGGGGTAAAGGGTTTCAACAGCTTTTATCTAAGCCCAACTGATCCATAACATGAAAAACAAAAAAGTCCGTTTTCATCAAAAGTCATGCTGAAAAAAATGGTGGGAACCGGTTTTAAAGTATGGTGACGTACTATCCAATGGTGCGCAGCCAATAAACCAAGTATTAACCAAATCCAAGCGGGGTAAAGGGTTTCAACAGCTTTTATCTAAGCCCAACTGATCCATAACATGAAAAAACAAAAAAGTCCGTTTTTCATCAAAAGTCATGCTGAAAAAAATGGTGGGAACCGGTTTTAAAGTATGGTGACGTACTATGCAATGGTGCGCAGCCAATAAACCAAGTATTAACCAAATCCAAGCGGGGTAAAGGGTTTCAACAGCTTTTATCTAAGCCCAAATGATCCATAACATGAAAAACAAAAAAAGTCCGTTTTTCATCAAAAGTCATGCTGAAAAAAATGGTGGGAACGGTTTTAAAGTATGGTGACGTACTATTCAATGGTGCGCAGCCAATAAACCAAGTATTAACCAAATCCAAGCGGGGTAAAGGGTTTCAACAGCTTTTATCTAAGCCCAACTGATCCATAACATGAAAAACAAAAAAGTCCGTTTTTCATCAAAAGTCATGCTGAAAAAAAATGGTGGGAACCGGTTTTAAAGTATGGTGACGTACTATCCAATGGTGCGCAGCCAATAAACCAAGTATTAACCAAATCCAAGCGGGGTAAAGGGTTGCAACAGCTTTTATCTAAGCCCAACTGATCCATAACATGAAAAACAAAAATGTCCGTTTTTCATCAAAAGTCATGCTGAAAAAAATGGTGGGAACCGGTTTTAAAGTATGGTGACGTACTATCCAATGGTGCGCAGCCAATAAACCAAGTATTAACCAAATCCAAGCGGGGTAAAGGGTTTCAACAGCTTTTATCTAAGCGCAACTGATCCATAACATGAACAAACAAAAAAGTCCGTTTTTCATCAAAAGTCATGCTGAAAAAAATGGTGGGAACCGGGTTTTAAAGTATGGTGACGTACTATCCAATGGTGCGCAGCCAATAAACCAAGTATTAACCAAATCCAAGCGGGGTAAAGGGTTTCAACAGCTTTTATCTAAGCCCAACTGATCCATAACATGAAAAACAAAAAAGTCCGTTTTTCATCAAAAGTCATGCTGAAAAAAATGGTGGGAACCGGTTTTAAAGTATGGTGACGTACTATCCAATGGTGCGCAGCCAATAAACCAAGTATTAACCAAATCCAAGCGGGGTAAAGGGTTTCAACAGCTTTTATCTAAGCCCAACTGATCCATAACATGAAAAACAAAAAAGTCCGTTTTTCATCAAAAGTCATGCTGAAAAAAATGGTGGGAACCGGTTTTAAAGTATGGTGACGTACTATCCAATGGTGCGCAGCCAATAAACCAAGTATTAACCAAATCCAAGCGGGGTAAAGGGTTTCAACAGCTTTTATCTAAGCCCAACTGATCCATAACATGAAAAACAAAAAAGTCCGTTTTTCATCAAAAGTCATGCTGAAAAAATGGTGGGAACCGGTTTTAAAGTATGGTGACGTACTATCCAATGGTGCGCAACCAATAAACCAAGTATTAACCAAATCCAAGCGGGGTAAAGGGTTTCAACAGCTTTTATCTAAGCCCAACTGATCCATAACATGAAAAACAAAAAAGTCCGTTTTTCATCAAAAGTCATGCTGAAAAAAATAGGTGGAACCGGTTTTAAAGTATGGTGACGTACTATCCAATGGTGCGCAGCCAATAAACCAAGTATTAACCAAATCCAAGTTGGGTAAAGGGTTTCAACAGCTTTTATCTAAGCCCAACTGATCCATAACATGAAAAACAAAAAAGTCCGTTTTTCATCAAAAATCATGCTGAAAAAATGGTGGGAACCGGTTTTTAAAGTATGGTGACGTACTATCCAATGGTGCGCAGCCAAAAAAACAAGTATTAACCAAATCCAAGCGGGGTAAAGGGTTTCAACAGCTTTTATCTAAGCCCAACTGATCCATAACATGAAAAACAAAAAAGTCCGTTTTTCATCAAAAGTCATGCTGAAAAAAATGGTGGGAACCGGTTTTAAAAGTATGGTGACGTACTATCCAATGGTGCGCAGCCAATAAACCAAGTATTAACCAAATCCAAGCGGGGAAAAGGGTTTCAACAGCTTTTATCTAAGCCCAACTGATCCATAACATGAAAAACAAAAAAGTCCGTTTTTCATCAAAAGTCATGCTGAAAAAAATGGTGGGAACCGGTTTTAAAGTATGGTGACGTACTATCCAATGGTGCGCAGCCAATAAACCAAGTATTAACCAAATCCAAGCGGGGTAAAGGGTTTCAACAGCTTTTATCTAAGCCCAACTGATCCATAACATGAAAAACAAAAAAAGTCCGTTTTTCATCAAAAGTCATGCTGAAAAAAATGGTGGGAACCGGTTTTAAAGTATGGTGACGTACTATCCAATGGTGCGCAGCCAATAAACCAAGTATTAACCAAATCCAAGCGGGGTAAAGGGTTTCAACAGCTTTTATCTAAGCCCAACTGATCCATAACATGAAAAACAAAAAAAGTCCGTTTTTCATCAAAAATCATGCTGAAAAAAATGGTGGGAAACCGGTTTTAAAGTATGGTGACGTACTATCCAATGGTGCGCAGCCAATAAACCAAGTATTAACCAAATCCAAGCGGGGTAAAGGGTTTCAACAGCTTTTATCTAAGCCCAACTGATCCATAACATGAAAAACAAAAAAGTCCGTTTTTCATCAAAAGTCATGCTGAAAAAAATGGTGGGAACCGGTTTTAAAGTATGGTGACGTACTATCCAATGGTGCGCAGCCAATAAACCAAGTATTAACCAAATCCAAGCGGGGTAAAGGGTTTCAACAGCTTTTATCTAAGCCCAACTGATCCATAACATGAAAAACAAAAAAGTCCGTTTTTCATCAAAAGTCATGCTGAAAAAAATGGTGGGAACCGGTTTTAAAGTATGGTGACGTACTATCCAATGGTGCGCAGCCAATAAACCAAGTATTAACCAAATCCAAGCGGGGTAAAGGGTTTCAACAGGCTTTTATCTAAGCCCAACTGATCCATAACATGAACAAACAAAAAAGTCCGTTTTTCATCAAAAGTCATGCTGAAAAAAATGGTGGGAACCGGTTTTAAAGTATGGTGACGTACTATCCAATGGTGCGCAGCCAATAAACCAAGTATTAACCAAATCCAAGCGGGGTAAAGGGTTTCAAACAGCTTTTATCTAAGCCCAACTGATCCATAACATGAAAAACAAAAAAGTCCGTTTTTCATCAAAAGTCATGCTGAAAAAAATGGTGGGAACCGGTTTTAAAGTATGGTGACGTACTATCCAATGGTGCGCAGCCAATAAACCAAGTATTAACCAAATCCAAGCGGGGTAAAGGGTTTCAACAGCTTTTATCTAAGCCCAACTGATCCATAACATGAAAAACAAAAAAGTCCGTTTTTCATCAAAAGTCATGCTGAAAAAAATGGTGGGAACCGGTTTTAAAGTATGGTGACGTACTATCCAATGGTGCGCAGCCAATAAACCAAGTATTAACCAAATCCAAGCGGGGTAAAGGGTTTCAACAGCTTTTATCTAAGCCCAACTGATCCATAACATGAAAAACAAAAAAGTCCGTTTTTCATCAAAAGTCATGCTGAAAAAAATGGTGGGAACCGGGTTTTAAAGTATGGTGACGTACTATCCAATGGTGCGCAGCCAATAGACCAAGTATTAACCAAATCCAAGCGGGGGTAAAGGGTTTCAACAGCTTTTATCTAAGCCCAACTGATCCATAACATGAAAAACAAAAAAGTCCGTTTTTCATCAAAAGTCATGCTGAAAAAAATGGTGGGAACCGGTTTTAAAGTATGGTGACGTACTATCCAATGGTGCGCAGCCAATAAACCAAGTATTAACCAAATCCAAGCGGGGTAAAGGGTTTCAACAGCTTTTATCTAAGCCCAACTGATCCATAACATGAAAAACAAAAAAGTCCGTTTTTCATCAAAAGTCATGCTGAAAAAAATGGTGGGAACCGGTTTTAAAGTATGGTGACGTACTATCCAATGGTGCGCAGCCAATAAACCAAGTATTAACCAAATCCAAGCGGGGTAAAGGGTTTCAACAGCTTTTATCTAAGCCCAACTGATCCATAACATGAAAAACAAAAAAGTCGTTTTTCATCAAAAGTCATGCTGAAAAAAATGGTGGGAACCGGTTTTAAAGTATGGTGACGTACTATCCAATGGTGCGCAGCCCAATAAACCAAGTATTAACCAAATCCAAGCGGGGTAAAGGGTTTCAACAGCTTTTATCTAAGCCCAACTGATCCATAACATGAAAAAACAAAAAAGTCCGTTTTTCATCAAAAGTCATGCTGAAAAAAATGGTGGGAACCGGTTTTAAAGTATGGTGACGTACTATTCAATGGTGCGCAGCCAATAAACCAAGTATTAACCAAATCCGAGCGGGGTAAAGGGTTTCAACAGCTTTTATCTAAGCCCAACTGATCCATAACATGAAAAACAAAAAGTCCGTTTTTCATCAAAAGTCATGCTGAAAAAAATGGTGGGAGCCGGTTTTAAGTATGGTGACGTACTATCCAATGGTGCGCAGCCAATAAACCAAGTATTAACCAAATCCAAGCGGAGTAAAGGGTTTCAACAGCTTTTATCTAAGCCCAACTGATCCATAACATGAAAAACAAAAAGTCCGTTTTTCATCAAAAGTCATGCTGAAAAAAATGGTGGGAACCGGTTTTAAAGTATGGTGACGTACTATCCAATGGTGCGCAGCCAATAAACCAAGTATTAACCAAATCCAAGCGGGGTAAAGGGTTTCAACAGCTTTTATCTAAGCGCAACTGATCCATAACATGAACAAACAAAAAAGTCCGTTTTTCATCAAAAGTCATGCTGAAAAAAATGGTGGGAACCGGTTTTAAAGTATGGTGACGTACTATCCAATGGTGCGCAGCCAATAAACCAAGTATTAACCAAATCCAAGCGGGGTAAAGGGTTTCAACAGCTTTTATCTAAGCCCAACTGATCCATAACATGAAAAACAAAAAAGTCCGTTTTTCATCAAAAGTCATGCTGAAAAAAATGGTGGGAACCGGTTTTAAAGTATGGTGACGTACTATCCAATGGTGCGCAGCCAATAAACCAAGTATTAACCAAATCCAAGCGGGGTAAAGGGTTTCAACAGCTTTTATCTAAGCCCAACTGATCCATAACATGAAAAACAAAAAAGTCCGTTTTTCATCAAAAGTCATGCTGAAAAAAATGGTAGGAACCGGTTTTAAAGTATGGTGACGTACTATCCAATGGTGCGCAGCCAATAAACCAAGTATTAACCAAATCCAAGCGGGGTAAAGGGTTTCAACAGCTTTTATCTAAGCCCAACTGATCCATAACATGAAAAACAAAAAAGTCCGTTTTTCATCAAAAGTCATGCTGAAAAAAATGGTGGGAACCGGTTTTAAAGTATGGTGACGTACTATCCAATGATGCGCAGCCAATAAACCAAGTATTAACCAAATCCAAGCGGGGTAGAGGGTTTCAACAGCTTTTATCTAAGCCCAACTGATCCATAACATGAAAAACAAAAAGTCCGTTTTTCATCAAAAGTCATGCTGAAAAAAATGGTGGGAACCGGTTTTAAAGTATGGTGACGTACTATCCAATGGTGCGCAGCCCAATAAACCAAGTATTAACCAAATCCAAGCGGGGTAAAGGGTTTCAACAGCTTTTATCTATGCCCAACTGATCCATAACATGAAAAACAAAAAAGTCCGTTTTCATCAAAAGTCATGCTGAAAAAAATGGTGGGAAACCGGTTTTAAAGTATGGTGACGTACTATCCCATGGTGCGCAGCCAATAAACCAAGTATTAACCAAATCCAAGCGGGGTAAAGGGTTTCAACAGCTTTTATCTAAGCCCAACTGATCCATAACATGAAAAACAAAAAAGTCCGTTTTTCATCAAAAGTCATGCTGAAAAAAATGGTGGGAACCGGTTTAAAGTATGGTGACGTACTATCCAATGGTGCGCAGCCAATAAACCAAGTATTAACCAAATCAAGCGGGGTAAAGGGTTTCAACAGCTTTTATCTAAGCCCAACTGATCCATAACATGAAAAACAAAAAAGTCCGTTTTTCATCAAAAGTCATGCTGAAAAAAATGGTGGGAACCGGTTTTAAAGTATGGTGACGTACTATCCAATGGTGCGCAGCCAATAAACCAAGTATTAACCAAATCCAAGCGGGGTAAAGGGTTTCAACAGCTTTTATCTAAGCCCAACTGATCCATAACATGAAAAACAAAAAAGTCCGTTTTTCATCAAAAGTCATGCTGAAAAAAATGGTGGGAACCGGTTTTAAAGTATGGTGACGTACTATCCAATGGTGCGCAGCCAATAAACCAAGTATTAACCAAATCCAAGCGGGGTAAAGGGTTTCAAACAGCTTTTATCTAAGCCCAACTGATCCATAACATGAAAAACAAAAAAGTCCGTTTTTCATCAAAAGTCATGCTGAAAAAAATGGTGGGAACCGGTTTTAAAGTATGGTGACGTACTATCCAATGGTGCGCAGCCAATAAACCAAGTATTAACCAAATCCAAGCGGGGTAAAGGGTTTCAACAGCTTTTATCTAAGCCCAACTGATCCATAACATGAAAAACAAAAAAGTCCGTTTTCATCAAAAGTCATGCTGAAAAAAATGGTGGGAACCGGTTTTAAAGTATGGTGACGTACTATTCAATGGTGCGCAGCCAATTAACCAAGTAATTAACCAAATCCAAGCGGGGTAAAGGGTTTCAACAGCTTTTATCTAAGCCCAACTGATCCATAACATGAAAAACAAAAAAGTCCGTTTTTCATCAAAAGTCATGCTGAAAAAAATGGTGGGAACCGGTTTTAAAGTATGGTGACGTACTATCCAATGGTGCGCAGCACATAAACCAAGTATTAACCAAATCCAAGCGGGGTAAAGGGTTTCAAACAGCTTTTATCTAAGCCCAACTGATCCATAACATGAAAAACAAAAAAGTCCGTTTTTCATCAAAAGTCATGCTGAAAAAAATGGTGGGAACCGGTTTTAAAGTATGGTGACGTACTATCCAATGGTGCGCAGCCCAACTAAACCAAGTATTAACCAAATCCAAGCGGGGTAAAGGGTTTCAACAGCTTTTATCTAAGCGCAACTGATCCATAACATGAACAAACAAAAAAGTCCGTTTTTCATCAAAAGTCATGCTGAAAAAAATGGTGGGAACCGGTTTTAAAGTATGGTGACGTACTATCCAATGGTGCGCAGCCAATAAACCAAGTATTAACCAAATCCAAGCGGGGTAAAGGGTTTCAACAGCTTTTATCTAAGCCCAACTGATCCATAACATGAAAAACAAAAAAGTCCGTTTTTCATCAAAAGTCATGCTGAAAAAAAATGGTGGGAACCGGTTTTAAAGTATGGTGACGTACTATCCAATGGTGCGCAGCCAATAAACCAAGTATTAACCAAATCCAAGCGGGGTAAAGGGTTTCAACAGCTTTTATCTAAGCCCAACTGATCCATAACATGAAAACAAAAAAGTCCGTTTTTCATCAAAAGTCATGCTGAAAAAAATGGTGGGAACCGGTTTTAAAGTATGGTGACGTACTATTCAATGGTGCGCAGCCAATAAACCAAGTATTAACCAAATCCAAGCGGGGTAAAGGGTTTCAACAGCTTTTATCTAAGCCCAACTGATCCATAACATGAAAAACAAAAAAGTCCGTTTTTCATCAAAAGTCATGCTGAAAAAAATGGTGGGAACCGGTTTTAAGTATGGTGACGTACTATCCAATGGTGCGCAGCCAATAAACCAAGTATTAACCAAATCCAAGCGGGGTAAAGGGTTTCAACAGCTTTTATCTAAGCCCAACTGATCCATAACATGAAAACAAAAATGTCCGTTTTTCATCAAAAGTCATGCTGAAAAAAATGGTGGGAACCGGTTTTAAAGTATGGTGACGTACTATCCAATGGTGCGCAGCCAATAAACCAAGTATTAACCAAATCCAAGCGGGGTAAAGGGTTTCAACAGCTTTTATCTAAGCCCAACTGATCCATAACATGAAAAACAAAAAAGTCCGTTTTTTCATCAAAAGTCATGCTGAAAAAAATGGTGGGAACCGGTTTTAAAGTATGGTGACGTACTATTCAATGGTGCGCAGCCAATAAACCAAGTATTAACCAAATCCAAGCGGGGTAAAGGGTTTCAACAGCTTTTATCTAAGCCCAACTGATCCATAACATGAAAAACAAAAAAGTCCGTTTTTCATCAAAAGTCATGCTGAAAAAAATGGTGGGAACCGGTTTTAAAGTATGTTGACGTACTATCCAATGGTGCGCAGCCAATAAACCAAGTATTAACCAAATCCAAGCGGGGTAAAGGGTTTCAACAGCTTTTATCTAAGCCCAACTGATCCATAATATGAAAAACAAAAAAGTCCGTTTTTCATCAAAAGTCATGCTGAAAAAAATGGTGGGAACCGGTTTTAAAGTATGGTGACGTACTATCCAATGGTGCGCAGCCAATAAACCAAGTATTAACCAAATCCAAGCGGGGTAAAGGGTTTCAACAGCTTTTATCTAAGCGCAACTGATCCATAACATGAACAAACAAAAAAGTCCGTTTTTCATCAAAAGTCATGCTGAAAAAATGGTGGGAACCGGTTTTAAAGTATGGTGACGTACTATCCAATGGTGCGCAGCCAATAAACCAAGTATTAACCAAATCCAAGCGGGGTAAAGGGTTTCAACAGCTTTTATCTAAGCCCAACTGATCCATAACATGAAAAACAAAAAAGTCCGTTTTTCATCAAAAGTCATGCTGAAAAAAATGGTGGAAACCGGTTTTAAAGTATGGTGACGTACTATCCAATGGTGCGCAGCCAATAAACCAAGTATTAACCAAATCCAAGCGGGGTAAAGGGTTTCAACAGCTTTTATCTAAGCCCAACTGATCCATAACATGAAAAACAAAAAAGTCCGTTTTTCATCAAAAGTCATGCTGAAAAAATGGTGGGAACCGGTTTTAAAGTATGGTGACGTACTATCCAATGGTGCGCAGCCAATAAACCAAGTATTAACCAAATCCAAGCGGGGTAAAGGGTTTCAACAGCTTTTATCTAAGCCCAACTGATCCATAACATGAAAAACAAAAAAGTCCGTTTTTCATCAAAAGTCATGCTGAAAAAAATGGTGGGAACCGGTTTTAAAAGTATGGTGACGTACTATCCAATGGTGCGCAACCAATAAACCAAGTATTAACCAAATCCAAGCGGGTTAAAGGGTTTCAACAGCTTTTATCTAAGCCCAACTGATCCATAACATGAAAAACAAAAAAGTCCGTTTTTCATCAAAAGTCATGCTGAAAAAAATGGTGGGAACCGGTTTTAAAGTATGGTGACGTACTATCCAATGGTGCGCAGCCAATAAACCAAGTATTAACCAAATCCAAGCGGGGTAAAGGGTTTCAACAGCTTTTTATCTAAGCCCAACTGATCCATAACATGAAAAACAAAAAAAGTCCGTTTTTCATCAAAAGTCATGCTGAAAAAATGGTGGGAACCGGTTTTAAAGTATGGTGACGTACTATTCAATGGTGCGCAGCCAATAAACCAAGTATTAACCAAATCCAAGCGGGGTAAAGGGTTTCAACAGCTTTTATCTAAGCCCAACTGATCCATAACATGAAAAACAAAAAAGTCCGTTTTTCATCAAAAGTCATGCTGAAAAAAATGGTGGGAACCGGTTTTAAAGTATGGTGACGTACTATCCAATGGTGCGCAGCCAATAAACCAAGTATTAACCAAATCCAAGCGGGGTAAAGGGTTTCAACAGCTTTTATCTAAGCCCAACTGATCCATAACATGAAAAACAAAAATGTCCGTTTTTCATCAAAAGTCATGCTGAAAAAAATGGTGGGAACCGGTTTTAAAGTATGGTGACGTACTATCCAATGGTGCGCAGCCAATAAACCAAGTATTAACCAAATCCAAGCGGGGTAAAGGGTTTCAACAGCTTTTATCTAAGCCCAACTGATCCATAACATGAAAAACAAAAAAGTCCGTTTTTCATCAAAAGTCATGCTGAAAAAAATGGTTGGGAACCGGTTTTAAAGTATGGTGACGTACTATCCAATGGTGCGCAGCCAATAAACCAAGTATTAACCAAATCCAAGCGGGGTAAAGGTTTCAACAGCTTTTATCTAAGCCCAACTGATCCATAACATGAAAAACAAAAAAGTCCGTTTTTCATCAAAAGTCATGCTGAAAAAAATGGTGAGAACCGGGTTTTAAAGTATGGTGACGTACTATCAAATGGTGCGCAGCCAATAAACCAAGTATTAACCAAATCCAAGCGGGGTAAAGGGTTTTAACAGCTTTTATCTAAGCCCAACTGATCCATAACATGAAAAACAAAAAAGTCCGTTTTTCATCAAAAGTCATGCTGAAAAAAATGGTGGGAACCGGTTTTAAAGTATGGTGACGTACTATCCAATGGTGCGCAGCCAATAAACCAAGTATTAACCAAATCCAAGCGGGGTAAAGGGTTTCAACAGCTTTTATCTAAGCCCAACTGATCCATAACCTGAAAAACAAAAAAGTCCGTTTTTCATCAAAAGTCATGCTGAAAAAAATGGTGGGAACCGTTTTAAAGTATGGTGACGTACTATCCAATGGTGCGCAGCCAATAAACCAAGTATTAACCAAATCCAAGCGGGGTAAAGGGTTTCAACAGCTTTTATCTAAGCCCAACTGATCCATAACATGAAAAACAAAAAAGTCCGTTTTTCATCAAAAGTCATGCTGAAAAAAATGGTGGGAACCGGTTTTAAAGTATGGTGACGTACTATCCAATGGTGCGCAGCCAATAAACCAAGTATTAACCAAATCCAAGCGGGGTAAAGGGTTTCAACAGCTTTTATCTAAGCCCAACTGATCCATAACATGAAAAACAAAAAAGTCCGTTTTTCATCAAAAGTCATGCTGAAAAAAATGGTGGGAACCTGTTTTAAAGTATGGTGACGTACTATCCAACGGTGTGCAGCCAATAAACCAAGTATTAACCAAATCCAAGCGGGGTAAAGGGTTTCAACAGCTTTTATCTAAGCCCAACTGATCCATAACATGAAAAACAAAAAAGTCCGTTTTTCATCAAAAGTCATGCTGAAAAAAATGGTGGGAACCGGTTTTAAAGTATGGTGACGTACTATCCAATGGTGCGCAGCCAATAAACCAAGTATTAACCAAATCCAAGCGGGGTAAAGGGTTTCAACAGCTTTTATCTAAGCCCAACTGATCCATAACATGAAAAACAAAAAAGTCCGTTTTTCATCAAAAGTCATGCTGAAAAAAATGGTGGGAACCGGTTTTAAAGTATGGTGACGTACTATCCAATGGTGCGCAGCCAAATAAACCAAGTATTAACCAAATCCAAGCGGGGTAAAGGGTTTCAACAGCTTTTATCTAAGCCCAACTGATCCATAACATGAAAAACAAAAAAGTCCGTTTTTCATCAAAAGTCATGCTGAAAAAAATGGTGGGAACCGGTTTTAAAGTATGGTGACGTACTATCCAATGGTGCGCAGCCAATAAACCAAGTATTAACCAAATCCAAGCGGGGTAAAGGGTTTCAACAGCTTTTATCTAAGCCCAACTGATCCATAACATGAAAAACAAAAAAGTCCGTTTTTCATCAAAAGTCATGCTGAAAAAAATGGTGGGAACGGTTTTAAAGTATGGTGACGTACTATTCAATGGTGCGCAGCCAATAAACCAAGTATTAACCAAATCCAAGCGGGGTAAAGGGTTTCAACAGCTTTTATCTAAGCCCAACTGATCCATAACATGAAAAACAAAAATGTCCGTTTTTCATCAAAAGTCATGCTGAAAAAAATGGTGGGAACCGGTTTTAAAGTATGGTGACGTACTATCCAATGGTGCGCAGCCAATAAACCAAAGTATTAACCAAATCCAAGCGGGGTAAAGGGTTTCAAACAGCTTTTATCTAAGCCCAACTGATCCATAACATGAAAAACAAAAAAGTCCGTTTTTCATCAAAAGTCATGCTGAAAAAAATGGTGGGAACCGGTTTTAAAGTATGGTGACGTACTATCCAATGGTGCGCAGCCAATAAACCAAGTATTAACCAAATCCAAGCGGGGTAAAGGGTTTCAACAGCTTTTATCTAAGCCCAACTGATCCATAACATGAAAAACAAAAAAGTCCGTTTTTCATCAAAAGTCATGCTGAAAAAATGGTGGGAACCGGTTTTAAAGTATGGTGACGTACTATCCAATGGTGCGCAGCCAATAAACCAAGTATTAACCAAATCCAAGCGGGGTAAAGGGTTTCAACAGCTTTTATCTAAGCCCAACTGATCCATAACATGAAAAACAAAAAAGTCCGTTTTTCATCAAAAGTCATGCTGAAAAAAATGGTGGGAACCGGTTTTAAAGTATGGTGACGTACTATCCAATGGTGCGCAGCCAATAAACCAAGTATTAACCAAATCCAAGCGGGGTAAAGGGTTTCAACAGCTTTTATCTAAGCCCAACTGATCCATAACATGAAAAACAAAAAAGTCCGTTTTTCATCAAAAGTCATGCTGAAAAAAATGGTGGGAACCGGTTTTAAAGTATGGTGACGTACTATCCAATGGTGCGCAGCCAATAAACCAAGTATTAACCAAATCCAAGCGGGGTAAAGGGTTTCAACAGCTTTTATCTAAGCCCAACTGATCCATAACATGAAAAACAAAAAAGTCCGTTTTTCATCAAAAGTCATGCTGAAAAAAATGGTGGGAACCGGTTTTAAAGTATGGTGACGTACTATCCAATGGTGCGCAGCCAATAAACCAAGTATTAACCAAATCCAAGCGGGGTTAAAGGGTTTCAACAGCTTTTATCTAAGCCCAACTGATCCATAACATGAAAAACAAAAAAGTCCGTTTTTCATCAAAAGTCATGCTGAAAAAAATGGTGGGAACCGGTTTTAAAGTATGGTGACGTACTATCAGTAGTTAATGGGGGCACTCTAGCGTCAAGGGAAAATCCAGTCAAAAACAGCTTGGGCTAATCTAGCGTCAAGGGGAATTTAACATGGTGGGGTCTATCTAGCGTCAAGGGGAATTTAACATGGTGGGCCTATCTAGCGTCAAGGGAAATTGAACATGGGAAGTATTTGGGTCTATCTAGCGTCATGGGAAATGGAACAGGGTGGGTCTATCTAGCGTCATGGGAAATGGAACAGGGTGGGTCTATCTAGCGTCAAGGGAAATTGAACATGAGAACTATTTGGGTCTATCTAGCGTCAAGGGACATGGAACAGGGTGGGTCTATATAGGGACAAGGGAAAAAAAGGGTGGCAATGAAAGCTACTATCTTTTCGAGACTTATGAGTGGCCCTGAAAAGGGCCGTTATGTGTAATGTTAACAGTATTTTGTTAACATAGAGGACATCTCACAGATCTTCTTCTCTTCCTTAAACTTCTTCTTACTGTGGTTCCATAGAAGAGAACTCTCTTCAAGCAACCTTGTCTTTCCACATAGACTCTTCTCTTCCAATAGGCTGTCTCCGTCCTATGAATGACACTCCATGATGATCTGACATACATGGGTATGTCAGTCCTAAACAGCATACTTGACACAAGGGTTGACGATTCAACATTAGTCCACATCTTCTGATGAGAACAGGTGAAGCGAATGTCGTGTACTGCGGTTATTTATAGGGGAAGAGCGGATTGAAAACGGATTGAGTGTATCCACCAATCCAAACGTGCGTTACAAAAGTCAGACACAGCCATCCAATTGGAAGAGAGCAGTCTGTGACGTCACCTTTTCTATATAGAGGTACTAACGCCTGTGCGCAATCAATCGATTCAAGAGAGTTGTCAATCATGGCGGACAGTAAGAAGACAATGAATTGGAGTGAGACAGGAATAGAGACAGCAAGTCATGGACCAACAGTGACTACTAAAGTCATGACAAATCTACATCAGAAGAAGTGGATTTTAACTGGGATATTGTGGATTTTTTAACATCGCAAGAATTTATTCCGGAACCTTCGTTGCCTTCTGTATCTTCTTATGGGACACGTCGATGATTTTAAACAAAGACAAAAAGAAGCATTGGAGCAATTTTTACAACAACAGAAAGTAGAAGAATAAGCTTTTCTTATGCAACAGCAGGAAGAAGAAGCAAGAAGGAAACACCAGGAAGAAACAGTAGCAGCAGTAACAGCAACGGAGAAGAATGAAGACCAAGGACAGAAAGAAAATAGTGAAAATCAAACGGTTACGACGGTACTTTTAGATATTTTAGCTGAGTTAAGGAGTCTGAAACAAATGTATCAGACTTCTTTATCACGACCGAAGAGAAAAAGACCTTCTCGAGCGAAACAACCCGATCTCTCTGTGACTACGTCTACCTTACCACCGTTAGTGATTTCTACCCAAATCATTGACAGGAACCACCAGTCCCGAAGTAGGCCTTGGCCGTGGCAAAGGCTTAAGACAGCTCAAGATGATTTCATCCCGTTTCTGAGTTTGTTTTGTTTTAAACACACAAAACACCAACGGTCCTTTTCAGGACCACTCCAATTATTTCGAAAAGAAATACTATGTCAATTGCCTATTTCAATGAAAACTCAAAAGTCCTTTTTATTATATTTTTTTAAAAACCCATAATGCACGTGTGAGTGAATGAATGTGTAAGTGTAGGTAATTATACTATCAAATCAAAACCAAGAGACACTTACGTTTTTTTCTCTTTACTTTATTCTAGTACAAACGTCACAATTCAAAAATCACAACATAATATAACACAAGACCACTTTAAAAAAGTTCATAGGTTTTCTTCTGTTTCACTCTTTCTGTTTTTTTCATTTTCTTTACTGCCACACGTTTTTCTTTTTCTTCTTCTTCCTCTTCACCTTTCGTTTCGTCTTTTTTTCTTGTCTTTGTGAATGTGTCGGGGTTCTTCCTTGGGGGAGGGTACCTCTTCCTCCTCCTGTTCAGAATTCCTTTCCCCTTCCTCCTCTTGTTCCTGTTGTTTCTTAGGGCAGTTTGGAGACCAATGTCCTTTCTCTTTACAATATTACAATAATAACAGGTATCTTGACTTTTGTCTCTATTGTACCCTTTTCTGTTTTTGTCACGGTCTGAGCATTCTGTAGCCCAATGTCCTTTCTTCTTACAGATATAGCAAGTATCTTGACTTTTATCTCGATAGGAAGGAGAGTAGGCCGTAGGCTGGTCTGAAGAAAACTTTCGTATGACCCCACGTAAAGCTCTGATGAGAAGTTCTACTTGTGTAGGTTCTTCCATCGTTCTGGTCAATGTGAGAGTGAAATGAATACTGAACCGTTAGACACTAACCCTTTATATATGCACGGATCGGACATGAATATATAGGGGTTATGGTCTTTAAAAGGTAGTCATTTGACTTTTTGCAGACAAGATGAAAAGACCACATCATGTTGTGGAGAAAGGAAAAGACAGTAAGAGACAGAAACGTAATGTATCGCCTAGCACGGTAGCTGAAGTCTTGGCTCAAATTCATGCCAGTGATTTTGAAGATGACATGAGTGAGCCCGAATTTACACCCAGACAATCAACGTCCAAGCAAAGTACACCACCCTTAGTTAACCCTGAAAATTACTATCACATTCGAGAGACAGAAAAACGTTCCTCTCGAAAATTTAGAACAACGGCTTACACGTATGCCGTAAAGTTTAAAGATTTCAAGTCCAATGTACCTTTGGAGAATACAGATGTGTTCATTACTGAGGTGTGGGATTCTGTGTTAACTGCACTGAAACAGCAATGTCAAGCCAAAGAAGACGATCGCTTGAGACTTTCTATTCATCACGATAATTTAAAGTCTCCCGTTTGGATCGAATTTACTAGTCCATCAGAATTAACACCTTCCAAAGTCATTGACAAAATTCAACATGTGCAACAATCCAACGACAAGTTTCACATTGACGATGGAAAAGCCACACTGTTCATGACCCACGTGTCTCCTCCCCAGGGGACCAGACCCAAAAAAGTATTATTGATCGACAACCTTCGCAACACCAAACTAAGCCTCGTCCGAATTAACAATCCTCAAGACCAGATGTGTTTAGCCCGTGCTGTCGTCGTGGGACGAACGTATGCCAACAAGAACGATACGACAGAATGGAAAAGAGCCTGGAAAACTATTCAACAATCGGACCGAGCCAAACAAAGAAGTGAAGCCGAACTCCTGTTACAGCAGGCGGGGATATCCAAAGACACCCCTTGTGGCATTCCAGAAATGCAACAATTCCAAGACGTCTTGGCTCCACGTTACACCTTGAAAGTACACCCTCAAGAAGTGCGTGGTCCTCTTTTGTTTCGAGGCCACGATTTCAAAGACGGAAAATACACTCACGTCTATCATCACGACGATCATTTTGATACCATTACCAGTATCACTGGATTCCTGGGATACAGTTACTACTGTGAAAAATGTGACTATGGTTATAACAATCGAGAACAACACAAACATTGTGGATCGAAATGTGAGGGATGTTTGGCCTCTCAACCTTGTCTGGACCAAGGACAAGAAAGAGTACATTGCCCTGTGTGTCAGCGCACTTTTGTCAGTCTTACCTGTTACCAACAACATTTGAAGATGCAAGGTTCACAGCAGAAAAGTGCTTGTCAACTCCTGAGATTGTGCCCTACTTGTGGACAAGGCATACGTACCAATTGTGCCAAGTTTCACGTTTGTCGAGGGAAGAAACGATGTCACATTTGTCACCAAATCGTGGACTTGGAGCACGAATGCTTCATTCAAAAATACCAACCCCGACCAGAAGATACCCAGAAGAAAGGGAATTTTATCTTTTTTGATTTCGAATGTATGCAGGAAACTGGTATTCACATTCCTAATTTTTGCGTGGCTCACCGTGCGTGCGAGCAGTGCATCCAAGAACCTATCTTTAGTCATTGCCCTTACTGCAGCAAGATTCCTGGAGGACGTGAAAAAATCTTTCGAGGGTCAAACACGCTAGCCGAGTTTGCCCAATGGATCCTTAACCCCATTGACGAAACGTGGAGTCCAGAAGACATTGAACGTTACGGCAATTGTCATCGCCATGCCACGGTCATGGCTCACAATTTCTCGGGATACGATGGGCAATTTCTGCTCAGATACTATGCGGAACAAAGTACCGAACGGCCTCAAGTGACTTTAAACGGAGCCAAAATCATTTCTATGCAAGTAGGACAAGTACAGTTTAAAGATTCGATGTGTTACTTAGCCATGCCTTTGAGTCGTATGCCTAAAACGTTTGGAATGACAGAAATGGCTAAAGGTTATTTTCCACACTTTTTTAATACCAAAGCCAATCAACATGCCGTTCTACCCCATTTGCCTGAGGCTGACGACTACGACCCCGACAACATGCGCACCGAACAACGAGAAGCTTTCCATGCTTGGTACCAGACTCACGCCTCGGACCCTTTTGACTTTCAAGAAGAAATGTTAAAGTACTGTCGATCTGACGTGGACATTTTACGACGTTGCTGTGGAAAATTTCGAGAATTGTTCATGGAGTACGGAGGGATCGATCCTTTGAAAGAAGCTTGTACCATCGCCAAAGCGTGTTCTTTAGTGTACCGAAAACGCTTTATGCCTGAAAATACTCTAGCGGTCATCAGTCCTCAAACGACAAATTTTGTCAAACGTCAATACTCGGTCAAAGCCCTACGCTGGCTCCATTACTTGTGCGACAAGGAAGACAAATGGATCCAACACGCTCGCAACGGAGGAGGCGAAAAGACCATCGGAACGTATTCGGTGGATGGTTGGGACTTAGAAAACCCTCAGATTGTGTACGAGTTTAACGGATGTTTATTTCACGGTTGTCCCCTATGCTACCCTCAACGAGACACCAAAAATCAGTTTTTACAACGAACCATGGAAGACTTGTACCAGACCACGTGTCAGCGACGTTTGAAGTTAGAACAGCAAGGATACCAGGTGGTGGAAATGTGGGAACACGAGTACGATCTGCGTTTGAAAACCGATCCCGAGTTTAAACGAATCGTAGAAAGTTACAAGTGGGTGGACCCATTGAACCCTCGGGATAGTTTGTACGGAGGACGAACGAATGCTACCTGTTTACTGTACCAGGCGGACGAGAAGAAGGGAGAAGAAATCAAATACTTGGACGTATGTTCGCTGTATCCTTACGTGTGCAAATATTGTCACTTTCCCGTAGGGCATCCAGAATTGATGACAGAACACATTGACTTGGACCACATTCGACAGTACGAAGGATTGATCAAGTGTAAAGTCTTACCACCCACAGACTTGTACCATCCCGTTTTACCTCACCATTGCCAAGGAAAACTGATGTTTCCTTTGTGTCGCACATATGCCGAAACGTGCAACCAAGTCCAACCTTGTCATCACACTCAGGAAGAACGTGCCTTGACAGGAACGTGGGTGAGCGTGGAATTGTTTAAAGCTCTGGACCTGGGATATCGACTGTTAGAAGTGTACGAAATTTACCACTTTCCCAAAACACAACAATACCGCAAGGGCGACGAGACACAGAAAGGTATTTTTGCAGACTACGTGGATGCCTTTTTAAAACTAAAACAAGAAGCTAGTGGCTATCCTTCCTGGTGTCACACTCCCGAAGACCAAAAGAAATTCAAAGAAAAATATCGGGAGCAGGAAGGTATCACTTTAGACCACATCGAGAAAAATGAAGGAAGGCGGTCGTTTGCCAAAGTGATGCTCAATTGTTTGTGGGGTAAAATGGCACAACGCCCGTCTTTACCCAAGACGGAGTATTTGTCCGAACCGTCTCGCTACTTCCAGATGATTCACGACCCAACCAAAGTCATGAAACACGTGGACGTCATTCGTGAGGACTTGATTTTAGTCAATTACGAAGAAGAACTAGACTTTGTAGAAGCCGACAAATTTGGAAATGTTATCATTGCGGCTTACGTGACAGCCCACGCTCGCTTAAAATTGTACGAAGTGTTAGAACTGTTAGGAGATCGTGTGTTGTATTTTGACACGGACAGTTGCATCTACATTCACCGACCGAACCAGTGTAACCCTGTCATCGAAGGAGACCGTTTAGGAGCCTGGACCGATGAACATCCCGACGACAAGATTCTAAGTTTTGCAAGTGGCGGTCCTAAAAATTACGGCTACGAATACCGAGACCCCCAAGGAGAAATGCACACCGAATGTAAAGTGAAAGGATTGACTCTTAATTATCGCACCAGTCGAGTGGTGAACTTTAACGTACTACAAGAAGCCTTACAGTTGGGACAGGATGAAACGTTTCAAGTGACTACCCACGAACCACACAAGATTGTCCGTTTACCCACACACCAAATTGTTAGCCGACCTTTGGAAAAAGTCTATCAAATCGTGTACCAAAAAAGAGTACGACTTCCCAATCACTTCACTCTCCCGTACGGTCACGTTGACATTGGGCAGCATATAAAAAGGGACATCGTCCAAGACCAATAGTTCATTTGCCACTACAACGACCCAGCGAAAAGAAGATGAATCCATTTAAACAGACATCATTCAAGTTTGGGGATTGTAAAACAAATGTACCTTCCCCAACTGTGAAAAGTACTGGATGGATAAGACCCATGCATTGCAACGGAAGATGTCCGGAAGGAAACTGTAAGTGTCCTTGTGGTTTGCACTGTAATTGCGTTACAGAGTGCGATGGTGAACCGTACGATTGTAGTGATGCCAGATGTTGTGACATTAGCGATTCAGCTGGATATCGTGGGAACGTTGCTATGACTACTACCCCTATATCTACCGTGGAAAGTGATGCTGTGCGTGTCAAACCTGAGGGATGCGAAAGCGGTACCACACGTTATCGTGGACTCCTAGGAATTTCACCGTACCTACATCGAACAGAAGTGAGGAGAGTCGAATATTCGTTCCCGACGAGTTTGCCTGAATACTGCCACTTTAAAAGTCGATTCCAAACCTTCAAAGATAAATGGCCAAAATATCTGCCTGGACCAACTCCTGAAGAATTAGCCAGAGCTGGATTTTTCTACTTGGGCGAAGGAGATAAAGTCAAGTGTTTCAGTTGTGGTGTATCCATTTACGAGTGGGAACATAAAGATTCCGCTTACTTGGAACATGCTCGATGGTCTCCGAATTGTCAATACCTACCTTTAGTGGGACCTAGTGATTGGAAGTGACACTACTACTGTTCCATGTCGTGTAACACACCTAGACCAGTATATAATATAAAACATTATATTCAAGGATTACCACACGAATTGCAAGAGAAGATCTACAAGGACGTTTGGCAAGGACTTGCTAAAGAAAAATCGCAATGGGTGACTGTAGAACATTTGTGTCGTGAAATTCACAAGAGGCAAGTGACAAAAATTAACCAACGTGTTAGATTTCTCTGGATCAAGGGTATTTTTTTGCTCTGTTACCAATTTACTACGTTTACCTCTGAAGATGCTTTGATCCTTCTTAACCGTTACCCTGAATGGCAGTGGGACGAAATTACACGTTATATTAATCACTTTCGCTTTTGGAGCAAATTTAATTCTATGTTTAATTCTGGGTTGAATCTACACTTGTAATCTTTGACCTAAAGAAGTATAAAAGAGAACAACCATGCCACAACCTTTATCATTGGTGATCCAACAGATTCCGTGGAAGGATATCAATGAGAAGATTCACACAGTGAAAGATTACGAACACTTATTACAAGAACTATACCCTATGAATTGGGGTCGACGTGTCGTGTGTGTTTTAGTGACTTGCTTTCTGGGATTTCGTTTACCTGCCGATTCCTTGTGGACACTTTACGAACACTACCTATCAAAAAAATAAGACAGTATGGTGACTCCTTTAAATGTCCACGAGAGACTTATTCTGTTCAAAGCCTTACGTTTTCATCTGGATACGTCTCGACCTTTCCAAGAAAAAAAGATTCGTCAACTTTTACGTACGGAAGCAGTGTACGAAGATGTGTGTGTAGCTTGTGATTTACACCCTCATTGGACAGATGTACGTGACTGGAAAAGTTGGGATTTTGAGGCTTGGACAAACGAAGTATCCCATTATGCCCAAGCGTTGTGTTCCTAAAATTCATCGTCGTGTGAAAAAAGTCACTTTTAATCCTGTGTTAGAAACAGTACCAGAAGAAGAAAAAGAATCTGTCACCCAAGACAAGCCCTCTGTTCAAGACAGAACTGTCATGGACATTCCCCCACAAAAACCCTTTCGAGAAGACACCTATGTGACTATACCTCCTGTAGAGCAAACTATAAGAACATTACATACTACCTCTAGGACACCTTCGTTACCCAAACCACGTTGTACAGTGACTTGTTTATATTCCACTTTGATCGTTTGCCTATGTATTTTATTCCTGTATTTATCCATTTGGCTTTTATGTTTTCGTGTTGTTCAAATTTAAACATGTATTGAAATAAACGTGTCTTGAAAAAAGTATAAAAACCTCTTGTCTTGTCTGTTGTTGTGTCAATACTGACATACCACTACACGACTATGGCTCACTCTACTCTTTCTACTACTCCTTCCTCCTCGACATTCAAAGTCATTGACGAACACTTAGATCAGGCTAGTTGGAAAGCCTTGTATCTTCGTCATCCTTTTAACATGTTAATTGCTGGACCGAGCGGTTCAGGCAAAACCGAATTTGTCAAACGTTTGATCGAACATAAACATCATTTGATCGATCGTTCACCTCAACGCATCGTGTGGTGTTACAAAGAGTGGCAATCAGCATACAGCCTCTTGCAAGAAAGTCAAGGTGATTCCATTGTGTTTGTAGCAGGCATTCCTAAAGAAGACGAGGGGATTGTGTCTGACCCTAGTCAAACTCATTGGGTTATTTTTGACGACATGTTAGGAGAAGACGAAGAAGAAATTAAACTGTGGTTTACACGTAAAGGGCATCATCGTAATGCCAGTGTCATTTACATTACACAAAATTTATTTCAACAAAGTAAAGCCCATCGTACCATTAGTCTCAATGCTCATTACGTGGTCTTGTTTAAAAGTCCTCGAGATAAATCACAAGTGCAAGTTTTAGCCAAACAGTTAGGAACACCTTGGCTAACTCATGCGTACGATGATGCCATTCAAACGCCACACGCCTATTTACTCGTGGATTTAAAACCCACTACCCCTGATTATTTGCGATTTCGTACCGATTTGTTTCACGACTGGTGTCAAGACGGAGGACCTGTCGTGTACACGTCCTCCTCGTTGACATAACACTATGAAGCACTAAAAACATCTATAAAAACCTTGGGTTACTTTGACCTGGTCTCATACATCGTCAACATGACGTCCCTTCAGTCTCATCTTCCCATCAAATTGATTCGTGCCTTGTACGGCATCAGTCGCGAAAAAAATCCACAAAGACGTGCTCACGTCTTAGAAGCCAGTCTCAAAGAAGTCTTACGATGGTTTACGGTGACAGCACGTCAAATACTGCAAGGCATCATTCACATTCCACATCAAACCAAACGCTTTTTTGACAGAAACAAAGTAGCCTTGACGCAACTGGCCAATCCTCGCATCGACACTCACACCAAAAAGCAAATCATATTGAAACCTGGAAGTAGTGGTTCTCTAGGAGGTGTCATCATTCGTTCCCTTTTAAAATGGGATCCCAATACTCCCAAAGTTCACCCCAAGAAGAAAACAAAAAAAGCCAAACAAACCCCTAAGAAAAAGAACAAGGGTACCAAGACCAAAGCACAGAAAAAGAAAAGTTCACAGAAAAAAGCGGTCACCCGCAAAAGAGGCACTTCGGCCAGGACACAACCTTACCTTCGTCAACCACGACCTGTAAGAAAAGATCTACAAGGACGTTTGGCAGGGACTACGTTGCCAGTAGCCTCAGGGGTTGCCACTTCTCCGTTGCGGGTAATGCCAGCCAAACCCAATTTGACACCCGTTTTTCCTAATTTGATGAAACATTGGAAATCTGCGTCTCCCAAAACGTCTCCTCCACCGGAGACAGCCTCGTCCACCTTAGCGGCAGTAGCAGCTGCTCACAAAGTACCTGCCCCGAAAGTCAAAGTCCAAGAAAGATCTGGCATGTTAAAGAGTTTACTAGATTTGTCCAAACAAGAACTGTCCCGATTGAGTCCATTGCGAACTCCTTCACGACGTGTGTTACCTGCCATGAAGTTGATACGACGCAAAGATAATCAGTGGCGTCGCATTCCAGTATAAAAATATGACTTGAAGACCACGACGCCAATCAGTACTTTTTCTGTGCTGATGCTGAACACTCAAGGATGCCTCCTCAAAAACGTGCACACCACCACCACCACCACTACCCTCGTCGTTCTGCTGTCCAAAAAGGAAAAGGAACAAGACAATCTCGTCATCTCACCAAAAGCTTTAAAACCAAACATCAACGTCCTTCCCTCCAAAGACGTAGACCTTTAAAGAAAAAGAAGAGACACCAAAAAGGAGGATCCTTTGACAATTTTGGGAAACACATTGTTACCTTTTTGACAAAGCGCTAGTTCCCAAAAAAAGTAAATAAAAGAGAGTGTATACCAAGTCATTGACACTAGTGGTATTGTGAAACGAACAAGCAAAGATGACACCTCGCAGAAAACATTTTTCTACACTCCACAAAGGAAAGAAAAGGAAAGGACGTTTAGCCAAACGTCAAAGGACACAAAAGAAAATACCCAAACGTCAAAAGAAAAAGAGAAGTCACCAAAGAGGAGGCATATTTACTGGTTTTATTAAAGGTATGCAGAAACTAGACAAAGCAGCTAATAACCGAACTGGTATCTTTAGCCCTGCTTTTGAGGATTTAGCGAAGCATGCCGTTACCTTTTGGAGAAGCCAATAGAAAAAAGAAGATAAAAGAGGGTGTGTACCAAGTCTTTGACATCAGTGTATTTCTGGAACGAACAAGCAAAGATGTCATCTCGCAAAAAACATTCTTATTCACCCCACAAAGGAAAGAAAAGGAAAGGACTACCTCCTCGTTTAGCCAAACACGGAGACGTGTTGTCCGTCCTGTCCAAAGCCTCTCCACCCATGCGAAAACAAATCATTAAAACAGCCTCCAAAGATGTCATCGATACCGTGTGCGAATGTTGTTTGAATGTTTTGAAAGGCACGATACCTTTGTCTCCACACCAGAAAAATGCTTCGCCAAACATCGACACGTTCTTCGTCAAATGGTTCAAAAGAAAATATCCGTCCGTCAAAAGAAAAAGATGTTGGTGCAACGCGGAGGATTTTTACCCATTCTTGCTCCTATGTTGACAAGCTTAATACCAGGTTTGATACAAGGGATGACCCAAGGGTTAACTCAAGGGATGGGTAGAAGATAAAAGGACCTTATGGAACACCACAATCTCAGACATAACCTTTGAAAGCCCATGGAAGGACGAAAACTAACTTTGGTTCCTTACAAACGATGGATGGAATACCATCATTGGCAAGAACAACGAACCCCCCATTTACCACCCAATCCCAATTTGGCTGAGATGTCGCAATTACAACACGAATTGCAATCCTTGATCCATCGCCACGATTTATCCGAAACCGAAAAATCACAAAAGTACGGTCAACTCTTGAAACGGCTACAACTCTTTCATCAGAAAGCTGTGGAACAAACAGCTCAACCCACTTTGTCCGATTTTAAGGCTCTCATGAATAACCCGTCACCCTCACCCTCTACAGTAGTTAAAACAGACGTTACCCCACCATTACCCAAGGAAGAAGAACCCCATGATCTCTTTCAAACACCCACTACCGCCCCCATTCCGAGTAAGATTGCCGCTTCCTTATTGACCCCTTCTTCCACTCCCCCACGAGAAGAACTCAAAACTTGGGTTAAAAAGATGATGGCTACTCCTTCTTCGACAGATGTGAAAAAGAAAGAAAGGAAACCAGAAGTGAGAAAAGAAAAGAAGGCCAAAGAAGCTATCCCATTACCTCCGCCACCACCAGTACCCTCGACGTCAACTCCTGTGGCACATCGGACACGTAAAACCGTTTCCAAACAACCCGCATTTCGTTCCACCCAAAGCAATATCCTCGAAGAGTGGGTACCTTATTAACAAAAACCATGGAGAAGGTATTAGCCAGCATTTACTACGATCCAGCTCACCCTGCAGGTTACGGAGGCATTCAGAAATTGTATCGTGCTGCAAAAACTCGCCTGAAAAAGCTCCGTTTACCAGCAGTACAACGATGGTTACAAGAACAAGCGACGTACACTTTACACAAACCCATTCGACGAAAATTTCACAGAAGTCGCACTCAAGTGGAAGGCATCGATCATCAATGGCAAGCCGATTTAGCTGATGTCTCTCATTTAGCCACCTACAATCGTGGCTACAAATATTTGTTTTGTGTCATCGACGTCTTTTCTAAATTTGCCTGGGTCGTACCATTGACATCCAAATCGAGCGGAGAGTTAGTACGAGCTTTGCAACTGGTGTTGAAACAAAGTGGTCGTCACCCTCTTCGATGGCAAACCGACAAAGGTACCGAATTTCTGAACCAAGCTTTCCAACGAGAATTAAAAAAACGTGACATTCATTTTTTTACCACCGAAAATCCTGAAACCAAAGCCAGTATCGTGGAACGTTTTCAACGTACCTTGAAAGAACGCATGTGGAAATATTTTACACATCAACACACTCTCAAGTACATCGACGTCTTACCACACTTAGTCCAAGCCTACAATCAATCTTACCATAGAAGCATTGGACGTGCCCCACAAGAGGTAACACCCGAAAACGAAGTGACTGTTTTTGAGCGTCTGTTTGGTACGTCCCGGACGAGGGCTGTCCCCAAGAAAGGTAGAGAAGTGTTAACCCCAGGAGATTGGGTACGCATTGGCAAAACCAAACGCACTTTCGACAAAGGTTACTTACCCAACTGGACCACCGAATTGTTTCGTGTTACTGAACGAGTGCGAGATCGTCATCCTACCGTCTATAAATTGGAAGACATGAACGGAGAAGTATTAAAAGGAACATTTTACTTGCCTGAGTTACAACGTGTTACCAAAAAAGAAGACGACGTGTACGACATTGAAAGCATTCTCGAACGAAGAACCCGTAAAGTAGGAAAACGTCGTGTCAAAGAAGTCAAAGTACGTTGGAAAGGATATCCTCCTAGTTTTGATTCTTGGATTGACGCTTCGCAAGTCATCGACTATAAAAAGAAGTGACCATCATGCCCTTCAATACAGCTTCAGCAACCACAGTGACTACTCCTTCACCCACGTCATCTCTGCAAGATTTACAAAAGCAACCCTTGTGGGTGTGGTGTGGAGAACGTGTCCCTAAAACGCAAATCGTTTTTTTTCTGTCAAATCTTTGTGGTGTATTGTGTCATTGGTGCAGCCATTGCTAATTTGAGTTTGCAACAAGGAGACAAACAATTGTGGACCATTTTACTCAGCAGTTGCATCGGGTATCTTCTTCCCAATCCTTCCCTGAAATACTCTTACAACGGGAACAACAGTAACAATATTGGGAGTCTTGCGGCCAACGTTAGTCCTTCTCCTGACAGTCACCCTTCCAATCACAATCCTCTTTTAGACACTCCTTTAACCTCGAGTGACTCCTCGGACAGAAGAACATTGGAAATATGAACAACACTATTAACCAATTTTACTTAACGTTACCTAGTGACAGTTCCATGGGGGTGTTTCCTAACAACACGTTGTGTTGTTACACGTCTAAATTACCTCAAGCCATGCATTTGGATCAAGATGATCATTGGGAAGTAGCTTTAGTGGAAATAATACACCCGACACAAATCAAAAACATCGTCGAAAATCAAAACACTTTTTCAGTAGAAGTGTATGACGAGAAATTGCAAAAAGCCTTAGACGCACGAGGTCACACTAGCACACTTCACCCCAAAACTAATCGGCCAACCTATGTGATCGCCATTCCTGCAGGCTATTATTTTAGTGGTCAACATTTAGTGACTACGATTCAAAACAGGTTCAATGCTGTGTTTGGTAAAGCCCTGGAGAAAGAAAGTGTTACCTTTGAGTACCATAAAGTGGCTCGTCGACTCCTGATAACATTTTCAGAGAAGAAAATGATAGCCATTACTTTTTGTCCTGAATTGTATGATATTTTAGGTGGAGACATAAAGATGTTGGCCAAGAAAAATGAAATACCAGGCATAACCAGTAACTTGGATTTTGCCAAATATTTTCGATTCCCTGTAGAATTGAACCAAGGCCTCAACTTGATGTTTGTGTACTCCGATGTGGTGGAGTACAACGTGGTAGGACACACCTCTGTACCGTTACTGCGTGTCATTCCTTTCAAAGTGGATACTGTCACAGCTGACGAGGAAGGTAGAAATACCTATCACGTTCACCGCGAATTTGTACATCCTCATTATTTACCTGTCAGTAAGTCGTATTTCGACAGTGTCAACATTACTATAAAAGGAGAACTAGGTCAAAATATTCCATTTACCAAAGGGAAAGTCACAGTGAAACTCCATTTTCAAAAACGATTCTCGAACAACTAAAAAAGTGATGTATCCTGTGTACCAAGGAGTCACTCGACAACGAGGACATGGTTTAGGAGATATGTTTAAATCAGCCTTTCGTTCCGTGGTCCCTGTTTTAAAACCAATGGTGACACGAGGATTGCACACCTTAAAAGATGCCGCATTGACTCACGGCAAAGATTTTCTTTACAATGTTCTCATTGACAAACAAAACCCCAAAGAAGCTTTTTTGAGAGCAGGCAAAAATGCCTTGCTTCAAACGGGTAAAGAGATTTTGGGTCGACGAGAAAGTCCTATAAATGCCCTGAACGGTACCGAGTCTGACATTCCTGCTTCCCTGAGGACACAGCAAGGACAAGGTAGAAAGCGTCGACGAAGACACCCTTTCAAAAGTCTCCGTACCTCTAAAGTTAGAAAGACGAAGAAAAAAAGAACCGCTCGAGACTTAGACATTTTTGATTATTAAAAGTAAAAAACACATAGAGACTGAGAAGAAATAATGATGCACCAAGAATCTTGTGCCTGTTCCAAGTCGGAACTAGATCTCTTTGCCATGCCACCCACGATGATGACCATGCAAGAAGCCCAATGGGTCGAATTTCATCCCGTCTCCTCTTTGACGGATTCAGCTCCCATCGAGTTTGAAATCAAAGGACAACCCGAAGATTACATTGATCTGAACAACAGTTACTTGTATTTGAAAGTGAAAGTGAGTAGAACGGACAACGACAACCCGCCGGCAGCCGATGCCCTAGTAGCTCCCGTCAACAATTTTATGCATTCCTTGTTCAGCGATGTGGATTTGTACATGAATAACAAACTGGTCAGTAGTAGCATGGATACTTACCCTTACCGAGCGTACCTCGAAAATCTCTTGACGTACGGAAAAGAAGCCAAGAACACTCATCTAGATGCTTGCGTGGTATGGAAACCTGACACCGCAGATAAGTTTGACGACACAGCCATAGCCACAGAAGCAGTCGAAGGCACTCCTGCCAATCCTCACAATGTGGGTTTTAACGAGCGTCGAAAGAAAATTCTGCGAGGACGTAGTTTAGAACTGTTCGATCGTTTGCATTTGGACATGTGGTTTCAAGAGAAGTATTTACTGAACGGAGTAGATATTCGCTTGAGACTGAATCGTAGCAGTGCTGCTTTCTATTTGATGGCTGATGCCAACACATACAAAACCATTATCCAAGAAGCCAGGTTATACGTGCGTCGTGTGGAAGTGTTACCTAAAGTGGGAAATGACATCAGTCACACCTTGAGCAGAACGACAGCCAAGTATCCGATACGACGCGTGGAAGTCAAAACTTTCACCATTGCCGCTGGACTCCAATCTAAGATCGAAGATCATCTGTTCCAAGGACAGTTACCCAAACGTTTATTCATTGGTATCGTCAGCAATGCAGCCCTCAACGGTGCGCACAATATCAATCCTTTCGAGTTTAAGCACTACAATGTATCCAAAATCGAAGTCAGTCGCGATGGCAAAACTTTGTGTACCCGACCCTTCGAACCCAAGTTTGGCGAACAGAAAAATTACTTGAGGTCGTACTTGTCACTGTACGAAGCCACAGGGCAGTTAGGAACCAACACCAGTCACGGTATTTCCTACGACGATTATGCAGGAGGTTACGCGTTGTGGGCTTTTGATTTCACTCCAGACCAAGGCAGCGACGAGGGACATTTCCACCCTATAAAATCTGGACAACTGCGTGTGGAACTTCAGTTTGCAGTACCTCTTCCCAATACGGTGAATGTCATTCTGTATGCCGAATTCGATAATACCATAGAAATCAACAGTTTGAGAGAAGTCATTCTAGACTATTAGACACTATGGAAGACCCTTGTCCTTCTTTGAATAGTGGAGAATCCATGGAATGGGAGGTTACAGAAAAATCAGTTCCCGAAGACCAAAAAGAAGAAGTAGTGATCATGCAATCCAGATGGCCAGAACAGGAACAACAGTTAGTGGCTTGTTTTGCACAACACTTGGAAGATAAAATGAGGGACATGATTAAAAAAGATTGTTATGGATGTCAAATCGACCATCCCAGTCAAATTCAACACGATAAATGTATGATGATGAGTCAAGAAGAAAAATTGGATGATTATCTGAACGAAGCTTGGAGTCTCATCTCCGAAGAAGACGTGTTACTTCAGTGGTATAAAGGCTTACGTGATCATTCCTCTCCTCCATTGTTTGCTCGAGAAATCGATCGCATCGAAGCTCTCTTGGCCAAAAGTAAAGAGACGAAGCAAACCATCAGTTACTTGTCAGACCGTTTCAAACAAAAAGTCTGGATTGAATTGATGACTTATCATCACCTGTGAAGAAAGGAGAGAAAAAAACAAGGCTACACAACAAAAAATGGATACCTGGGAACTTTATTATCTTTTGAACCGTAGTTCGTACACTGCTTCTTGGAATCCTGTCGTGTGTGCTAAAGATGAACTACCTCATCGCAAACCTCAAGAGAATCAAGCTTATGTCATCAACACAGATGACAGTCATCTTCCAGGAACTCACTGGGTAGCTGTCTACTTTCCTCAAGAGGGTTGTGCGGAGTATTTTGATTCGTATGGATTGCCTCCTTTCGAAGATGATATCATTGACTTTATGAGAAGAAATGCCCAGACGACACGATTCAATAATGTGAAATTACAAGGCACTGATTCTATGGTGTGTGGACAATATTGTATCTATTATCTGCATCATCGCAGTCTTGGATATTCTTTAGAACATTTAGTGACTTATTTTGATCGTCATTCGTCTCGAAACGATGACAAAGTAGATCGATGGTTTTGTGACCATTATGGCTATCTGTTGTCTTTAGCTAGGAAACATAGTGTACATCAATCGCCCAATGATTTCCAACAGTGGAAATCTCAATTTAATTCACAACGTTGTCAACCATGTCAAAGATAATGTATTAGTGTTATGGAAGAAAAACATGTTTGTTCTTTGAAAAAATTGTTTTTTGTGAGTTGTTTTGTTATTTGAATAAAAATGTTGTGTTTTGAAACCAAATAGTCTGTCATTTGTTTTACATTTGTATTCATATAAATGCTCTTTGACTTTTCTTTCTATCCCTCACATTAAACTATCTAAACGTTTCAAAAACCCTAAACCGCAGAGGGGTGTTTTCCATCACGTCCGCGCTTGAACCATATAAAGCAGGGGTAGTCTCCAGTCTGACCATCATCATCATCAAGCAGTGGCTGTGGACTGAGGAGGACGTCTTTTTTGGAGCGGGTGACCTGGTGACGTCACAATGGGAGTGCTGTAATGGCATGATGATATCCTGGGCTGAAAAGTTAAGGACGACTTGTGATGTTGCCCCGTCTCTTCTTCGGAAAGGAAAAACTCGACTCGTACGGTGTCGCTAGTACAGGTGGCTCGAAATGGAAGTCTCGTAACTCCCGAACTTGATTTGTGGCGGGGACGGACATGGAGGGAAACTTGGAAAGTGGCGACTACCACGTGGACTCGACATGGAAGTTTCGTAACTCCCACTAGCTTGCGGCAGAGACGGAAATGGAGAAGAAACAGTGGTAGTTGCTTGCACTGGTGCGACTTGAGAATGTGACCGGCATGGATGTAACTTGAAGCAATCATGGAGGCCGCCACCCCGACATGGATGTAGATAGAAGCAGTCATGCCGGCCGCCACCGGACCACCTCGTAGTGAAAAGATTTTTTCATTGCCATAGTCAATTTGCCTGAATAATAGGGGGCTCATTTGGTTACGAGTACCCCTCTTTGAACAACTTTCCGTGGCCCTAAAAAGCTGATATGATTTATTATTGGTACCTCCGTTCAAATTCACAACTTAAAATATCTACCATTGACTACACTAATATATGTCGCTAAGACATTTTTAACATTCAAAATTTGTTAGGGACTTATGTTATGTACGCTTATGTACTTGAAATTTTGGAAATATAGGATATTAAATATCAATTCTTCAACTCTCTTATTTGATAAATTGCACAGGTGGCTAACACATTATTGGATATTAATCTGTCCTTAGTATAACTGGACTGAATTTGAAATAAGTGCGACCATTTTGTTTCAGGTGTGGACTGCGGCTGTGGCCTTGCTGTCTCTCTCTTGTGTGCTCTTGTGTGTGTTGCTGTGTCGCTGCGCTCCTGGACCTGGACCCTTTCCTCCTTTGCCGTTGCTGTTGGCTCTGGTCGGTTGATGTCGAATGGGGGTGGGTGTGTGTATGCTCTATTCCTACCCACCCCATAGGCTTCCATTTCCCTTGATAGTTACTTTTTAGTAATTCAGGGGAACGCCTTAATTTATAGTGCATTTAAGCACTTTTAAGGGAGGGAGTAACACCCCTCCCACCTAAATGGGTACCGACATGGTACCTATAAAAGATGTACAAATGCCCCTAGTGGGCGGTTACATCTATAAAACATCCAAGTCAGTCAGTCAGCCAGTCTGACCATCCATTGTTTGACTCATCCTACTACGAAGATGTGCTCAAGACTAGCTAAGCTGAACGAAGCTTATGTCACTCTGCATCGTATCAGACACAATCTGATGCCAAAGCCTGAAGAGATTGAGAATGTAAGAATGCTACAAGTAACGGAAGACCTCATAGAAGAACTCTTCAGAGAGGAAATTCAAAAAGAGAAAGAAGAATGGACTGAGAAGTATCGACTTCAAAAGCAGCAGAGAGAACAGAGAGAACAGCAGCAGCAGCAGCAGCAGCAGCAACAACAGCAACAACAGCAGCAGGAACCAGACAGAAGTTTTGTCGACTGCCGTGTGGACACGAAAGAGTTCTCTTTCTCTTTCCAAAGAAGCAGGCCCTATCGTGTAGCCAAACGAGGACGCAATCTTAGACGATAAAAGATTATCATCCTTCCTCGTACACACAAACACAAAAAAACAGCCCTTTTCAGGGCTACCCAATATTCTCGAAAAGAATTAATCATTCAATTTGCTCATGGTATGTGAGAAAGTTAGAAAAAAATTAGAAGTGAGTCTATAATCACTGTCTCTTTTTACTTTTGTTTTGAAGTGCGTCTATAAGCACAACGTATTTTTTCAAAATAACTTTTTCAATTTATAATTAATATGAGTCAAGTATAAAAGTGTGGGGTGTTTTCTTTTAAGTCCGCGTGTTTTTTTTTTTTTTTTTTGGTAATGATAGGGATAATGTAAGTTTTTTGGATCTAGGGGGTGTTTTCTATCACGTCAGCGTGTTTTGGTAATGAAAGGGATAATGTAAGTTTTTTGGATCTAGGGGTGTTTTCCATCACGTCCGCGCTTGAACTATATATAAAGAAGCACTCGTCAGTCTGGCTACCATTCATCATCCATTCATCATTCAGCCGATTGACTCCGAGTAGAACGGACCGGACCTCTCCAGAGAAAGCATGCTGATAGCCGGCAGTGAGCAAAGGTGCCAATAGACCTGTGGAAAAATAAAATATGCAGTCGTATGAGCAACCTAGGTGTTTGCCCACAACGGTGACGGGAAACCGAGCCGGGGCATATATACACCCCACTCGACCAGACTACAGCGGCACTGATAGAGGAATCCCGAAAAATCTTGAAGAATACAGAAGGCGGCCACGTGGAATTCAAAATGGCGACTTGGGTGGGAAACCATATGAGAACGAGACGAGGCGAGCTCCAACCAAATTTCTCCTTCAAGTGGGACAAAAAGGAAAACCAGCCGGAAGGAAAATAAACTCCGAAACGGCTAACCTACAGCAACGGACGTACACGGAGAAAAAGATGACAGCATTAACCAGCTAGGTTTTCAATTGCCTGAACGATAATAGGGACTCATTTGGCTACGAGTACCCTCTTTGACCAACTATCTGGCCCTGAAAAGACTAATATGACATTTTTTGGCACTGCGAAACAAATTTATAACCAAACTTCCCTACCATTGACTACACTTTTATGTGTCGCTTAGACACTTTAGCTTAAATACAATAGGGACTTATATATGTACACTTAGTACTAGTCCCTATTTTTATAGGATGATAAAATAATATTTTAACTACGATATTTGGTTAATTGCACAGGTGGCTTACACATTATTGGTTGTTAGGCTGTCCATTAGTACAACTGGACTGAATTTGATATACAGGTGCGGGCTTGAGCTTTCGCAACCTTTACTCCCTGCGGCAGTAAATTCTCGTGCTTGCACGACCACATTACGCCGACATAAGCGATATGAGAAAACTAATTTTCTCTCGCTTCACTGCTCTTGCAGCTCAGTAGTCAACAGAATGATAGGGGTGGGTGTGAGTAGGTTCCATTCCTACCCACCCTATGGCCAGGCTAATGGCCTTACATTCACCCGGGCAGTACAATTATTGCCCGTGGTGACGGCCGTAGCCACACCCAGTGGCAGTTCAATAATTGCCCCGTGGTGACGGCCAAAGTAAATAAGTGCTCCACCATAAGCACATAAATGCCTGCAGGGTGCGCGGCACAATTCCCACCCTCAGGATAAAGTAAATAACCTTCTATTGAAGGATAAAACGGTGCTAAGAGCCTTCTTGGACGAGGCACCTTAAACACATATAATTGATTGACAGTCTGGCTACAGTTCGCGGCAAACGAGCAAGCATGAATAACGAGCCATTAAAAACGCTAGCAGTGGAAGTAATCCCAGGACCAGCCTTAAAGGCCATACTTGGCCTAGGACTTATAGAGGCCAATAATTGGAGTCTCCGAGCAGCAGGTAAAAGAACCACTCTGCTGCTCGTTTGGGATAAGGAAGATAAAATTGACAACAGAGGGGAGCTCAAGTACAGGAGAAATCGGAATCGGAAAAGGCGGGAAACCGAGCCGGAGTACGATACACGCACCCCACCCCCAACCGCCCTGAAGGAAAAAACCCCGACGACAACCGAAAGGGAATCTACTGTACAAGGGGATACACAAATAATTCAGGAGCAGCTAGAAGTACTAACTACACAACTTCGGACAGTACTTACAGCCACAAAAAAGATGGAAAAGGCCACGTCACCTATAATCGAGCCGGCGCCATTAATACAGTCCGAAGTTGAACCCATACCAGCCCCTACACAGAAAAAAGGAAAGGGGAAAAAGCGGGTGCTAAAATCATCCACCCCTACTCATCTAACAGGCCTAGCAATTGACCTGAATCAACAACTCGAGGCTGCCGCTACCTCTACCCCTCCTTCGGAGGCGAAGTGGGAGACGCCGGTAAAAACAGCAAGAATGCCAGACAAAACTAAAGAAGAATTAATGGGGAAACTCTGCAAAAAACTTGGACTCTCAAAACTGCTGGAGAACAAAAAGAAAGCGACCAGTTATGTCACAGCAATAACATATATAGGGTTTCGCTCCTTGCAGACTTCCCCACCCAGGATTCAACAGTGGCACTACGGACTGAAAATACTCACCACCTACTACTACGACGCCTTTGAAGAACAAGCCATGTTTAAACACTTTGATGCGGCAGCATACCTGGCTACACGACACGGGCTATACTTCCCAAGAGTCACCAGGGAGGAAACCAGAACAGCTGCAAGCCTGGTCGAAATAGAGGGAAGGCGCGGTACCTTCCAATATGATGAGTACTAGCCCTATTAAGGGAAATCAATTGCCATTCTAATAGGGTACTCATTTGGTATCGAGTAGCCCTTTTTGACTAACTTTTGTGGCCCTAAAAAGACAAATTTGACCTTTTTGGCATTGCTGAACAAATTTATAACCAAACTCCCCTACCATTGACTACACTTTTATGTGTCGCTTAGGCACTTTAATTTAAATACAATAGGGACTTACACATGTACACTTCCGTACTAGTCCCTATTTTTGGATAGGATATTAAATAATATTTCATAACTTAGATATTTGGTAAATTGCACAGGTGGCTTACACATTATTGGTTTGTTAGGCTGTCCATTAGTACAACTGGACTGAATTTGATATACAGGTGCGCGCTTGGCTTTTCATCACCTTTACTCCCTGCCGCCGTAATTTCTCGTGCTTGCACGACCACATTACGCGGACATAAGCGATATGAGAAAACTATTTTTCTCTCGCTTCACTGCTCTTGCAGACCAGCAGTAAACAGAATGATAGGGGTGGGTGTGAGTAGGTTCCATTCCTACCCACCCTATGGCCATGGCTAATGGCCTTACATTCACCCGGGCAGTACAATTATTGCCCGTGGTGACGGCCGAAGCCACACCCAGTGGCAGTTCAATAATTGCCCCGTGGTGATGGCCTAAGTAAATAGCACTCCATGAGTGCATAAATGCCTGCAGGGGATGTGGCACATTTCCTTCCCCTCAGGATAAAGCAAATAACTCCCCTTTGGGAGGCAAACCAGTGGAAAGAGCCCTAGTGGACGATTCACTTTAAACTCATAAAATTGATTGATTGACAGTCTGGCTACCCATCGTTGACGCATCAACACCAAAGATGAATAGAGTTCAAAAGTTAAGAGAGCTTCAAATGCATCTGGAGAATGCTAGGCGTCTCCTGGACGAACTGGCAATGGAGGCCGAAGAAGAAGAGACCAGAATCAAAGAAGAGGAGGAGAGGAAAAAGAAAGAAGAGGAGAAGGAAATGAAAATGTCAATTTTGCCTCACCGTATGATGAGGCAAACTAGTGAAGTCAAGCCTATAGTGAGGACACCTTCACCAGAACCAGTTCGTCCACTACAGGTTCAGCCCCCACTGCCTCAGCCGCAACAACCACAGTCTCATCCACGGTTGCGGAATAGAGGCAGAAATGAAGAGACTTTCACTATCCCTCAAACAGAAGATTGGGATAGTGAAGCCACTCATTCTCCCTCTGCACTCCCAATCACAAGAGTGAATTGGGAGAATGATTGGAGTAGGAGATGTGTGTGTGGGGCTAGACCTGGGAGATGCCAACATTAACCAGGTGCAATTTGAAGTTTTAAAAACAGCCCTTCTCAGGGCTACCCAAATAACAAGAAAAGAAATACTATGTCAATTGCCAATGGGTGTGAGAGAGGAGTAGTGTGATTATAAACACTAACTCTATTTAGATGGTATAGGGTGTAATTTTGGATAGTATATAATAGGGTTTGTTTTGGTTGCTTCCCCGTGTGTGTGGTTAGTATAGGGTGTGATTTTGGATAGTATATAGTAGGGTGTGTTTGGCTGCTTCCCCGTGTGTGTGTGGTTAGTATAGGGTGTGATTTTGGATAGTATATAGTAGGGTTTGTTTTGGCTGCTTCCCCGTGTGTGTGGTTAGTATAGGGTGTGATTTTGGATAGTATATAGTAGGGTTTGTTTTGGCTGCTTCCCCGTGTGTGTGGTTAGTATAGGGTGTGATTTTGGATAGTATATAGTAGGGTTTGTTTTGGCTGCTTCCCCGTGTGTGTGGTTAGTATAGGGTGTGATTTTGGATAGTATATAGTAGGGTTTGTTTTGGCTGCTTCCCCGTGTGTGTGGTTAGTATAGGGTGTGATTTTGGATAGTATATAGTAGGGTTTGTTTTGGCTGCTTCCCCGTGTGTGTGGTTAGTATAGGGTGTGATTTTGGATAGTATATAATAGGATTTGTGAATAGTATCTAATATGACAAGTGAATGTAGGGGGTGTTTACTTTCACGTCCGTGCTTAAGATATATATACGCAATCGTCGGTCCTTGGAGCCATTCAATTTTGAACACATCAAGATGAATTTTGAATTGTTTATCCAACTCCGAGACAGCTGGTTTGGGATCCTTGATGCAGAATATCAAGTGGAAAGACTTGAGGAAGAATTTCAGAGTAACCATGGCTTTGTAAGCCAACTGAAATTAGCAAGAGATTTATTAGAAGGTATGATAGAGGAGGAAGACCAGAAATTAAGAAGACGTATTAAAAGAAAATATATAAGAATAGGGGACTTGAAGCAAGCACTTGATCATGTCATCAAAGTCAGGTGTTTTCTAGAAGAAACATTACATCTGATAGAGTGGGAATATGTGAAGTGGGGTCTAGACAGGCTAAAGAAAGCAGAAGCAATGATGAGAATGGTGATGGAAGAACAGGTGATCCAGATTAAAGAAAACTGGTCTAAGGAGAGAAAGGAAAAAAAGAACAAAAAGACGAAAGAGGACTTTGATCTACTCAATCTAAGATGGATGAGAGTTCAGGAAAAGTTTAGAGCTATGGGACATCCTGACTGGATTCCCGAAGAAAAAAAGAAGAAGAAAACGGGAATCATTGGTAAAATCAAAAGGTGGTGGAACAATGGCAGAAAATAAAAGAAGAAGAAGTATCCAAAGTCTCTTTTCAGGGCCACTCATAAGTCTCGAAAAGATAGTAGCTTTCATTGCCACCCTTTTTTTCCCTTGTCCCTATATAGACCCACCCTGTTCCATGTCCCTTGACGCTAGATAGACCCAAATACTTCCCATGTTCAATTTCCCTTGACGCTAGATAGGCCCACCATGTTAAATTCCCCTTGACGCTAGATAGACCCACCATGTTAAATTCCCCTTGACGCTAGATTAGCCCAAGCTGTTTTTGACTGGATTTTCCCTTGACGCTAGAGTGCCCCCATTAACTACTACTATCCAATGGTGCGCAGCCAATAAACCAAGTATTAACCAAATCCAAGCGGGGTAAAGGGTTTCAACAGCTTTTATCTAAGCCCAACTGATCCATAATATGAAAAACAAAAAAGTCCGTTTTTCATCAAAAGTCATGCTGAAAAAAATGGTGGGAACCGGTTTTAAAGTATGGTGACGTACTATCCAATGGTGCGCAGCCAATAAACCAAGTATTAACCAAATCCAAGCGGGGTAAAGGGTTTCAACAGCTTTTATCTAAGCCCAACTGATCCATAACATGAAAAACAAAAAAGTCCGTTTTTCATCAAAAGTCATGCTGAAAAAAATGGTGGGAACCGGTTTTAAAGTATGGTGACGTACTATCCAATGGTGCGCAGCCAATAAACCAAGTATTAACCAAATCCAAGCGGGGTAAAGGGTTTCAACAGCTTTTATCTAAGCCCAACTGATCCATAACATGAAAAACAAAAAAGTCCGTTTTCATCAAAAGTCATGCTGAAAAAAATGGTGGGAACCGGTTTTAAAGTATGGTGACGTACTATCCAATGGTGCGCAGCCAATAAACCAAGTATTAGCCAAATCCAAGCGGGGTAAAGGGTTTCAACAGCTTTTATCTAAGCCCAACTGATCCATAACATGAAAAACAAAAAAGTCCGTTTTTCATCAAAAGTCATGCTGAAAAAAACGGTGGGAACCGGTTTTAAAGTATGGTGACGTACTATCCAATGGTGCGCAGCCAATAAACCAAGTATTAACCAAATCCAAGCGGGGTAAAGGGTTTCAACAGCTTTTATCTAAGCCCAACTGATCCATAACATGAAAAACAAAAAAGTCCGTTTTTCATCAAAAGTCATGCTGAAAAAAATGGTGGGAACCGGTTTTAAAGTATGGTGACGTACTATCCAATGGTGCGCAGCCAATAAACCAAGTATTAACCAAATCCAAGCGGGGTAAAGGGTTTCAACAGCTTTTATCTAAGCCCAACTGATCCATAACATGAAAAACAAAAAAGTCCGTTTTTCATCAAAAGTCATGCTGAAAAAAATGGTGGGAACCGGTTTTAAAGTATGGTGACGTACTATCCAATGGTGCGCAGCCAATAAACCAAGTATTAACCAAATCCAAGCGGGGTAAAGGGTTTCAACAGCTTTTATCTAAGCCCAACTGATCCATAACATGAAAAACAAAAAAGTCCGTTTTTCATCAAAAGTCATGCTGAAAAAAATGGTGGGAACCGGTTTTAAAGTATGGTGACGTACTATCCAATGGTGCGCAGCCAATAAACCAAGTATTAACCAAATCCAAGCGGGGTAAAGGGTTTCAACAGCTTTTATTTAAGCCCAACTGATCCATAACATGAAAAACAAAAAAGTCCGTTTTTCATCAAAAGTCATGCTGAAAAAAATGGTGGGAACCGGTTTTAAAGTATAGTGACGTACTATCCAATGGTGCGCAGCCAATAAACCAAGTATTAACCAAATCCAAGCGGGGTAAAGGGTTTCAACAGCTTTTATCTAAGCCCAACTGATCCATAACATGAAAAACAAAAAAGTCCGTTTTTCATCAAAAGTCATGCTGAAAAAAACGGTGGGAACCGGTTTTAAAGTATGGTGACGTACTATCCAATGGTGCGCAGCCAATAAACCAAGTATTAACCAAATCCAAGCGGGGTAAAGGGTTTCAACAGCTTTTATCTAAGCCCAACTGATCCATAACATGAAAAACAAAAAAGTCCGTTTTTCATCAAAAGTCATGCTGAAAAAAATGGTGGGAACCGGTTTTAAAGTATGGTGACGTACTATCCAATGGTGCGCAGCCAATAAACCAAGTATTAACCAAATCCAAGCGGGGTAAAGGGTTTCAACAGCTTTTATCTAAGCCCAACTGATCCATAACATGAAAAACAAAAAAGTCCGTTTTTCATCAAAAGTCATGCTGAAAAAAATGGTGGGAACCGGTTTTAAAGTATGGTGACGTACTATCCAATGGTGCGCAGCCAATAAACCAAGTATTAACCAAATCCAAGCGGGGTAAAGGGTTTCAACAGCTTTTATCTAAGCCCAACTGATCCATAACATGAAAAACAAAAAAGTCCGTTTTTCATCAAAAGTCATGCTGAAAAAAATGGTGGGAACCGGTTTTAAAGTATGGTGACGTACTATCCAATGGTGCGCAGCCAATAAACCAAGTATTAACCAAATCCAAGCGGGGTAAAGGGTTTCAACAGCTTTTATCTAAGCCCAACTGATCCATAACATGAAAAACAAAAAAGTCCGTTTTTCATCAAAAGTCATGCTGAAAAAAATGGTGGGAACCGGTTTTAAAGTATGGTGACGTACTATCCAATGGTGCGCAGCCAATAAACCAAGTATTAACCAAATCCAAGCGGGGTAAAGGGTTTCAACAGCTTTTATCTAAGCCCAACTGATCCATAACATGAAAAACAAAAAAGTCCGTTTTTCATCAAAAGTCATGCTGAAAAAAATGGTGGGAACCGGTTTTAAAGTATGGTGACGTACTATCCAATGGTGCGCAGCCAATAAACCAAGTATTAACCAAATCCAAGCGGGGTAAAGGGTTTCAACAGCTTTTATTTAAGCCCAACTGATCCATAACATGAAAAACAAAAAAGTCCGTTTTTCATCAAAAGTCATGCTGAAAAAAATGGTGGGAACCGGTTTTAAAGTATGGTGACGTACTATCCAATGGTGCGCAGCCAATAAACCAAGTATTAACCAAATCCAAGCGGGGTAAAGGGTTTCAACAGCTTTTATCTAAGCCCAACTGATCCATAACATGAAAAACAAAAAAGTCCGTTTTTCATCAAAAGTCATGCTGAAAAAAATGGTGGGAACCGGTTTTAAAGTATGGTGACGTACTATCCAATGGTGCGCAGCCAATAAACCAAGTATTAACCAAATCCAAGCGGGGTAAAGGGTTTCAACAGCTTTTATCTAAGCCCAACTGATCCATAACATGAAAAACAAAAAAGTCCGTTTTTCATCAAAAGTCATGCTGAAAAAAATGGTGGGAACCGGTTTTAAAGTATGGTGACGTACTATCCAATGGTGCGCAGCCAATAAACCAAGTATTAACCAAATCCAAGCGGGGTAAAGGGTTTCAACAGCTTTTATCTAAGCCCAACTGATCCATAACATGAAAAACAAAAAAGTCCGTTTTTCATCAAAAGTCATGCTGAAAAAAATGGTGGGAACCGGTTTTAAAGTATGGTGACGTACTATCCAATGGTGCGCAGCCAATAAACCAAGTATTAACCAAATCCAAGCGGGGTAAAGGGTTTCAACAGCTTTTATCTAAGCCCAACTGATCCATAACATGAAAAACAAAAAAGTCCGTTTTTCATCAAAAGTCATGCTGAAAAAAATGGTGGGAACCGGTTTTAAAGTATGGTGACGTACTATCCAATGGTGCGCAGCCAATAAACCAAGTATTAACCAAATCCAAGCGGGGTAAAGGGTTTCAACAGCTTTTATCTAAGCCCAACTGATCCATAACATGAAAAACAAAAAAGTCCGTTTTTCATCAAAAGTCATGCTGAAAAAAATGGTGGGAACCGGTTTTAAAGTATGGTGACGTACTATCCAATGGTGCGCAGCCAATAAACCAAGTATTAACCAAATCCAAGCGGGGTAAAGGGTTTCAACAGCTTTTATCTAAGCCCAACTGATCCATAACATGAAAAACAAAAAAGTCCGTTTTTCATCAAAAGTCATGCTGAAAAAAATGGTGGGAACCGGTTTTAAAGTATGGTGACGTACTATCCAATGGTGCGCAGCCAATAAACCAAGTATTAACCAAATCCAAGCGGGGTAAAGGGTTTCAACAGCTTTTATCTAAGCCCAACTGATCCATAACATGAAAAACAAAAAAGTCCGTTTTTCATCAAAAGTCATGCTGAAAAAAATGGTGGGAACCGGTTTTAAAGTATGGTGACGTACTATCCAATGGTGCGCAGCCAATAAACCAAGTATTAACCAAATCCAAGCGGGGTAAAGGGTTTCAACAGCTTTTATCTAAGCCCAACTGATCCATAACATGAAAAACAAAAAAGTCCGTTTTTCATCAAAAGTCATGCTGAAAAAAATGGTGGGAACCGGTTTTAAAGTATGGTGACGTACTATCCAATGGTGCGCAGCCAATAAACCAAGTATTAACCAAATCCAAGCGGGGTAAAGGGTTTCAACAGCTTTTATCTAAGCCCAACTGATCCATAACATGAAAAACAAAAAAGTCCGTTTTTCATCAAAAGTCATGCTGAAAAAAATGGTGGGAACCGGTTTTAAAGTATGGTGACGTACTATCCAATGGTGCGCAGCCAATAAACCAAGTATTAACCAAATCCAAGCGGGGTAAAGGGTTTCAACAGCTTTTATCTAAGCCCAACTGATCCATAACATGAAAAACAAAAAAGTCCGTTTTTCATCAAAAGTCATGCTGAAAAAAATGGTGGGAACCGGTTTTAAAGTATGGTGACGTACTATCCAATGGTGCGCAGCCAATAAACCAAGTATTAACCAAATCCAAGCGGGGTAAAGGGTTTCAACAGCTTTTATCTAAGCCCAACTGATCCATAACATGAAAAACAAAAAAGTCCGTTTTTCATCAAAAGTCATGCTGAAAAAAATGGTGGGAACCGGTTTTAAAGTATGGTGACGTACTATCCAATGGTGCGCAGCCAATAAACCAAGTATTAACCAAATCCAAGCGGGGTAAAGGGTTTCAACAGCTTTTATCTAAGCCCAACTGATCCATAACATGAAAAACAAAAAAGTCCGTTTTTCATCAAAAGTCATGCTGAAAAAAATGGTGGGAACCGGTTTTAAAGTATGGTGACGTACTATCCAATGGTGCGCAGCCAATAAACCAAGTATTAACCAAATCCAAGCGGGGTAAAGGGTTTCAACAGCTTTTATCTAAGCCCAACTGATCCATAACATGAAAAACAAAAAAGTCCGTTTTTCATCAAAAGTCATGCTGAAAAAAATGGTGGGAACCGGTTTTAAAGTATGGTGACGTACTATCCAATGGTGCGCAGCCAATAAACCAAGTATTAACCAAATCCAAGCGGGGTAAAGGGTTTCAACAGCTTTTATCTAAGCCCAACTGATCCATAACATGAAAAACAAAAAAGTCCGTTTTTCATCAAAAGTCATGCTGAAAAAAATGGTGGGAACCGGTTTTAAAGTATGGTGACGTACTATCCAATGGTGCGCAGCCAATAAACCAAGTATTAACCAAATCCAAGCGGGGTAAAGGGTTTCAACAGCTTTTATCTAAGCCCAACTGATCCATAACATGAAAAACAAAAAAGTCCGTTTTTCATCAAAAGTCATGCTGAAAAAAATGGTGGGAACCGGTTTTAAAGTATGGTGACGTACTATCCAATGGTGCGCAGCCAATAAACCAAGTATTAACCAAATCCAAGCGGGGTAAAGGGTTTCAACAGCTTTTATCTAAGCCCAACTGATCCATAACATGAAAAACAAAAAAGTCCGTTTTTCATCAAAAGTCATGCTGAAAAAAATGGTGGGAACCGGTTTTAAAGTATGGTGACGTACTATCCAATGGTGCGCAGCCAATAAACCAAGTATTAACCAAATCCAAGCGGGGTAAAGGGTTTCAACAGCTTTTATCTAAGCCCAAC
>JARLTB010000511.1:0-39372 GCA_030141615.1 Unio pictorum
AATATCGTTGATTGTTTCCGAGGCTATTATATGCTATCGAGCTCAGAAAGAAGTTTGGCTACCACAACCCGATCTAGATCGTATAATCAACGAACTACGAAAACAATTCCCTGATTTCAATGAAGAAGAAATCATAAAATGGTCTAAGAAGTTATTTGAAATTAAAAAAGAACAAGCAAAGGATCTCGGACGAAGAATAATCGGTAAATTCACTCAAGGTGGACGGTACGACAACGCAAAATATTCTTCGCGGTTGATCATAGATGTCGCTGAATACGATTTTATTGTAGCGGATTTAATGAAACAGGGAAAACTTGTATCCCGTAAGGATGCTTTTCTATCCAATGGTGAGAAAATGGGTACGGTTGTTACCTACTGTGATGGATATAATTCCCAGTACACACATTTGAGAAGTTCAATGCTAGCCTATGCTTCTATTAATCTATTTTCGATGATAAATAGATTTCCTAATACCGCGGTTAGAGTGGCCACTGATTCGATGTATATACACAATAAGTACAAATCAGCTGTAGCTAAATTCACAGATCCCGAAGAAAATTGGGGGCGTTGGCGATTTAAAAAGGAGATGCTACATGAGTATTGTGAATCCGCAGACGTTGCCATGGATGATAAATATCTTTGTTGTAACCGTATTGAAATTCAATCAGAATTTTCTAATGCACCACCGGTATCTGATCCAGTATGTAGATACAAGACAATTTATTTAAACGGTTGTGGTGGGTCAGGAAAGACAACTCGTGCAATTGAATTATTTCGTCGGTCAACCATGATTGTGTTAACACCGACTCACAGACTCGCCAGAGAGATGATACAGCGAGGGGTAAATGCTTGTACTTACCATAGTTTCTTTCGATGGAAGGGTGACAAATGGACTCCTGAGCGTATGGGTGATAAATTCATTCCTGAAATCATAATCTGGGATGAAATATGCACAGTGTCATTAGATGTATTACAAACATTTCTTGAGTGGTTGTTAAACAAAAACACAAAAGTCGTCATGTGCGGTGATCACGGCCAACCACCACCATTTGTCGGTGCATCTCCACATGAATGGCTAAGGGGTTTTGTAGACTATTATGAAGAAATCACCACTGATTATAGATCAATTGATGAACGATTACGAGAATTCAAAACGCTAATTAGATTACAACCGGATAGAATCCAACTGAAAAAAATGGTGGGAACCGGTTTTAAAGTATGGTGACGTACTATCCAATGGTGCGCAGCCAATAAACCAAGTATTAACCAAATCCAAGCGGGGTAAAGGGTTTCAACAGCTTTTATCTAAGCCCAACTGATCCATAACATGAAAAACAAAAAAGTCCGTTTTTCATCAAAAGTCATGCTGAAAAAAATGGTGGGAACCGGTTTTAAAGTATGGTGACGTACTATCCAATGGTGCGCAGCCAATAAACCAAGTATTAACCAAATCCAAGCGGGGTAAAGGGTTTCAACAGCTTTTATCTAAGCCCAACTGATCCATAACATGAAAAACAAAAAAGTCCGTTTTTCATCAAAAGTCATGCTGAAAAAAATGGTGGGAACCGGTTTTAAAGTATGGTGACGTACTATCCAATGGTGCGCAGCCAATAAACCAAGTATTAACCAAATCCAAGCGGGGTAAAGGGTTTCAACAGCTTTTATCTAAGCCCAACTGATCCATAACATGAAAAACAAAAAGTCCGTTTTTCATCAAAAGTCATGCTGAAAAAAATGGTGGGAACCGGTTTTAAAGTATGGTGACGTACTATCCAATGGTGCGCAGCCAATAAACCAAGTATTAACCAAATCCAAGCGGGGTAAAGGGTTTCAACAGCTTTTATCTAAGCCCAACTGATCCATAACATGAAAAACAAAAAAGTCCGTTTTTCATCAAAAGTCATGCTGAAAAAAATGGTGGGAACCGGTTTTAAAGTATGGTGACGTACTATCCAATGGTGCGCAGCCAATAAACCAAGTATTAACCAAATCCAAGCGTGGTAAAGGGATTTCAACAGCTTTTATCTAAGCCCAACTGATCCATAACATGAAAAACAAAAAAGTCCGTTTTTCATCAAAAGTCATGCTGAAAAAAATGGTGGGAACCGGTTTTAAAGTATGGTGACGTACTATCCAATGGTGCGCAGCCAATAAACCAAGTATTAACCAAATCCAAGCGGGGTAAAGGGTTTCAACAGCTTTTATCTAAGCCCAACTGATCCATAACATGAAAAACAAAAAAGTCCGTTTTTCATCAAAAGTCATGCTGAAAAAAATGGTGGGAACCGGTTTTAAAGTATGGTGACGTACTATCCAATGGTGCGCAGCCAATAAACCAAGTATTAACCAAATCCAAGCGGGGTAAAGGGTTTCAACAGCTTTTATCTAAGCCCAACTGATCCATAACATGAAAAACAAAAAAGTCCGTTTTTCATCAAAAGTCATGCTGAAAAAAATGGTGGGAACCGGTTTTAAAGTATGGTGACGTACTATCCAATGGTGCGCAGCCAATAAACCAAGTATTAACCAAATCCAAGCGGGGTAAAGGGTTTCAACAGCTTTTATCTAAGCCCAACTGATCCATAACATGAAAAACAAAAAAGTCCGTTTTTCATCAAAAGTCATGCTGAAAAAAATGGTGGGAACCGGTTTTAAAGTATGGTGACGTACTATCCAATGGTGCGCAGCCAATAAACCAAGTATTAACCAAATCCAAGCGGGGTAAAGGGTTTCAACAGCTTTTATCTAAGCCCAACTGATCCATAACATGAAAAACAAAAAAGTCCGTTTTTCATCAAAAGTCATGCTGAAAAAAATGGTGGGAACCGGTTTTAAAGTATGGTGACGTACTATCCAATGGTGCGCAGCCAATAAACCAAGTATTAACCAAATCCAAGCGGGGTAAAGGGTTTCAACAGCTTTTATCTAAGCCCAACTGATCCATAACATGAAAAACAAAAAAGTCCGTTTTTCATCAAAAGTCATGCTGAAAAAAATGGTGGGAACCGGTTTTAAAGTATGGTGACGTACTATCCAATGGTGCGCAGCCAATAAACCAAGTATTAACCAAATCCAAGCGGGGTAAAGGGTTTCAACAGCTTTTATCTAAGCCCAACTGATCCATAACATGAAAAACAAAAAAGTCCGTTTTTCATCAAAAGTCATGCTGAAAAAAATGGTGGGAACCGGTTTTAAAGTATGGTGACGTACTATCCAATGGTGCGCAGCCAATAAACCAAGTATTAACCAAATCCAAGCGGGGTAAAGGGTTTCAACAGCTTTTATCTAAGCCCAACTGATCCATAACATGAAAAACAAAAAAGTCCGTTTTTCATCAAAAGTCATGCTGAAAAAAATGGTGGGAACCGGTTTTAAAGTATGGTGACGTACTATCCAATGGTGCGCAGCCAATAAACCAAGTATTAACCAAATCCAAGCGGGGTAAAGGGTTTCAACAGCTTTTATCTAAGCCCAACTGATCCATAACATGAAAAACAAAAAAAGTCCGTTTTTCATCAAAAGTCATGCTGAAAAAAAATGGTGGGAACCGGTTTTAAAGTATGGTGACGTACTATCCAATGGTGCGCAGCCAATAAACCAAGTATTAACCAAATCCAAGCGGGGTAAAGGGTTTCAACAGCTTTTATCTAAGCCCAACTGATCCATAACATGAAAAACAAAAAAGTCCGTTTTTCATCAAAAGTCATGCTGAAAAAAATGGTGGGAACCGGTTTTAAAGTATGGTGACGTACTATCCAATGGTGCGCAGCCAATAAACCAAGTATTAACCAAATCCAAGCGGGGTAAAGGGTTTCAACAGCTTTTATCTAAGCCCAACTGATCCATAACATGAAAAACAAAAAAGTCCGTTTTTCATCAAAAGTCATGCTGAAAAAAATGGTGGGAACCGGTTTTAAAGTATGGTGACGTACTATCCAATGGTGCGCAGCCAATAAACCAAGTATTAACCAAATCCAAGCGGGGTAAAGGGTTTCAACAGCTTTTATCTAAGCCCAACTGATCCATAACATGAAAAACAAAAAAGTCCGTTTTTCATCAAAAGTCATGCTGAAAAAAATGGTGGGAACCGGTTTTAAAGTATGGTGACATACTATCCAATGGTGCGCAGCCAATAAAACCAAGTATTAACCAAATCCAAGCGGGGTAAAGGGTTTCAACAGCTTTTATCTAAGCCCAACTGATCCATAACATGAAAAACAAAAAAGTCCGTTTTTCATCAAAAGTCATGCTGAAAAAAATGGTGGGAACCGGTTTTAAAGTATAGTGACGTACTATCCAATGGTGCGCAGCCAATAAAACAAGTATTAACCAAATCCAAGCGGGGTAAAGGGTTTCAACAGCTTTTATCTAAGCCCAACTGATCCATAACATGAAAAACAAAAAAGTCCGTTTTTCATCAAAAGTCATGCTGAAAAAAATGGTGGGAACCGGTTTTAAAGTATGGTGACGTACTATCCAATGGTGCGCAGCCAATAAACCAAGTATTAACCAAATCCAAGCGGGGTAAAGGGTTTCAACAGCTTTTATCTAAGCCCAACTGATCCATAACATGAAAAACAAAAAAGTCCGTTTTTCATCAAAAGTCATGCTGAAAAAAAATGGTGGGAACCGGTTTTAAAGTATGGTGACGTACTATCCAATGGTGCGCAGCCAATAAACCAAGTATTAACCAAATCCAAGCGGGGTAAAGGGTTTCAACAGCTTTTATCTAAGCCCAACTGATCCATAACATGAAAAACAAAAAAGTCCGTTTTTCATCAAAAGTCATGCTGAAAAAAATGGTGGGAACCGGTTTTAAAGTATGGTGACGTACTATCCAATGGTGCACAGCCAATAAACCAAGTATTAACCAAATCCAAGCGGGGTAAAGGGTTTCAAACAGCTTTTATCTAAGCCCAACTGATCCATAACATGAAAAACAAAAAAGTCCGTTTTTCATCAAAAGTCATGCTGAAAAAAATGGTGGGAACCGGTTTTAAAGTATGGTGACGTACTATCCAATGGTGCGCAGCCAATAAACCAAGTATTAACCAAATCCAAGCGGGGTAAAGGGTTTCAACAGCTTTTATCTAAGCCCAACTGATCCATAACATGAAAAACAAAAAAGTCCGTTTTTCATCAAAAGTCATGCTGAAAAAAATGGTGGGAACCGGTTTTAAAGTATGGTGACGTACTATCCAATGGTGCGCAGCCAATAAACCAAGTATTAACCAAATCCAAGCGGGGTAAAGGGTTTCAACAGCTTTAATCTAAGCCCAACTGATCCATAACATGTAAAACAAAAAAGTCCGTTTTTCATCAAAAGTCATGCTGAAAAAAATGGTGGGAACCGGTTTTAAAGTATGGTGACGTACTATCCAATGGTGCGCAGCCAATAAACCAAGTATTAACCAAATCCAAGCGGGGTAAAGGGTTTCAACAGCTTTTATCTAAGCCCAACTGATCCATAACATGAAAAAACAAAAAAGTCCGTTTTTCATCAAAAGTCATGCTGAAAAAAATGGTGGGAACCGGTTTTAAAGTATGGTGACGTACTATCCAATGGTGCGCAGCCAATAAACCAAGTATTAACCAAATCCAAGCGGGGTAAAGGGTTTCAACAGCTTTTATCTAAGCCCAACTGATCCATAACATGAAAAACAAAAAAGTCCGTTTTTCATCAAAAGTCATGCTGAAAAAAATGGTGGGAACCGGTTTTAAAGTATGGTGACGTACTATCCAATGGTGCGCAGCCAATAAACCAAGTATTAACCAAATCCAAGCGGGGTAAAGGGTTTCAACAGCTTTTATCTAAGCCCAACTGATCCATAACATGAAAAACAAAAAAGTCCGTTTTTCATCAAAAGTCATGCTGAAAAAAATGGTGGGAACCGGTTTTAAAGTATGGTGACATACTATCCAATGGTGCGCAGCCAATAAACCAAGTATTAACCAAATCCAAGCGGTGTAAAGGGTTTCAACAGCTTTTATCTAAGCCCAACTGATCCATAACATGAAAAACAAAAAAGTCCGTTTTTCATCAAAAGTCATGCTGAAAAAAATGGTGGGAACCGGTTTTAAAGTATGGTGACGTACTATCCAATGGTGCGCAGCCAATAAACCAAGTATTAACCAAATCCAAGCGGGGTAAAGGGTTTCAACAGCTTTTATCTAAGCCCAACTGATCCATAACATGAAAAACAAAAAAGTCCGTTTTTCATCAAAAGTCATGCTGAAAAAAATGGTGGGAACCGGTTTTAAAGTATGGTGACGTACTATCCAATGGTGCGCAGCCAATAAACCAAGTATTAACCAAATCCAAGCGGGGTAAAGGGTTTCAACAGCTTTTATCTAAGCCCAACTGATCCATAACATGAAAAACAAAAAAGTCCGTTTTTCATCAAAAGTCATGCTGAAAAAAATGGTGGGAACCGGTTTTAAAGTATGGTGACGTACTATCCAATGGTGCGCAGCCAATAAACCAAGTATTAACCAAATCCAAGCGGGGTAAAGGGTTTCAACAGCTTTTATCTAAGCCCAACTGATCCATAACATGAAAAACAAAAAAGTCCGTTTTTCATCAAAAGTCATGCTGAAAAAAATGGTGGGAACCGGTTTTAAAGTATGGTGACGTACTATCCAATGGTGCGCAGCCAATAAACCAAGTATTAACCAAATCCAAGCGGGGTAAAGGGTTTCAACAGCTTTTATCTAAGCCCAACTGATCCATAACATGAAAAACAAAAAAGTCCGTTTTTCATCAAAAGTCATGCTGAAAAAAATGGTGGGAACCGCTTTTAAAGTATGGTGACGTACTATCCAATGGTGCGCAGCCAATAAACCAAGTATTAACCAAATCCAAGCGGGGTAAAGGGTTTCAACAGCTTTTATCTAAGCCCAACTGATCCATAACATGAAAAACAAAAAAGTCCGTTTTTCATCAAAAGTCATGCTGAAAAAAATGGTGGGAACCGGTTTTAAAGTATGGTGACGTACTATCCAATGGTGCGCAGCCAATAAACCAAGTATTAACCAAATCCAAGCGGGGTAAAGGGTTTCAACAGCTTTTATCTAAGCCCAACTGATCCATAACATGAAAAACAAAAAAGTCCGTTTTTCATCAAAAGTCATGCTGAAAAAAATGGTGGGAACCGGTTTTAAAGTATGGTGACGTACTATCCAATGGTGCGCAGCCAATAAACCAAGTATTAACCAAATCCAAGCGGGGTAAAGGGTTTCAACAGCTTTTATCTAAGCCCAACTGATCCATAACATGAAAAACAAAAAAGTCCGTTTTTCATCAAAAGTCATGCTGAAAAAAATGGTGGGAACCGGTTTTAAAGTATGGTGACGTACTATCCAATGGTGCGCAGCCAATAAACCAAGTATTAACCAAATCCAAGCGGGGTAAAGGGTTTCAACAGCTTTTATCTAAGCCCAACTGATCCATAACATGAAAAACAAAAAAGTCCGTTTTTCATCAAAAGTCATGCTGAAAAAAATGGTGGGAACCGGTTTTAAAGTATGGTGACGTACTATCCAATGGTGCGCAGCCAATAAACCAAGTATTAACCAAATCCAAGCGGGGTAAATGGTTTCAACAGCTTTTATCTAAGCCCAACTGATCCATAACATTAAAAACAAAAAAGTCCGTTTTTCATCAAAAGTCATGCTGAAAAAAATGGTGGGAACCGGTTTTAAAGTATGGTGACATACTATCCAATGGTGCGCAGCCAATAAACCAAGTATTAACCAAATCCAAGCGGGGTAAAGGGTTTCAACAGCTTTTATCTAAGCCCAACTGATCCATAACATGAAAAACAAAAAAGTCCGTTTTTCATCAAAAGTCATGCTGAAAAAAATGGTGGGAACCGGTTTTAAAGTATGGTGACGTACAATCCAATGGTGCGCAGACAATAAACCAAGTATTAACCAAATCCAAGCGGGGTAAAGGGTTTCAACAGCTTTTATCTAAGCCCAACTGATCCATAACATGAAAAACAAAAAAGTCCGTTTTTCATCAAAAGTCATGCTGAAAAAAATGGTGGGAACCGGTTTTAAAGTATGGTGACGTACTATCCAATGGTGCGCAGCCAATAAACCAAGTATTAACCAAATCCAAGCGGGGTAAAGGGTTTCAACAGCTTTTATCTAAGCCCAACTGATCCATAACATTAAAAACAAAAAAGTCCGTTTTTCATCAAAAGTCATGCTGAAAAAAATGGTGGGAACCGGTTTTAAAGTATGGTGACGTACTATCCAATGGTGCGCAGCCAATAAACCAAGTATTAACCAAATCCAAGCGGGGTAAAGGGTTTCAACAGCTTTTATCTAAGCCCAACTGATCCATAACATGAAAAACAAAAAAGTCCGTTTTTCATCAAAAGTCATGCTGAAAAAAATGGTGGGAACCGGTTTTAAAGTATGGTGACGTACTATCCAATGGTGCGCAGCCAATAAACCAAGTATTAACCAAATCCAAGCGGGGTAAAGGGTTTCAACAGCTTTTATCTAAGCCCAACTGATCCATAACATGAAAATCAAAAAAGTCCGTTTTTCATCAAAAGTCATGCTGAAAAAAATGGTGGGAACCGGTTTTAAAGTATGGTGACGTACTATCCAATGGTGCGCAGCCAATAAACCAAGTATTAACCAAATCCAAGCGGGGTAAAGGGTTTCAACAGCTTTTATCTAAGCCCAACTGATCCATAACATGAAAAACAAAAAAGTCCGTTTTTCATCAAAAGTCATGCTGAAAAAAATGGTGGGAACCGGTTTTAAAGTATGGTGACGTTCTATCCAATGGTGCGCAGCCAATAAACCAAGTATTAACCAAATCCAAGCGGGGTAAAGGGTTTCAACAGCTTTTATCTAATCCCAACTGATCCATAACATGAAAAACAAAAAAGTCCGTTTTTCATCAAAAGTCATGCTGAAAAAAATGGTGGGAACCGGTTTTAAAGTATGGTGACGTACTATCCAATGGTGCGCAGCCAATAAACCAAGTATTAACCAAATCCAAGCGGGGTAAAGGGTTTCAACAGCTTTTATCTAAGCCCAACTGATCCATAACATGAAAAACAAAAAAGTCCGTTTTTCATCAAAAGTCATGCTGAAAAAAATGGTGGGAACCGGTTTTAAAGTATGGTGACGTACTATCCAATGGTGCGCAGCCAATAAACCAAGTATTAACCAAATCCAAGCGGGGTAAAGGGTTTCAACAGCTTTTATCTAAGCCCAACTGATCCATAACATGAAAAACAAAAAAGTCCGTTTTTCATCTAAAGTCATGCTGAAAAAAATGGTGGGAACCGGTTTTAAAGTATGGTGACGTACTATCCAATGGTGCGCAGCCAATAAACCAAGTATTAACCAAATCCAAGCGGGGTAAAGGGTTTCAACAGCTTTTATCTAAGCCCAACTGATCCATAACATGAAAAACAAAAAAGTCCGTTTTTCATCAAAAGTCATGCTGAAAAAAATGGTGGGAACCGGATTTAAAGTATGGTGACATACTATCCAATGGTGCGCAGCCAATAAACCAAGTATTAACCAAATCCAAGCGGGGTAAAGGGTTTCAACAGCTTTTATCTAAGCCCAACTGATCCATAACATGAAAAACAAAAAAGTCCGTTTTTCATCAAAAGTCATGCTGAAAAAAATGGTGGGAACCGGTTTTAAAGTATGGTGACGTACTATCCAATGGTGCGCAGCCAATAAACCAAGTATTAACCAAATCCAAGCTGGGTAAAGGGTTTCAACAGCTTTTATCTAAGCCCAACTGATCCATAACATGAAAAACAAAAAAGTCCGTTTTTCATCAAAAGTCATGCTGAAAAAAATGGTGGGAACCGGTTTTAAAGTATGGTGACGTACTATCCAATGGTGCGCAGCCAATAAACCAAGTATTAACCAAATCCAAGCGGGGTAAAGGGTTTCAACAGCTTTTATCTAAGCCCAACTGATCCATAACATGAAAAACAAAAAAGTCCGTTTTTCATCAAAAGTCATGCTGAAAAAAATGGTGGGAACCGGTTTTAAAGTATGGTGACGTACTATCCAATGGTGCGCAGCCAATAAACCAAGTATTAACCAAATCCAAGCGGGGTAAAGGGTTTCAACAGCTTTTATCTAAGCCCAACTGATCCATAACATGAAAAACAAAAAAGTCCGTTTTTCATCAAAAGTCATGCTGAAAAAAATGGTGGGAACCGGTTTTAAAGTATGGTGACGTACTATCCAATGGTGCGCAGCCAATAAACCAAGTATTAACCAAATCCAAGCAGGGTAAAGGGTTTCAACAGCTTTTATCTAAGCCCAACTGATCCATAACATGAAAAACAAAAAAGTCCGTTTTTCATCAAAAGTCATGCTGAAAAAAATGGTGGGAACCGGTTTTAAAGTATGGTGACTTACTATCCAATGGTGCGCAGCCAATAAACCAAGTATTAACCAAATCCAAGCGGGGTAAAGGGTTTCAACAGCTTTTATCTAAGCCCAACTGATCCATAACATGAAAAACAAAAAAGTCCGTTTTTCATCAAAAGTCATGCTGAAAAAAATGGTGGGAACCGGTTTTAAAGTATGGTGACGTACTATCCAATGGTGCGCAGCCAATAAACCAAGTATTAACCAAATCCAAGCGGGGTAAAGGGTTTCAACAGCTTTTATCTAAGCCCAACTGATCCATAACATGAAAAACAAAAAAGTCCGTTTTTCATCAAAAGTCATGCTGAAAAAAATGGTGGGAACCGGTTTTAAAGTATGGTGACGTACTATCCAATGGTGCGCAGCCAATAAACCAAGTATTAACCAAATCCAAGCGGGGTAAAGGGTTTCAACAGCTTTTATCTAAGCCCAACTGATCCATAACATGAAAAACAAAAAAGTCCGTTTTTCATCAAAAGTCATGCTGAAAAAAATGGTGGGAACCGGTTTTAAAGTATGGTGACGTACTATCCAATGGTGCGCAGCCAATAAACCAAGTATTAACCAAATCCAAGCGGGGTAAAGGGTTTCAACAGCTTTTATCTAAGCCCAACTGATCCATAACATGAAAAACAAAAAAGTCCGTTTTTCATCAAAAGTCATGCTGAAAAAAATGGTGGGAACCGGTTTTAAAGTATGGTGACGTACTATCCAATGGTGCGCAGCTAATAAACCAAGTATTAACCAAATCCAAGCGGGGTAAAGGGTTTCAACAGCTTTTATCTAAGCCCAACTGATCCATAACATGAAAAACAAAAAAGTCCGTTTTTCATCAAAAGTCATGCTGAAAAAAATGGTGGGAACCGGTTTTAAAGTATGGTGACGTACTATCCAATGGTGCGCAGCCAATAAACCAAGTATTAACCAAATCCAAGCGGGGTAAAGTGTTTCAACAGCTTTTATCTAAGCCCAACTGATCCATGACATGAAAAACAAAAAAGTCCGTTTTTCATCAAAAGTCATGCTGAAAAAAATGGTGGGAACCGGTTTTAAAGTATGGTGACGTACTATCCAATGGTGCGCAGCCAATAAACCAAGTATTAACCAAATCCAAGCGGGGTAAAGGGTTTCAACAGCTTTTATCTAAGCCCAACTGATCCATAACATGAAAAACAAAAAAGTCCGTTTTTCATCAAAAGTCATGCTGAAAAAAATGGTGGGAACCGGTTTTAAAGTATGGTGACGTACTATCCAATGGTGCGCAGCCAATAAACCAAGTATTAACCAAATCCAAGCGGGGTAAAGGGTTTCAACAGCTTTTATCTAAGCCCAACTGATCCATAACATGAAAAACAAAAAAGTCCGTTTTTCATCAAAAGTAGCAGCAGAATGGGTGAACAGACCAGGTTTTCAAGCAAGAATAAGGCTTCTACGGAAACGAAATTATTTAAAAAAATGCAGAGTGTGTGAACAGACAAACTTTTTTAGGCGTCAATTTACTAAACTGAGGCTTCCCAAAATTGCTTATATAAGCCCCAATTTACTAAACTGAGGCTTCCTTGAAAATACTTAATTAATTTTTAATAATAATTTGAGCAAAGAATAAAAAAAAAGACGCCATTTAGTTGACGTTCACCTCCTCTGCTGCTAATGCGCTAACTAAATATTTGATCAAGTCCGACACGATATCTTGTCCGAGGGTCTGATAAATTTATCGTCACAAATCCGTGTGGGATTGACTGAGCGCGGCTAAAGAAATTTTTAAATTGATTATGATCCATATCACCACCGCACCAAGTTTGCCAAATATTTCTAAGAGTATGAGTATCAACTCCGTTAAATACACACAGTATATTGCAGTTATCTCGGATCACTTTTGGTATTTGAGTGTAACGTTGAGTGACATATATCACATCTGTGTTTTTGTGACGCCCCCGGGAAAATATTCTAGCAGGATTTTTTTGATTATCTAACATGATATCATCATATACGACTAAATTGTTAATACTTCCGTCGATGGAGTCAATACTAGGTGCCTCTTCGATATCGGTTATAAACTCAATAACACCATCACCGTTAATTTCTCGCGCGGCATCATTAAAATCCTTTAGCACTTCATAACATCGCTGATCATCTACACTCGGAGCAATCATATACAACTTATCCCACTTCATCCATCTCGTTATCAAATTAAGTAGCAATTGTGTTTTACCACTTCCAGATGGTCCGATGATAATCGCGCGAATAGAATTTGGTAACATTGCATGGTGTCTAATAGGTTCCCGTCGTCTCGTAGCTGAATAATCAATTACATTCATGCTGTTTATATATAAATTATGGATCTATATTGTGTGAAGTGTAGGACGCGTACTGGCACAAATGACTTGACGACGATTACAACGAAAAATAATCGATCAGCGCTTTCTGGTAAATGCGTACAATGTAGTACGAAAAAATTTAGATTTACTTCCACGAAACCTTAAAAAAAAAACGAGGAGGTGATATTGCAGCCAAGTTAGCAAAACTCCCTGGAACACCGTGGGCAAAGTATCCAGGAGAAAAGCACCTTCCAGGATATAGCTACTGTGGACCGGGGACACGATTAGATATCAGACTTGATGATCAAAATCAGCCCCGACCCGGCGAGTATCCAATAAACGCTATTGATAAGGCGTGTCATGCTCATGATGTCGCTTATAAAAGCAGCAATCTTCAACACAGACATCTCGCAGATTTAAAATTAATTCATGCGTTAAATGCTATTCCTGATAAATCCTTCAAAGAAAAATTGGCTTCGTGGTTGGTAAAATCTGCTATGAAGGGTAAATTGATGTTAGGTGCTGGTAATTGAAAATGCTAGCATTTTAATATGGAATCTATTTACTATTCTCCGAGGGGATACTGGAGAGGTTACGCAGCAATCAATAAACTAGCTAGTGCATCAAAGGTGAAAAAAACTACAGCGGCAAACTGGTTATCTAAACAGGCAATATGGCAAATTTATCTACCAGCGCCTAAACAAATTAACTATTCGCATTTTGATGTTACAACACCTAATGAAGTTCATCAAGCTGATATACTATTTCTGCCGCATGACAACGGTTACAAATACGCGTTAACGTTAGTTGATATTGCAAGTCGATACAAAGAAGCAGAACCGTTAAAAACAAAATCATCTACTGAAGTAGCTTCTGCATTTGAAAAAATTTATCGACGAGGTCCTCTGCGCTGGCCAAATCTGTTACAAGTTGATCCTGGCAAGGAATTTCAAGGTGTTGTTACATCTACGATGAAACATCATAATGTCGCCATCAGACGAGGACACACTGCGCTACATCGCGATCAGGCAATTGTTGAACGGTTTAATAAAACCCTTGCTGAGCGGTTATTCGGATATCAATACGCAAAATAATTCATCCAGGATAAACGATCCCGTGAATGGGTCAAGAGATTACCAGCTGTGATTACCGCAATCAATAATGAGATTACTAGAACAATTAATATGAAACCTGTCAACGCTATTAAGAAGGCGTCTATCAAAATGGAAATCCAAGGAATTTCACAAAAAGAACCAATTCTTGGTAGTAATGTCATTGTAAGGTACTTATATGAACCAGGAGAGCTTGAGGGTGGTAAAAAAAGAGCTACCGATCCTATTTGGAGTGTCACTACGCATAGGATATTCGGTATAACACGATCAACTGGTAGACCTCCAATCTATAGACTGGATTCAACTGCTCCTCAGCGAGGATTTACTCGACAACAACTACAAGTGATCCCCGAAGATACTCAATTGCCACCGCGTGGTCTTAACTAGCACCTAAGGTGCTGGCACCTCTGCGTCTGTTGCACTCAAGACAAGTCAACCTCACATTGTTTCTGACATGACCGAGATTGTTATCTTTTCTATCTACGGTGAATTGGCGAGGATCTTTATCCGACCAATTCCAACTCATTATACAATTACAACTCGCGCAGTGATTATTCTGTTGCTGTTTCAGCGTCTTAATTAATTCAGCATCGATGTCAAATTCTCTTTTATTTTTTTTATCCTGTTGTTTATAACCAGAGAGTTTTTTTCTGATTATATTATCATCGGTGTGTATATTACTTAATGTATTGTCATTATCATTAACCACAATTCTTCGAAGTTGGTTTATTCGCCGTACTCTGGATACTGCGAGATAAACTAAATTTGACCACTCAATATGATTATCTACTATCCAAAGAGTTGTGTCTGTGATAGTTAATCCCTGTGAAGAGTGTATTGTTGCTGCATAACCTAACGTCCATGGGGATTTATCAGCACCTAATGCATCTTTAACGACGCTGATATCAACCAGCACAATATCATTTAATACTAAATTCTGCTTTTGTTGTTGTCCAGGAATGTCAACGTCGATATTCTGCTTTCGTGTATCCTTAGGTCTATAACAGAGTGGTACTGGAAGTGTTGCAAATTTTTCTTTATGTAGCGCAAACAACTTCATCTGAAGTGCGTCTCTGACTATTTTTCTACTCGCGATTATTAAATCATTTGGCCTCCACATTTCCCAAAAATCATTCATGGGAGTTTCTGAAATTATTTCACGCGCTATTTCACATTGGATTTTATCCGGTTGTAATCTAATTAGCGCTTTGAATTCTCGTAATTGTTCATCAAGTGATCTATGGTCGGTATTAATCTCTTCATAATAATCTACAAATCCTTTTAGCCATTCATGTGGAGATCCACCAACAAATGGCTGCGGTTGGCCGTGATCCCCGCACATGACGACTTTTGTATTTTTCAATAACAACCATTCAAGAAATATCTGTAATACTGTCAACGATACCGTGCATATTTCATCCCAGATTATTATTTCAGGAATAAATTTATCGCCCATTCGATCAGGAGTCCATGTATCGCCTTTCCATCGAAAGAAGCTGTGATAAGTACAGGCTTTTACCCCCCGCGCTATCATCTCTCTGGCGAGTCTGTGAGTTGGTGTTAACACAACCATGGTTGACCGACGAAATAATTCGATTGCACGAGTTGTCTTTCCTGATCCACCACAGCCGTTTAAATAAACTGTCTTGTATCTACAAATCGGATCGGATACAGGTGGTGCAGTAGAAAATTCTGTAGAAATGCTAGCGTTTCCAATTTCACAACAAATATATTTATCATCCATAGCAACGTCTGCGGATTTACAATACTCATGTAGTGTTTCTTTTTTAAACCTCCAATTTCCCCACGCTTCCTTAGGATCTGTGAATTTAGCTACATCTGATTTGTATTTCTCATGGATATACATCGAATCAGTAGCTACTCTAACCGCGGTATCGGGAAATCTGTTTATCATCGAGAATAGATTAATACAAGAATAGGCTAGCATAGAACTTCTCAAATGTGTGTACTGACAACTATATCCATCACAGTAGGTAACAACCGTACCTAATTTCTCACCATTGGATCGAAAAGCATCCCTACGGGTTACAAATTTTCCTTTTTTTATTAAATCGGTTATGATAAAATCGTATTCTTCATTGTCTAAGATCAATCTCGAAGAATATTTTGCATTGTCAAATCTTCCACCTTGAGTGAATTTACCGATTATTCTTCGTCCGAGCTCTTTAGCCTCTCTATTCCTACCTTCGAATAACCTCTTAGACCAATCCATAAGTGTTTCACAATCTCCCAATTGTTTTCGTTGTTCGTTAATTATTTTTTCTAGATCGGGTTTTGGTAACCAAACATCTTTCTGCGCGTTATAGCATATAATAGCTTCGCTGACAATTAATGATGTTAACATACCACAATCGATCATATATCGCAATAGCACAATTGGCATCCACGCTTTTTCATACATATGTCTACCAAGCCAAAGATAACTACACGGATGTAACCCTGTAGCTAATTCGAATGATATCACACGAGCGAACCCGGTTAAATCAAAATTAGAACTGCTAGCAGTTCCAGGCAATGGACCATTAATCGCAACACGAGTCATTTCATGTGTGGGATGTCCAAATCGTTTAAAATATTCAGAGCATTCTCCATATCCGAGAAAACTTCAAGGATAACACGCGGATATATCAATTGAAATCATACCATCACGTGAGTATTTCGTATTCCACAATCCTCCATGACCCAATTCGACGCAACTCAACTTCACGTCATTGAGAAAATCACTTCGTGTTGGACGCCATGAGTTTTTTTCTCTTGCAAAGTGAGCTACCACTGATGGAATTGTGAAGCTATCCGTAAGTAGTTTTTCATGGAAACTCTCCGGTGAAAATTCATTAGCGATTTTTCTCATTCTAGTATCTAATTCTTCAGTTCGATATAATTCACCATTTGGTTTTACAAACTGATCAAATCCTATTTCCGGATCCTCATTACTCCTGAGTAACCACATTGACACAGGGTCGTCTTTGGTTAATGTGTGAATAGCATCAAATAATTTCTCTTCATAGAAACCATCCCTAGAAAATTCTTTAGGGATATATCGAACAGTTCTTTCTCGTGGAAATATATTTACCGCGGGTGTCCACGCGTGTTTGTTATGATCGATAATTTCAATTGGAGCTCCTCGCGATTGATATTTCGGTTCGTATAATACTTCTCCGGTTATCGTCGCTACCGATATTGGAAATTTTAATAATGCTTATAATTTAGCTATATCGGAAATCGTTGCCCCGCGTTGTTTCACCGTTAGTTCCCATTCGGTTATTTTGTTTCGTCGTTGTTCAGTTAATTTGTTTCCCCGGGATGCATTTGTGAAGTGTTCTATTAACCGTGTTGCTACACAATTTAATGGTGACGACTCCGTCAAATCACCTTGTGATTTCGACGATGAAAACATCGGAGCTAGTTTTGCAATACTTGGCTTATCATTTAGCTGATATATTCCGTAAACAACTGCTGTTACAGGGTAAGATTTCTCATAGTATGGTTTGTCAATTCCAGTTAGAATTCCTGGTTTGGAATCTCTACTCACAATAACAGTTTTTTTATCCTTAAGGATTGGGTCAAATTTATCTCTGATAATCCATTCACCTTCCTCTTCGATAATAAATTTTATTCTAAAAATATACCTCCGTTGAGATTTCCCGCCAAGGTGTGAAAGTATCACAGCTGCTCTTATATCATTCATAGTAGCATCAATTATGGGTATATTGACATCTTCATCAATAATTCGAAATGTCGACCACGTATGAGATGCTCCATCACGCTTAAACTCATTAAAACAGTCGCTGATTTTACTCAATAGTGGTTTATCATCTACTAGACTTTTAGGTATATCAGAGATTCTATCGAGATTAAATCTAGCATTTTTCCAAGGCTTAATTTTCGATAATCTCTTGAATTCCTTCATATTATAATTAAAACAAGTATTTAAATATAAAGTTTTTTATATAATGAATCATTGCAAATGGCTTATGATTGGATCAAAGACTCCGTGTAACAAATCATGCAGAAATGAATTCTATGGGTATCATATGCAGAGTGTGAGAAACGGTTCGGAGGGGCCTCTACCATGTTTGCATTGTGGGGTAGGTGTAAGAGGCAAGTCGCAGTTATGCGTAAATTGCGGGGGTAAGCGTTATAGAGAGTTAAAACGTTATTATGACAAGCGAAGAATCAAAAATCCTGACGACGTCAATGACAACGTCAATGGCAAAATCATAAAAACTACGGCTGACTATATAAAAAGATTTGCTAATGTTATAATTCAGCCAATTAACGAATTAGACAAATAGATATATTATATATACAAATGAGCCAAGAATTTCAAAGACATCCTGTTATTGAAAATTATGAAGCTTCTCGTGATGGTGTTGTTAGACACTGTAGACTCAAGAAATCTATTGGGTGGGATAATGGTATGGGGTATTTGATATTTAAAGCTGGAGGGAAAATGTATCTCAATCACCGTTTCGTCTTCGAAGTGTATAACGGATCAATCAAAGATGGTTTTGTTATTGATCATATTGATTCCGATACTAAGAATAACAAATTGAACAACCTTCAAGCTATTTCTCAATGTGAAAACACAAAACGAGGAAGAACTGGGAAATACCCGAAAAATGCTAGATCCGTAAAGTCAATTAATACTGACAACACGGAGATAGTATTTCAATCAATGTCAGAAGCTGGTAGGCATTTCGATATTTACCCCTCCTCAGTACAAAAAGTAGCAGAGGGAATTTATAAGACCGCTTTTTCAAAGCGTTTTAAAAACAAAATTCAGTTTTCTTACGTATAATACGTAAATGGAAATCTTACGGATTTCACGGGAGATAACTCCGTTAGGTATAACGCGTGTGACATATCATCAATGACAGAGTTACGGATCTTAAACATGGAAACGCTAGCGTTTCTAACATTGATTTTGATTGGTTGTTATAATTACATAAATCTGAACAAAACACAATCAATTTTGTCTTTTTTCAAGTATTAACAGAACTGTTTTATAGACACGTCGTATTTAAACATTTTTTTTAATGTCTGTTTCAAGTATTATGCGTGTTTTCAACATTGTCAGTGATCGCTAATAAACAAACAAATAATTACAATCACTACACCTCTTTTATATCACCTCGTCGTAATGAGTGTATATATACAAATTCGTCTTTATTATAATTGGGCATTTAGCCGAAATTCAAGTGTAAACAAAACCACACCGTCACACGTGGTATGAACGTTATTATTGACATTCAAAACCAAAGTTTCGATTTTGCGGTTTTGTTTACACTTGAATGTAGAATAGCCCGCGTCATCCATTGTCATTGTGTCACCTATAATCTATTGTTGTACCGTCCTATGTGTATATAACCGCCTACCACACTAGATCAGGGGTTATTGTGCCGTCGTCATCCGTTGTCATTGAAAATCAATTCATTCACTTATAATCTATTGTTGTACTGTCCTATGTGTATATATAACCGCCTACCACACTAGATCAGGGGTTATTGTGCCGTCGTCATTCATTATATTGTATATAATCATAATCACCTATAATCGCATTAAGCTTCTGGGTATATTAAGATGCTCAACACCTTAGTGTATCCAGAATTCATTTTGAAAATACTTTGTATTTTTAATTCTAAAGAATTTTCATACTTTGTATTTAAACAAATATATTTTTATATATATATGAATATTGAAAATCTTAAATTGATTATTATTGAAATCAACAAACTTAAGGATCAAAATATAAAATTATGTTCAGGGTTAGATTGTGATCAAATTATGACCGATTTCGAGGATATACAATTTGCAGAACAGACGGGGAAATACGTCCTAGCGAAAAAATATTTTTTAACTAAAAAGATCCAAAAGCTTATACGTGAGAGCTTAGTCAATACGGAAGATATTAGTGTATTCGTACCATTATGTAACATCGTTGAACGTGTACGAAAGCAATTAGGCTTAGAATATGAACAAAAAAGGATTATTAATTGTAAAGTGAGACAATTAAAAATACTAATGGAAAACTCTCAAGGAGATTTTGAGGGTGATGAGCCCCACGCGTAGAGAGCCTCCTTTGTTTGTATAACCGTACGGTATACATGTCACACACACTACCTGTGTAAACGAGGAAGTAAAATTATGTGTGACTCAGTACAATAACAAGGAAGTATTAAAATGCTTTGCATTTTTAGGTTAGTGATTTCTTTCGAAATGATTTGCATTTCTAAAATCCTTTGGATTTTTAATTGACAATTAGTGATACTCTTTTAATAATGATAGGACAATCATTAACTACACGGAACACTAAAGAAAGACTTGAAGCTCTTAAGAAAATATTACCCCTTCGTGATCGTATACGTGAAAAACTTCAACAACGGCAATTATTTCAGACTGACTTCACAGAGGATACAGAACAACTCTTCAAACCTATTGTTAGTGCAACTGAGGGTGTGAAAACAGCAACTGAACGGGCGATATACGGAGATGTCCCTAAAGAAGGTCCTAGAACAGAGAAGCCTCTTCTCCCTGTGTTGGAGAAAATAGCAAAACGAACTAAACAAACAAAACAAGCTGTACAAATACTTCCAGGTGAAATCGCAGGGGAGATGGAACTACAACGACAGCAAGAACGAGAAGAACGAGAAGAACTACAACGACAGCAAGAACAAGAAGAAGAAGAAGAACAAGAAGAACAACAACAAGAAGCTGTTCCAAGGGGGGACTATAATCCTGAAAATATATTTACAGTTGATGCGTTAAATAAAATCAGAAGTATCCCAACACTCTATGGTTTAGCTAAATTTACCAACGACAACATTAAAAAAGCGAAGAGAGATGAGTATTTAATAGACGACACGTCTAAAGATTTTATAAACAGTAAACACCTTTGGGCAAATAAGGTGTTTTTAGCAAACAGCGGGGAAAACAAAATCAACAAAAAAATAAAATCTAATTATGACCAATTTCTAGCTATGGTAAAGGGGATCACAGTAGCACCACCAGCATACACAGCAGACCCAATCCCTGATGAAATACAAATAATGGCAGAGGCTGATTCCCAGAGTAAAACTCCAAAGGGTGCAACTGGTATCACTAAAAAATCCAAAGAATTTTCAAAAACAGGTAGTGGTTTAGTTGGAAACTCTAGTGTAACATGTCCTGGTAATATTCTCGGTGATATATCACGATTAGAAGTACTCGTAGGTGGAAAACGAGCCGGGAATAACTCACCAGAAATAATCAATGAAGCAGCTGATATCTGTAGGAGGTTATTTCAAGGTGGTATCATGGATATTGCAACATATAGAGATTTCATTGAGGAGTTAGCCGAAAATTCTTTGGATGGAAATTCTTCGAATTTCTACGGTTATCATAGCGATTAGATAATTGGAAATGCTAGCATTTCTATATAGAGAATGATCATACACTACAACCATGATAAACCAACTAGTGTCTACGTGGTAAACTCACGATTGCCAAAATACCGAGTATACTATGGAGATGGTCTCGGTAATACTATAATGGGATTATTTTCAAGAATGGCTCCAAAAGTGGCTCCGCTAGTAAAACAATTATCGATGAAAGCAATTGATGTTATCCGAGATAAGGGTATTAACACTATTGGTGATCTTGCCGGGAAGGCATTTTCAGCCGCTAAGGATAAACTAACAGCGCTAGTTCGACGTAGAAATTTTTCAAAACCAGGAATGACTTCACTACCATCTACTGCAGTAATGCCTACACAGGTTAGTAAAATAATAAATAACGCCGTGGATAAAAAACTACAGTCATTAATGACCCCGTCATACACGATGACTCCGTCATTGCAGGATAATATAACAGCAAATATGATAGCGGGAAGCGGCTTTAAAAGTACTAAAGCATTTTCTAATTCAAAGAATTTCCGACGTCGGTGAATAATATTTTCTCAAAAATCATCACTAGCATTGCTAGCATTTCTTATACTTGTATTAGAAACACTTGTGTTAGAAACGCTTGCGTTTCTGGTTATATTTATTTGGACAGGATTTCCAATTGTTATAGTTATTGAAATACTTGTATTTTCTGAATTTTCGATGGTTTCAGTAGAAATACTTGTATTAGAAACACTAATGTTTCCACTTGAATTTCCTATACTAGTGTTAGAAACACTAGTGTTAGAAACACTAATGTTTCTGGTTATTTGAATAGGATTCTCAGTTGTTATAGTTATTGAAATATTTGTATTTTCGATTTGATCTTCGTTATCTAGATTTGTTTTCATCAGCAACATTATTGATATACCCAACTAAATAATTAATTTAACATAATATTATTTTTTTTTATTTTCAATTCTGTATTTTGCATCGATTTTGAGTGATTTCACCTCTCAGAAATGCTAGCGTTTCCGATTTCTAATTTAGACCATCGGATATATAATAAAAAATGTTCAAACAAAACCCGGACACAGCCTTTGATATGGAAGCCCCAGTACTTAAAGATGATTCTGTACGTGATTATCAATTTTTTGCTTATCACGCAGTGCAACCTAATCTTCGCGGGAGAATTGAACTTCAAGTTCATGATACCAGTAAATACTTTTTACCCGCGGAAGCCTTTATTGAAGTCGAAGGTGAACTCGTAACAGATGTTGTAGCTAATACACCATATGCAGATGGTACTCAAGTCGGTTTTGTTAACAATGGCATCATGGCGTTATTTGAAAGTGCTAGATATCTCATTGATGGAAAAGAAATCGAAGCTATTGAACGAGAGGTTGATATTGCAACGGGGATAATCGGGTTAGCGAGATATTCTGATGACTATACTAGATCAGCTGGTCCATCTATGATGTTCGCGAAGGATATTAATGATCACGCTGGGAAAGATCAATTTATTATAAGACGCCCACAGAATCGTGCTGATCCTAATCCTGTTGATTTTGAGGTTACTATAGGTGGTGTTGCTTTTGGTATTGAGAATATGATTATAACTAACGATCCCAATTACAACCTAGGATTTGCAACAAGAGTAGCAATGTTGCAAGGAGAGCATCGACGGTTTTCATGTGCGATTCCGCTCCATCACATATTTGGATTTTGTAGAAACGTCAGAAAAGTTATCTATGGGGTAAAACATACTATAGCGCTAATGAGAAGGAGTACTGATAATCATGCAATCTGGCGTGATGCTGGCGCCGCTGCGGGTAAAGTCATTTTATCAAAACTATCACTGTGGATGCCAGTGTTGACTCCGTCGTTGTCAACAGAACCGCGGTTACTGTCATTTATGGATCAAGGGGGGAAGCGATTATTAAGTTGGCTGTCAACGTCCACAGATACCATGGATTCTAATATTGATGGTACACTTACATGGCATCTAGCATCAAAACAGGGTATTACAGCTCCACGGCATATTTTTATTGCGCTACAGAATACTGAGCGATTAAATAATCAAGAACGTTCCCATATGATATTTGATCAAATTGGGTGTAGTGAAGTCTCGCTGAGAATAAACGGACAGCAAGAACCATCAGAAGATATACAACTTGATTATGAAACCAATCATATTGCAAGAGTTTATCATCGGTTGCTGTCGTATATGGGACGCGATCAAAATGTCGATACTGGTCTACAAATTTCACAGTTGGATTTTAGAAGTTTATATCCGATTTATTACTTTTCGTTGGAACATCTCGACTTGATGAGACAGTCCGTCGTTGATATACACTTCCGAGCTCGTGTACATCCTGGTGCTATTGCTAATTATAGAGCGGTTGCTGTCATTCTCAGTGATAAGTCAATGATACTCGAAGGTGTTGGTGGACGAATGAGACTGGTAGATGCACCAGTGGAAAATCTTTAGAAATTCTACGAATTTTCATTGAATCGCTTGCGATTTAGAATCAATCTATTTTGTATAATGTCGTATAGTAATATCAATGTTACGTTGACACCTGGTCAGATAAAAAAATTACAATCCAAATCAGCTAAGCAATGCGGAACCACAATAACGCTGAAACCTAATCAAATGAATGGCGGAGGGAATAAACTATCGCTGACGAAAACTCAGGTTAATCATTTTAATAAAGCGCTGAAAGAAAAAAAGGGAGTTCAGGTTACTCTTTCTACGAGCGCGATTAAAAATATGGAAAAAACTGGTGGTATATTCCCGCTGTTAGGGTTGATTCCAGGGTTGATTGCCGCAGCGGCCCCAGCGGTGGCGAAGGCGGCAGCGTTAGGAGCCGTTGGTACCGCGGCAGGAATGGCACTAAAGAAAGCAACAGGCGGATCCGTCCGCGCTGGTAAAAAAAAGGAAAGGGTCTAAGACTACCAGGAACCCCGTATTCATGGTACAGCGGAAAGGGTCTTCGAATTCCAGGAACGATATAGTTCGGGAACCTGTGGTTCCTATGTCCAATTTTGATTTAATTGATGCCGCTAAAAAACTAGCGATAAAAAACTTCAGAGGTGTTTTTATGAGAGATCAGTTACCGACACAACCAAATGATGTTGAAACCGGTATTATTAATCTAGATAACAGCGATGGACCTGGAACACATTGGGTTTGTTACGCGATTGATCCTCGTGGGATTGTTTATTTCGATTCATATGGATTAGCGCCCCCAAAAGAATTTATGCGTTATATTAAGAAATTTAAAAGATTTCCAATTTTTTATTCTACACTACCAACACAAACGTTGAATGACCCACCAATATGCGGTCGAGAAGTATTAAATGTCCTTAATGCTATTTCGAAAGAATCTTTAAAACCACCTCATGTAGTGGTAAATGAGTATACTAGCGGTCGTTGGATTGAAAATCCATAGGATTAGAAATCCATAGGATTTAAATGATAAAAAGATTTCTATAATAATGATTGATATTTGGGGACGACCTTTATCATCGCTGAAAAAACCTGATAGTGGAGTTGAAACTGTTGATAACAAGGATGTTAAAAAACTAATCGAAGATGAAATAGCTGAAATGTTGAATCTAGCAAATGTTGATCCTGGTGAAATAGTTGTTTTTCAAGATCGTCAGGGTAAGTTGAAAAGTAGTAATATCTCTCTTAATGATATTTTGGTTAAACAACGAGACGCAGCAGAGGATACTATCGCGTTATTTTCTGATGGGGGTAAACTCAAACCAGGTGTACTTGTTTCAACAATTACGGATAAATTAGCAACATATGATAACACAGTGAATTCATTAAAATCACTAAGCGATAAATATGACGATCATATAATTGTATTTGATCAGTTTAGTGAAACACAAAGAAATACAATTGACCAAATTGACAAACCCATACTAGAATTTTTTGGAAATCCACCAGTAACCACACCAAAACTCACCGTAATAAAAAATGCTATATTGGAACTAACAACTCTTCAATCCGAATATGAAAAACACACGAAACTATTTATGACGTTTCGTAAAAACCTCATGGACAAGTTTATTGGGAGCCCATTTGATAAAATTGAAATAACACTTCCCGATATTAAAAAATCCATCGATGAACTTAAAACATTCAACAGCGCAATAAGGGATGATGCAACGAGAATGATAAGCGTTGTTGAAAAAGTAAAAATTCCTCATGATAAATCTATCGTCAACAACGTAGTACACACGATGCAACATGGATCATTTACGTGGACTCCCACAAACAACATCTTAAACATAACCGCAGCAGTCAAGGGTATTTATCGATTAATAATAGTATCACCGAATCAGTTTAATATATCATCAAGTAGTTCATCTGGAGTCAATAATACGATATCAACGATCATCAACAAGGATACAGCTGAACAATTCACGATAACAAATACAGATGGAAATCTAGCCAAGGTTTCAGTAACGTGGTACGTAGAATTCGTAGTGGATTTAAGTAAACAATTAAATTGATTTAAAAATTCTTTCAGAATTTTGAATTGAAAATGCTAGCGCTTTTAAAATAAAATGACTCCATCATCGAATCAGTATCGCTATGATCAAGTCAAAGAGTTTCAAACTAAACTCAATTCTCTCTGTGAGGAGTATCAAATAAAAATAAAAAAATACCAACGAAGAATAACCGCAGTTGATATCACCGTATACTCAGTGTCGGGAGTAATCACTGCTGCTGGGATAATACTATCTTCGGTTACAATGATTGCTCCGGTTGTAGTTCCAATAGTTATTTCTTCGATAGCTACAATTGCGGGTATATTAACCGGGATCACAAAAAAATTATCATCGTGTAGCCAGAGTAAACTACATAATTACGTAATTAAATTTCATATTGCATCTGCCGGTTACTCACAATTATCCTCGTTGATATCATCGTCACTCGATGACACAACAATATCAGATAGCGAATTTTCAACGATGGCTCAATTGTATAAATCAACAATGCTGAAATTAGAGCAGAATAATAATAATAATAATGTCGTCGCAAGAACTACTTCAACAAATAGTAACAAATACAACACCGGTGAAAACAAGCACAATATCAGTAACCTCAACGCGTCCTGAATTCAGTGTGAATTTTCCGATTCCCGTTCCCGTGAGCGAGATCGCGCTAGCAAAACTACGAGTGTATCATAGCTGGCCCAATATCAGATCGGTAGCATTTGGTGGTCAACAACCAAATAATTCCTTGGTGTTCGCGTGGAAAAATCGTGAAGACGGAACCCCAGACTGGAACGTTGTCTCGTTACCAACTGGGTCATATCAAATCGAACAGATCAACGCTGAATTTCAACGAAGAATAAAATCTCTCACTGGAAAAGAATCAAAAATCGCTATAACGGTTCACGAGCCGACGTTATCATCTGCGATCGAGATTAATTCCCCTGGGTATGTTGTAGATATTTATCAAAGTTCTATAAGATCAGTGTTAGGATGGCCTGAACTACCACCTCAACGAGAAACTGTTGATATACCAGAACCTGTAAAATCCGATTATGTCACAGACAAGATGAAACCTGATAATCCAATAAAAAGTTATCAAGATTATTCTCCCAACAAATTTATAGGATACGACAACAAAAATAATATGATATTTTACACCAACTTAATCAAAGAAAACTTAACAGCGATGAATAATGATTTTTCATTATTGTTAATATCCATCAAATCCGGCTCTCTCACCAAAAACGAGTTTATTAGTGTAGTACAAACAGGTAACAAAATCATCAACGATATGGAAACATTTCATACGCAAATTATTCAACAAGTATTAATGAGTGAAATTTATAAAGAAGTGTTTGCGGTAGAATTCAATATCCCAAAAGAGGATATTCAAACATCTAAAATCCCTGGGTATAAACCCGACGAATTAAAAAAATATCTCAGTTATGCCATCGATATTGGGTTTAAGAAAATCCATGACGATTGGAAGAAATTATCACGACAAAAAACAAATATTTTGACGTTTAATAACGACCAAGATGGCGGTGGGAGACATATCGCTCCGAACAACGTAAATATATCCTCGGTGATATCATTAAATTTAGTATGTGACGTTATCGAAGGAAACTATCAAATAAATCTTGAGCAAACAAATCAAGCTCAGCAGGGATATATTTTATATTCATTTGCACCAACGGCTCCTCCAGGATTTCTAATTATTGAAGACCCAACTAATCTAGTCTATATGCGATGTCATAATAATTTGTTAACGAGAATTAATTTCAAACTCACTGACCAATCTAATAATTTAATTGATCTACGAGGTGAAGTTTTGCAAATTAGTTTGTTTGTACAGTCCTGAAAGGATTTTCGTCTTAAAGACTTTCATCGTAAAAAAATTGTTAGCGCATTAGCAGCAGAGGAGGTGAACGTCAACTAAATGGCGTCTTTTTTTTTTTTATTCTTTGCTCAAATTATTATTAAAAATTAATTAAGTATTTTCAAGGAAGCCTCAGTTTAGTAAATTGGGGCTTATATAAGCAATTTTGGGAAGCCTCAGTTTAGTAAATTGACGCCTAAAAAAGTTTGTCTGTTCACACACTCTGCATTTTTTTAAATAATTTCGTTTCCGTAGAAGCCTTATTTTTGCGTGAAAACCTGGTCTGTTCACCCATTCTGCTGCTAAAGTCATGCTGAAAAAAATGGTGGGAACCGGTTTTAAAGTATGGTGACGTACTATCCAATGGTGCGCAGCCAATAAACCAAGTATTAACCAAATCCAAGCGGGGTAAAGGGTTTCAACAGCTTTTATCTAAGCCCAACTGATCCATAATATGAAAAACAAAAAAGTCCGTTTTTCATCAAAAGTCATGCTGAAAAAAATGGTGGGAACCGGTTTTAAAGTATGGTGACGTACTATCCAATGGTGCGCAGCCAATAAACCAAGTATTAACCAAATCCAAGCGGGGTAAAGGGTTTCAACAGCTTTTATCTAAGCCCAACTGATCCATAACATGAAAAACAAAAAAGTCCGTTTTTCATCAAAAGTCATGCTGAAAAAAATGGTGGGAACCGGTTTTAAAGTATGGTGACGTACTATCCAATGGTGCGCAGCCAATAAACCAAGTATTAACCAAATCCAAGCGGGGTAAAGGGTTTCAACAGCTTTTATCTAAGCCCAACTGATCCATAACATGAAAAACAAAAAAGTCCGTTTTTCATCAAAAGTCATGCTGAAAAAAATGGTGGGAACCGGTTTTAAAGTATGGTGACGTACTATCCAATGGTGCGCAGCCAATAAACCAAGTATTAACCAAATCCAAGCGGGGTAAAGGGTTTCAACAGCTTTTATCTAAGCCCAACTGATCCATAACATGAAAAACAAAAAAGTCCGTTTTTCATCAAAAGTCATGCTGAAAAAAATGGTGGGAACCGGTTTTAAAGTATGGTGACGTACTATCCAATGGTGCGCAGCCAATAAACCAAGTATTAACCAAATCCAAGCGGGGTAAAGGGTTTCAACAGCTTTTATCTAAGCCCAACTGATCCATAACATGAAAAACAAAAAAGTCCGTTTTTCATCAAAAGTCATGCTGAAAAAAATGGTGGGAACCGGTTTTAAAGTATGGTGACGTACTATCCAATGGTGCGCAGCCAATAAACCAAGTATTAACCAAATCCAAGCGGGGTAAAGGGTTTCAACAGCTTTTATCTAAGCCCAACTGATCCATAACATGAAAAACAAAAAAGTCCGTTTTTCATCAAAAGTCAAGCTGAAAAAAATGGTGGGAACCGGTTTTAAAGTATGGTGACGTACTATCCAATGGTGCGCAGCCAATAAACCAAGTATTAACCAAATCCAAGCGGGGTAAAGGGTTTCAACAGCTTTTATCTAAGCCCAACTGATCCATAACATGAAAAACAAAAAAGTCCGTTTTTCATCAAAAGTCATGCTGAAAAAAATGGTGGGAACCGGTTTTAAAGTATGGTGACGTACTATCCAATGGTGCGCAGCCAATAAACCAAGTATTAACCAAATCCAAGCGGGGTAAAGGGTTTCAACAGCTTTTATCTAAGCCCAACTGATCCATAACATGAAAAACAAAAAAGTCCGTTTTTCATCAAAAGTCATGCTGAAAAAAATGGTGGGAACCGGTTTTAAAGTATGGTGACGTACTATCCAATGGTGCGCAGCCAATAAACCAAGTATTAACCAAATCCAAGCGGGGTAAAGGGTTTCAACAGCTTTTATCTAAGCCCAACTGATCCATAACATGAAAAACAAAAAAGTCCGTTTTTCATCAAAAGTCATGCTGAAAAAAATGGTGGGAACCGGTTTTAAAGTATGGTGACGTACTATCCAATGGTGCGCAGCCAATAAACCAAGTATTAACCAAATCCAAGCGGGGTAAAGGGTTTCAACAGCTTTTATCTAAGCCCAACTGATCCATAACATGAAAAACAAAAAAGTCCGTTTTTCATCAAAAGTCATGCTGAAAAAAATGGTAGGAACCGGTTTTAAAGTATGGTGACGTACTATCCAATGGTGCGCAGCCAATGAACCAAGTATTAACCAAATCCAAGCGGGGTAAAGGGTTTCAACAGCTTTTATCTAAGCCCTACTGATCCATAACATGAAAAACAAAAAAGTCCGTTTTTCATCAAAAGTCATGCTGAAAAATATGGTGGGAACCGGTTTTAAAGTATGGTGACGTACTATCCAATGGTGCGCAGCCAATAAACCAAGTATTAACCAAATCCAAGCGGGGTAAAGGGTTTCAACAGCTTTTATCTAAGCCCAACTGATCCATAACATGAAAAACAAAAAAGTCCGTTTTTCATCAAAAGTCATGCTGAAAAAAATGGTGGGAACCGGTTTTAAAGTATGGTGACGTACTATCCAATGGTGCGCAGCCAATAAACCAAGTATTAACCAAATCCAAGCGGGGTAAAGGGTTTCAACAGCTTTTATCTAATCCCAACTGATCCATAACATGAAAAACAAAAAAGTCCGTTTTTCATCAAAAGTCATGCTGAAAAAAATGGTGGGAACCGGTTTTAAAGTATGGTGACGTACTATCCAATGGTGCGCAGCCAATAAACCAAGTATTAACCAAATCCAAGCGGGGTAAAGGGTTTCAACAGCTTTTATCTAAGCCCAACTGATCCATAACATGAAAAACAAAAAAGTCCGTTTTTCATCAAAAGTCATGCTGAAAAAAATGGTGGGAACCGGTTTTAAAGTATGGTGACGTACTATCCAATGGTGCGCAGCCAATAAACCAAGTATTAACCAAATCCAAGCGGGGTAAAGGGTTTCAACAGCTTTTATCTAAGCCCAACTGATCCATAACATGAAAAACAAAAAAGTCCGTTTTTCATCAAAAGTCATGCTGAAAAAAATGGTGGGAACCGGTTTTAAAGTATGGTGACGTACTATCCAATGGTGCGCAGCCAATAAACCAAGTATTAACCAAATCCAAGCGGGGTAAAGGGTTTCAACAGCTTTTATCTAAGCCCAACTGATCCATAACATGAAAAACAAAAAAGTCCGTTTTTCATCAAAAGTCATGCTGAAAAAAATGGTGGGAACCGGATTTAAAGTATGGTGACGTACTATCCAATGGTGCGCAGCCAATAAACCAAGTATTAACCAAATCCAAGCGGAGTAAAGGGTTTCAACAGCTTTTATCTAAGCCCAACTGATCCATAACATGAAAAACATAAAAGTCCGTTTTTCATCAAAAGTCATGCTGAAAAAAATGGTGGGAACCGGTTTTAAAGTATGGTGACGTACTATCCAATGGTGCGCAGCCAATAAACCAAGTATTAACCAAATCCAAGCGGGGTAAATGGTTTCAACAGCTTTTGTCTAAGCCCAACTGATCCATAACATGAAAAACAAAAAAGTCCGTTTTTCATCAAAAGTCATGCTGAAAAAAATGGTGGGAACCGGTTTTAAAGTATGGTGACGTACTATCCAATGGTGCGCAGCCAATAAACCAAGTATTAACCAAATCCAAGCGGGGTAAAGGGTTTCAACAGCTTTTATCTAAGCCCAACTGATCCATAACATGAAAAACAAAAAAGTCCGTTTTTCATCAAAAGTCATGCTGAAAAAAATGGTGGGAACCGGTTTTAAAGTATGGTGACGTACTATCCAATGGTGCGCAGCCAATAAACCAAGTATTAACCAAATCCAAGCGGGGTAAAGGGTTTCAACAGCTTTTATCTAAGCCCAACTGATCCATAACATGAAAAACAAAAAAGTCCGTTTTTCATCAAAAGTCATGCTGAAAAAAATGGTGGGAACCGGTTTTAAAGTATGGTGACGTACTATCCAATGGTGCGCAGCCAATAAACCAAGTATTAACCAAATCCAAGCGGGGTAAAGGGTTTCAACAGCTTTTATCTAAGCCCAACTGATCCATAACATGAAAAACAAAAAAGTCCGTTTTTCATCAAAAGTCATGCTGAAAAAAATGGTGGGAACCGGTTTTAAAGTATGGTGACGTACTATCCAATGGTGCGCAGCCAATAAACCAAGTATTAATCAAATCCAAGCGGGGTAAAGGGTTTCAACAGCTTTTATCTAAGCCCAACTGATCCATAACATGAAAAACAAAAAAGTCCGTTTTTCATCAAAAGTCATGCTGAAAAAAATGGTGGGAACCGGTTTTAAAGTATGGTGACGTACTATCCAATGGTGCGCAGCCAATAAACCAAGTATTAACCAAATCCAAGCGGGGTAAAGGGTTTCAACAGCTTTTATCTAAGCCCAACTGATCCATAACATGAAAAACAAAAAAGTCCGTTTTTCATCAAAAGTCATGCTGAAAAAAATGGTGGGAACCGGTTTTAAAGTATGGTGACGTACTATCCAATGGTGCGCAGCCAATAAACCAAGTATTAACCAAATCCAAGCGGGGTAAAGGGTTTCAACAGCTTTTATCTAAGCCCAACTGATCCATAACATGAAAAACAAAAAAGTCCGTTTTTCATCAAAAGTCATGCTGAAAAAAATGGTGGGAACCGGTTTTAAAGTATGGTGACGTACTATCCAGTGGTGCGCAGCCAATAAACCAAGTATTAACCAAATCCAAGCGGGGTAAAGGGTTTCAACAGCTTTTATCTAAGCCCAACGGATCCATAACATGAAAAACAAAAAAGTCCGTTTTTCATCAAAAGTCATGCTGAAAAAAATGGTGGGAACCGGTTTTAAAGTATGGTGACGTACTATCCAATGGTGCGCAGCCAATAAACCAAGTATTAACCAAATCCAATCGGAGTAAAGGGTTTCAACAGCTTTTATCTAAGCCCAACTGATCCATAACATGAAAAACAAAAAAGTCCGTTTTTCATCAAAAGTCAAGCTGAAAAAAATGGTGGGAACCGGTTTTAAAGTATGGTGACGTACTATCCAATGGTGCGCAGCCAATAAACCAAGTATTAACCAAATCCAAGCGGGGTAAAGGGTTTCAACAGCTTTTATCTAAGCCCAACTGATCCATAACATGAAAAACAAAAAAGTCCGTTTTTCATCAAAAGTCATGCTGAAAAAAATGGTGGGAACCGGTTTTAAAGTATGGTGACGTACTATCCAATGGTGCGCAGCCAATAAACCAAGTATTAACCAAATCCAAGCGGGGTAAAGGGTTTCAACAGCTTTTATCTAAGCCCAACTGATCCATAACATGAAAAACAAAAAAGTCCGTTTTTCATCAAAAGTCATGCTGAAAAAAATGGTGGGAACCGGTTTTAAAGTATGGTGACGTACTATCCAATGGTGCGCAGCCAATAAACCAAGTATTAACCAAATCCAAGCGGGGTAAAGGGTTTCAACAGCTTTTATCTAAGCCCAACTGATCCATAACATGAAAAACAAAAAAGTGCGTTTTTCATCAAAAGTCATGTTGAAAAAAATGGTGGGAACCGGTTTTAAAGTATGGTGACGTACTATCCAATGGTGCGCAGCCAATAAACCAAGTATTAACCAAATCCAAGCGGGGTAAAGGGTTTCAACAGCTTTTATCTAAGCCCAACTGATCCATAACATGAAAAACAAAAAAGTCCGTTTTTCATCAAAAGTCATGCTGAAAAAAATGGTGGGAACCGGTTTTAAAGTATGGTGACGTACTATCCAATGGTGCGCAGCCAATAAACCAAGTATTAACCAAATCCAAGCGGGGTAAAGGGTTTCAACAGCTTTTATCTAAGCCCAACTGATCCATAACATGAAAAACAAAAAAGTCCGTTTTTCATCAAAAGTCATGCTGAAAAAAATGGTGGGAACCGGTTTTAAAGTATAGTGACGTACTATCCAATGGTGCGCAGCCAATAAACCAAGTATTAACCAAATCCAAGCGGGGTAAAGGGTTTCAACAGCTTTTATCTAAGCCCAACTGATCCATAACATGAAAAACAAAAAAGTCCGTTTTTCATCAAAAGTCATGCTGAAAAAAATGGTGGGAACCGATTTTAAAGTATGGTGACGTACTATCCAATGGTGCGCAGCCAATAAACCAAGTATTAACCAAATCCAAGCGGGGTAAAGGGTTTCAACAGCTTTTATCTAAGCCCAACTGATCCATAACATGAAAAACAAAAAAGTCCGTTTTTCATCAAAAGTCATGCTGAAAAAAATGGTGGGAACCGGTTTTAAAGTATGGTGACGTACTATCCAATGGTGCGCAGCCAATAAACCAAGTATTAACCAAATCCAAGCGGGGTAAAGGGTTTCAACAGCTTTTATCTAAGCCCAACTGATCCATAACATGAAAAACAAAAAAGTCCGTTTTTCATCAAAAGTCATGCTGAAAAAAATGGTGGGAACCGGTTTTAAAGTATGGTGACGTACTATCCAATGGTGCGCAGCCAATAAACCAAGTATTAACCAAATCCAAGCGGGGTAAAGGGTTTCAACAGCTTTTATCTAAGCCCAACTGATCCATAACATGAAAAACAAAAAAGTCCGTTTTTCATCAAAAGTCATGCTGAAAAAAATGGTGGGAACCGGTTTTAAAGTATGGTGACGTACTATCCAATGGTGCGCAGCCAATAAACCAAGTATTAACCAAATCCAAGCGGGGTAAAGGGTTTCAACAGCTTTTATCTAAGCCCAACTGATCCATAACATGAAAAACAAAAAAGTGCGTTTTTCATCAAAAGTCATGCTGAAAAAAATGGTGGGAACCGGTTTTAAAGTATGGTGACGTACTATCCAATGGTGCGCAGCCAATAAACCAAGTATTAACCAAATCCAAGCGGGGTAAAGGGTTTCAACAGCTTTTATCTAAGCCCAACTGATCCATAACATGAAAAACAAAAAAGTCCGTTTTTCATCAAAAGTCATGCTGAAAAAAATGGTGGGAACCGGTTTTAAAGTATGGTGACGTACTATCCAATGGTGCGCAGCCAATAAACCAAGTATTAACCAAATCCAAGCGGGGTAAAGGGTTTCAACAGCTTTTATCTGAGCCCAACTGATCCATAACATGAAAAACAAAAAAGTCCGTTTTTCATCAAAAGTCATGCTGAAAAAAATGGTGGGAACCGGTTTTAAAGTATGGTGACGTACTATCCAATGGTGCGCAGCCAATAAACCAAGTATTAACCAAATCCAAGCGGGGTAAAGGGTTTCAACAGCTTTTATTTAACCCAACTGATCCATAACATGAAAAACAAAAAAGTCCGTTTTTCATCAAAAGTCATGCTGAAAAAAATGGTGGGAACCGGTTTAAAGTATGGTGACGTACTATCCAATGGTGCGCAGCCAATAAACTAAGTATTAACCAAATCCAAGCGGGGTAAAGGGTTTCAACAGCTTTTATCTAAGCCCAACTGATCCATAACATGAAAAACAAAAAAGTCCGTTTTTCATCAAAAGTCATGCTGAAAAAAATGGTGGGAACCGGTTTTAAAGTATGGTGACGTACTATCCAATGGTGCGCAGCCAATAAACCAAGTATTAACCAAATCCAAGCGGGTTAAAGGGTTTCAACAGCTTTTATCTAAGCCCAACTGATCCATAACATGAAAAACAAAAAAGTCCGTTTTTCATCAAAAGTCATGCTGAAAAAAATGGTGGGAACCGGTTTTAAAGTATGGTGACGTACTATCCAATGGTGCGCAGCCAATAAACCAAGTATTAACCAAATCCAAGCGGGGTAAAGGGTTTCAACAGCTTTTATCTAAGCCCAACTGATCCATAACATGAAAAACAAAAAAGTCCGTTTTTCATCAAAAGTCATGCTGAAAAAAATGGTGGGAACCGGTTTTAAAGTATGGTGACGTACTATCCAATGGTGCGCAGCCAATAAACCAAGTATTAACCAAATCCAAGCGGAGTAAAGGGTTTCAACAGCTTTTATCTAAGCCCAACTGATCCATAACATGAAAAACAAAAAAGTCCGTTTTTCATCAAAAGTCAAGCTGAAAAAAATGGTGGGAACCGGTTTTAAAGTATGGTGACGTACTTTCCAATGGTGCGCAGCCAATAAACCAAGTATTAACCAAATCCAAGCGGGGTAAAGGGTTTCAACAGCTTTTATCTAATCCCAACTGATCCATAACATGAAAAACAAAAAAGTCCGTTTTTCATCAAAAGTCATGCTGAAAAAAATGGTGGGAACCGGTTTTAAAGTATGGTGACGTACTATCCAATGGTGCGCAGCCAATAAACCAAGTATTAACCAAATCCAAGCGGGGTAAAGGGTTTCAACAGCTTTTATCTAAGCCCAACTGATCCATAACATGAAAAACAAAAAAGTCCGTTTTTCATCAAAAGTCATGCTGAAAAAAATGGTGGGAACCGGTTTTAAAGTATGGTGACGTACTATCCAATGGTGCGCAGCCAATAAACCAAGTATTAACCAAATCCAAGCGGGTAAACGGTTTCAACAGCTTTTATCTAAGCCCAACTGATCCATAACATGAAAAACAAAAAAGTCCGTTTTTCATCAAAAGTCATGCTGAAAAAATGGTGGGAACCGGTTTTAAAGTATGGTGACGTACTATCCAATGGTGCGCAGCCAATAAACCAAGTATTAACCAAATCCAAGCGGGGTAAAGGGTTTCAACAGCTTTTATCTAAGCCCAACTGATCCATAACATGAAAAACAAAAAAGTCCGTTTTTCATCAAAAGTCATGCTGAAAAAATGGTGGGAACCGGTTTTAAAGTATGGTGACGTACTATCCAATGGTGCGCAGCCAATAAACCAAGTATTAACCAAATCGAAGCGGGGTAAAGGGTTTCAACAGCTTTTATCTAAGCCCAACTGATCCATAACATGAAAAACAAAAAAGTCCGTTTTTCATCAAAAGTCATGCTGAAAAAAATGGTGGGAACCGGTTTTAAAGTATGGTGACGTACTATCCAATGGTGCGCAGCCAATAAACCAAGTATTAACCAAATCCAAGCGGGGTAAAGGGTTTCAACAGCTTTTATCTAAGCCCAACTGATCCATAACATGAAAAAACAAAAAAGTCCGTTTTTCATCAAAAGTCATGCTGAAAAAAATGGTGGGAACCGGTTTTAAAGTATGGTGACGTACTATCCAATGGTGCGCAGCCAATAAACCAAGTATTAACCAAATCCAAGCGGGGTAAAGGGTTTCAACAGCTTTTATCTAAGCCCAACTGATCCATAACATGAAAAACAAAAAAGTCCGTTTTTCATCAAAAGTCATGCTGAAAAAAATGGTGGGAACCGGTTTTAAAGTATGGTGACGTACTATCCAATGGTGCGCAGCCAATAAACCAAGTATTAACCAAATCCAAGCGGGGTAAAGGGTTTCAACAGCTTTTATCTAAGCCCAACTGATCCATAACATGAAAAACAAAAAAGTCCGTTTTTCATCAAAAGTCATGCTGAAAAAAATGGTGGGAACCGGTTTTAAAGTATGGTGACGTACTATCCAATGGTGCGCAGCCAATAAACCAAGTATTAACCAAATCCAAGCGGGGTAAAGGGTTTCAACAGCTTTTATCTAAGCCCAACTGATCCATAACATGAAAAACAAAAAAGTCCGTTTTTCATCAAAAGTCATGCTGAAAAAAATGGTGGGAACCGGTTTTAAAGTATGGTGACGTACTATCCAATGGTGCGCAGCCAATAAACCAAGTATTAACCAAATCCAAGCGGGGTAAAGGGTTTCAACAGCTTTTATCTAAGCCCAACTGATCCATAACATGAAAAACAAAAAAGTCCGTTTTTCATCAAAAGTCATGCTGAAAAAAATGGTGGGAACCGGTTTTAAAGTATGGTGACGTACTATCCAATGGTGCGCAGCGAATAAACCAAGTATTAACCAAATCCAAGCGGGGTAAAGGGTTTCAACAGCTTTTATCTAAGCCCAACTGATCCATAACATGAAAAACAAAAAAGTCCGTTTTTCATCAAAAGTCATGCTGAAAAAAATGGTGGGAACCGGTTTTAAAGTATGGTGACGTACTATCCAATGGTGCGCAGCCAATAAACCAAGTATTAACCAAATCCAAGCGGGGTAAAGGGTTTCAACAGCTTTTATCTAAGCCCAACTGATCCATAACATGAAAAACAAAAAAGTCCGTTTTTCATCAAAAGTCATGCTGAAAAAAATGGTGGGAACCGGTTTTAAAGTATGGTGACGTACTATCCAATGGTGCGCAGCCAATAAACCAAGTATTAACCAAATCCAAGCGGGGTAAAGGGTTTCAACAGCTTTTATCTAAGCCCAACTGATCCATAACATGAAAAACAAAAAAGTCCGTTTTTCATCAAAAGTCATGCTGAAAAAAATGGTGGGAACCGGTTTTAAAGTATGGTGACGTACTATCCAATGGTGCGCAGCCAATAAACCAAGTATTAACCAAATCCAAGCGGGGTAAAGGGTTTCAACAGCTTTTATCTAAGCCCAACTGATCCATAACATGAAAAACAAAAAAGTCCGTTTTTCATCAAAAGTCATGCTGAAAAAAATGGTGGGAACCGGTTTTAAAGTATGGTGACGTACTATCCAATGGTGCGCAGCCAATAAACCAAGTATTAACCAAATCCAAGCGGGGTAAAGGGTTTCAACAGCTTTTATCTAAGCCCAACTGATCCATAACATGAAAAACAAAAAAGTCCGTTTTTCATCAAAAGTCATGCTGAAAAAAATGGTGGGAACCGGTTTTAAAGTATGGTGACGTACTATCCAATGGTGCGCAGCCAATAAACCAAGTATTAACCAAATCCAAGCGGGGTAAAGGGTTTCAACAGCTTTTATCTAAGCCCAACTGATCCATAACATGAAAAACAAAAAAGTCCGTTTTTCATCAAAAGTCATGCTGAAAAAAATGGTGGGAACCGGTTTTAAAGTATGGTGACGTACTATCCAATGGTGCGCAGCCAATAAACCAAGTATTAACCAAATCCAAGCGGGGTAAAGGGTTTCAACAGCTTTTATCTAAGCCCAACTGATCCATAACATGAAAAACAAAAAAGTCCGTTTTTCATCAAAAGTCATGCTGAAAAAAATGGTGGGAACCGGTTTTAAAGTATGGTGACGTACTATCCAATGGTGCGCAGCCAATAAACCAAGTATTAACCAAATCCAAGCGGGGTAAAGGGTTTCAACAGCTTTTATCTAAGCCCAACTGATCCATAACATGAAAAACAAAAAAGTCCGTTTTTCATCAAAAGTCATGCTGAAAAAAATGGTGGGAACCGGTTTTAAAGTATGGTGACGTACTATCCAATGGTGCGCAGCCAATAAACCAAGTATTAACCAAATCCAAGCGGGGTAAAGGGTTTCAACAGCTTTTATCTAAGCCCAACTGATCCATAACATGAAAAACAAAAAAGTCCGTTTTTCATCAAAAGTCATGCTGAAAAAAATGGTGGGAACCGGTTTTAAAGTATGGTGACGTACTATCCAATGGTGCGCAGCCAATAAACCAAGTATTAACCAAATCCAAGCGGGGGTAAAGGGTTTCAACAGCTTTTATCTAAGCCCAACTGATCCATAACATGAAAAACAAAAAAGTCCGTTTTTCATCAAAAGTCATGCTGAAAAAAATGGTGGGAACCGGTTTTAAAGTATGGTGACGTACTATCCAATGGTGCGCAGCCAATAAACCAAGTATTAACCAAA